>CM062821.1:30279041-30879041 GCA_031772345.1 Himalopsyche anomala
ACAACTAACTTTTCATTGGCACACTACTTGGAACAATGATACGGTATTATGGTGCGCTGCGTTTATTAGCGCTATAAGTTTAACTGAATTGTATGACTCTTTTATATTAGCCCAGGTCTGTGGCGTAACTTACCTATCTCGTCAAATTGTATTTTTGTGATAAATATTATGAAATATCAAATTTATTAGGACTATGATTGCATTACGTTGGTTATGTCAACTCATCATTACTTTGAAAGTATATTGTTATATGATGTGCTATAAAAAAAATCCGTATTGAGATTCGAACCGTGAACACCGTAACATAGCCAGCCGGTCGTTGACCACGCGACACGATCGACTTTTTGTCAATTATTATAGTTTTCTTTTAAAAATTTGGAGGGTTCCTATGTTTTTCCATTGATATAAAAAACCATGCGAAGCATCAAACGATTACTTATCTACTTGTACTGTCTGAGCCTATCATTTCTATTCCCTACTCTCTTCGAAAGGAGAGAAATATATCAATGACAAGCAGTTCTCTTATGGTGTTCGGCAAAATTATCTTTATGTCAAACTTGCATAATACTGTCCAACACACAAAAGCGTTAATCATTTTGAAAAATTATTTGGCATTGGCCGATGCGTAAAATATTTGAAATGAAAACACGAGATACACTCGATTGATAATTTTTCGACATGCTTACACTCTAGATCAAATCAAGAAGATACATCTTAAATTAAACATCCATGTCATAGATTTCTGTCCATATTTACTAGTTTAAAATTCTAATTAAATAAAAGACATTGAACGGATTGGGACATGAACTCCGACCCACTGTTCGCTAGGGCGAAGCTCGTACTAACAGGGCCCTTATGGGGGTGACTATTTCACTAAGAGATTAGTTAAATTAAAAAAAATAATAATCAAAAACCATTCTTGACACAGTTGAGCTTTGCGTTTTGAATATCAAAGCCGGATAATTTTGAAAACAAAGAAAATTTGCTTTCATGTAAACATTTATAATACGATGATCCATTGTTTTTCATCATTTCAGGCTGTTGCCTTGGGTAGTAGTCGGTATATGTCGATTTACATAAACGCGGATGTAATAATATTACTTCAGTAAGTAACTAGCTAGCATTCATCGTTTAGTAACTCAATTCATTGTTACCGAATTGTTTTGAATTAATACAAATATGTTTCGGCTGTTTTCCTTCGTAATACGGCAAGCCTGGAATAACATATTATAATATTTATATCGATAATCTTGTGAAAGTCTACCGTTATGAAAGTTTTCTGTGGTCAACTAAAACTTGTATTGAAACTTTTGTGGCTATAATATTACGTTTGCATGAGAATGGATATTCAATATTAAAATATTTTTTTTGATAAAAATACGGTTCCGATCTGAATAGATAGGATGTTTTCGTTCGATTTATGATAGTTTGTCAAAAAAAAGACAGTTTCGATTTAAACCCAAATTCTCTATTTGAAAGTATTTACAGCATTTTTATATTATTACGATATGTTATGTAGGAAGGTAGACAATTTTTTTACTAGAGAATCCTTCGTGGCTTTGTTAAATGTTTTTTTTTAATGAAGTGTAATCATTAACGTCTACTTTTTTGAGATTCGCACAGCATGTTGAAAAATGGCGACGAATTTTTTGTTGTTGATATTCTTTTACTTGATAAATTTAGTGTCGAATGTATAAAACTACATATTAAATTTACGATGTGTAATTAAATACTTTGGATCGATTTGCACGTGTGATAATAAATACCTATTATAAGTTGGTTTTTTCACCACCACACGATGATTGTCTATCCATCCACTGTTTTACGGGCCGAATTTGATATACACAAAAACATTCCTAAAAAAAGAAAATAACTTTATTTACTAATCAGTTTCCGGACTCAATACAGAGTCTGAACGGGTCCGATCTTTTAAACATAATTTTTCTTAAAAAATACATGATTTGCTCTGATCTATTAATATGACTTTATTCACTTACTAATCACGTAATATTAACTTCGAAATTATATTATAAAAGGTGCATCGCGGAGAAAGTAGTTATCTGCGCATAGTCAAACGGGTATATTTCCATATTAAATCGTGTCTGCTGGGCCGGATGTCCCATTCAACACATTATGATTTGCTTAATATGAACCACACTCTATGGATATCCGTTGACTGGTTATGACAAGTGTCTGGTTTTATGGTCGATTAGGAAATGTAATTAACCCAATTAATTCATTGTCGCCGTTTCCCAATAACATCACTTATTCCATTTGATCCATTAATAAGTATGTTTAACAAGAATAATTCTTGTTTACATAATCGCATTGGCTACATTTTGATTTAATTATTGGCTAACCGTAATAATTAATTTGAACTCAAGTATTGACGTATCTAATCTATCTAAAACACATTTTTTAATAACATTCCTAATGAATATCGAATATCGTTATCAGATAGTTGCTATGTACATGATTTATAATGCTGTCAAAATTAAAGACATCTTCAATAAAGATATAATAATATTACTTTAATGTATGATGAATTAAATATAGAAAATCATTCAAACTGTAAATTAGAAATATCTTACAAGATTACATTTATATTATGTCTTCATAATTATTTTAAGTATCGTTTTTAAAGTATACTTTTAATTACACTCGATAACATGAATATTATGAATAACTTCCAAATAACGTTAAATTTTTTAATGGTAACCGTATCTGGTCAGTTAATCGGTTTTCATCTTCGTTATGCTACAAACATTTTTTTTGCGGATTAAATAATATTCACCGATATTAATTTAAAAATGACAACCAATACTATTTTCGTTTGTTTTTCGTATTCTGTAAATGTTTTAGTTTTATTATGTCGGTTAGGTACTTGTTAAACGAGTGGATAATATTTTGTTATGCTGATGGCTAGTTTATGTTTAAAGATTAGTTTCTCATGCTCAGTTCTGGAAAGCTAACATTCGAAATCTATTCTTAGTGTCTCGATGTTTATCGATATTTTTAAAGACCGGCTACAAAAACAAACAGTTAAACTGAATAGTCGACAGCGCCACACAATGTGGAGGACATTAATTTAAACCGCTTTAAAATTAAATTGTTTTAATACTATTGCTATGCTTACTGCAAAGCTTCAAACAGATCCACCCGATGATTAATTATGTTTTACGTTTTTCAAAATAAAATCCACAGCATTCGTTCGATTTTATCCCTTTTATTTAATAATAGTCGTAGAAATATACTAAAAGAAATACATAATTAAATCACGATGATCTCGGAACAAATAATTAAGTTCATGACACAATCCGCAAGAAATTCTTTACAACCGTTGACACTTAGCTTTAAATTTGTTTAACATCAACAGGATGTTTTTAATATTGCGCCAAATATTTTGTTCGTCATAACTAGGGTATTCAATCCTTGAGCCTTTTTGTGATCCCGGGATTGACTTATTTTCAATCCCGGGATTGGGCACTCAACATGAAATCGTGTATAATTTGAGAAAAGTTTTGGTGTCGGAATTTTTCATTATTTCATTTTCAGGAATTTACCGATTTGCCCAAAATATCACCGTGGCGCGACCATACCAATCCCGAGATTTCGGGATCACAAAATTGGACGGGATCCCGGGATTAAAAGGCCTAGTCATAACGAGATTCTACGTGCAGCCCTGCTCGGGCCATGAATGTGAAGGGTAGAATCCTTTTTTCTGTCGATAGCGTTGTGGAAGGCAGCCATTAAACGCTGGCTGCGCATACAGTAGCGGATTACTCTGTAAGCGAATAAGGCACACGCTAGGGGCGTCAAAAATAGCTTATATTATATGACACAGTTCTACGTGGTACATTTTGTTCAGATTTTATTATTTTATATGGAATTTTTGGGATATTGAACTTGTATATAATTACGGCAGGGGGTGATTCATATATCTTTAATCTATCGATTGAATCCTATTTTGATACCAACTGAGGGTGTTAGATGGAATGATCATTCCTTGGATATCGTATTTAGATTCAGAAATTATTCATGCTTTTAATATTTTGAGGAAACATGTATTATTTTATTCTTCAGTCAATTTTATGAAAACAATCAAAAATTATACTCATGTTGTCTCTTTATATTATTTAATCTGCTTTTTTTAAAAATTATTTGGCCATCTTTCGGCTGAATTAGTAGTTGTCTTATTATTTCTCGATTCGTTTCTGTTGAGGAGTGTGTATGCTATTGAGTGCATTACTAAAGGATTGGTCTTGGAAATAAACGCATAATGGCTGCTGTGGCGCCACTATACATCCTATTTCACTGAATCTGCTTTTCCAGATTCGCTATTGCGTCATTTCCGCTTTGCTTCTTATTACTTTATCTTCGAATAATACAATTTACTCTATCGTTATCGATGTTAGTATGCTCATTAGACGCGATCATTGGCGGTACTAAACTATTTTATGCATGAAACAGATTTCCTCTGCTAAATAATTTATTTTATCAATACCATTTTAGCAAACACGAGTTTATAATATTAGTATAATTTTTACTTTATTATAACTTCTATTAAAACGAGTGTAATACCAACCTGAAATGGTATTTTTTAATTAAATAAAAAAATATATATATTTCGCATATCGGTTAATAATTATCAATGTGCCTAGGTTTCTGATACAATTCCGGGACATTTAGCCCAAAGCCGACATACATTACATGTATAAATGTTTGAGACAATACTGGCCAATCAGGAACGGTTGGCAACTCAACATTTTTTAATTTTTAGCCTTTTGGCTGCTGTAGAGAAAAGTACGTCTTTACCTAGCACGCCGGATATAATTTTCAATTATTAATTTAATTAGTTATTGACGAGATAAATCATTAAAAGGCCATATGCTCCACATTTCTTAAAAAAAAACAAATGATATTAGCTCGATGACATTTGTAAGCTACTCGAGGTCAACTCGAAATGAAATGACATCACAAATACCCAAGTGTAAAATCAAAAATGTTAATATAAAAGTAATTAACTTTATTTCGACCTTGCCGGGTCTTGAACCCAGACACATCTGATTCTTAAAAACCAGACCACCGTGGTCGACTTTAATTGAATCCTTACATACGGAGTTACCTTATTTTTTATGTGAGATTTTATTTATATCAGTAAATAATCGTTCGGATGATATCATATTTTGTTCTTGATGAACGATAATGATCCTAAACTGTCGTACTCTTTATCTGGTCATGTGTTTCATAAACAAACTACTTTGTTCAGCTCTTTCTGATTTATTGAATAAAAGAACAGACATTTCATTCATAAATCATACTCTAATCGAGAGCAAAATTCTTCATTTTGATCTCCTTAGCGTTCCCGTTTATGTAGGCCTTTTTGGGACATGTCGTCATTCCCGAATGGCGTCATCCACGGCAGTAAATCTCAACAGATTTGACTGCGAATTGAAACAATCAATTGGAGAATAATGTAATTGCTCCTTTAGATATATTTTTTAAAAGAACAGATCATCTTACCAAGTGTATCACTCGTTGCTTCTACCGTCGTAATTCATAATTTGTATGTATATTATGTACAGTTGTAGTTTTATAAAAAGTTTTGTTTCTTGAAATATTGATTTAAATTAATGTAAATAATTTATTATACAATTAGATTACACATTTAATAATATTTTCGACATACATAATGTGTCATAAGAAAATAAAAGAGTGTGATAGTGTAATTTGAAAACTTCTTCATAAATTTGATCGAATTATTTTTGACAATATTTAATTTATCACTTTTAGGATGTTCACTGTTAATACTTAGTGGAATGGCATTATATGAAACAAAAAAAATTACTCAATTTTACTAATTCCACTTTAATATGATCAGAACCGTTTTTGCTCATAATGGCTTTATCAACTGATGAGTGCTCCTCATGATCGAAACCGGTTCTAATAATATTAAATTAAAGTAGAATTAGTACAAATGAGACCAAATTTAATTTTTTGAAAATATTTAATTTATTAACTTGGATGGTTAACTTGCTTTTTTATATGTCTCTAGATGCAGCCTTTTGATTTATTCTGATATTTTCTTTTCAGTGTTTTTATTCATTTACTAAGTTTAATTAATGTGGCTTTTTTAGATTATTAAATATGTAATAAGAAAAATGAATGGTTCCTTTCGAAATGAAACGGCTGCTTACAATTGGTTAAGATAAAAGACGAAAACAAAATTAAATATCAATTATTTCATAAAAAAAGGACTGTAAATAATGATATTTCGACAGGGTTACAGAAATAATATAACATGAATAATCCGAGAGAAATGGATTATTCTCGAATCTCATTTTTTTTAAATCGTACCTAATCGTTGAATGACATGCACATCTTATTAATTACAGAGCAGATAATAATTGATTTATATTGCGACGTTACCATTTCAGGGCATTGCCATATTATTTGGGTAATTTATTTTCTATTTTATTGAACATCATTTGAACTTTTAACATCGGCGTATGTACATTTTAAGTACATTCGGCCGTGGGTGCTTTATTTTAATTTAGTGGTGTAACGTTTCGCAATCGTTGATCCATTTGACTCCTCTTACGCAGATGTTCTGCCAATCTGATTCCGGCCGCGAAATTGCTCCCGTTTGGCGCCTCCCAATGTTCCTCTTTGAAGATAGAGAATTAGGAGGCGCCTGTTTATCATTTACTAGTTTGAAACGTCACCTCTTTAAAATATATAAATACATATTTCTTTTGATGTGTAATAAATACTTCAAGTCAAATCTTACATTATATTTCTCACATGCAATTATTTAATTCGACTATATATTTTGTAACATCACCTCAATGTCATTTCAATTTCAAATTTGAAAAAAGAACATCAGTCAAAAAACCCATGAGTGTTGTCATTGTCAGGATATTCAAATAATATGTACGTAGGTATAGTCAAACACCTAACAAACAAATACACAAGTTTCGGTAATTGAAGGATCGACTTTTCCTATTGCATCCGAATAGATTTTTTTTAACCATGTCCGCTCCCATTGTTGATCGTATGTCTCAACAGTTTTTTTTGTTACGAGAATTGTTTGGGACTCAATTATAAAAGAATGATGATAGCAGAATAGGGCTAGGGCAGGGGATGGCAAACCACGAGTTTTTTTTTGCATAGTCGTTAGCGGTTCTTCAGACATCAAATTAACTCTTTTATATATCAGTTTTTATTTTACCTTTAAAATCATATATAGGTATATTATATTACATAGCTATGGCTCTCTGATACTTTTCCTAAAGTTTTCCGACCATTGCTTAATTGTTGCGCCTTTCGTGTACCTTTTTTAGGGTCGAATAGGTGGGTGAGAACTTAAAACATCACATAATCCATACTATAGAACTGAACTCTAAAAATCGGTTGAAAGTTGACGTTTACCGCTCGACTGAAGTCTCAGTCGATGGCTTGTTTATAAAAAAATATGGAAGGTAACACCAGTCTGCCGGGTTCGTTGGCTTTTATAGACATATATTTGTCTATAATATGGGTTGCCAAACTTTTGACATCTGCGGGCGTTTTCATACAGAAATCCGTGGTAACGGTCTACTAACACCGTATATGCTAAGTTGGCATAATAAGTGTGGTAATTCAAAGCTCAAAAAAATATGTGGAACGGAAATAAAATGGATAGATAATAAAAGACGCATGCAAATTTTGATTCAAAGCATCAGACAGGAAACTTGGAATGGCTACGCGGTCGACGTCTTGGCCACCGCTGGTTTATAAGAATATCGAAGAAGAAAGATAACATATTTTTTTGTTTTGTAAGATAATATTAATCTGTCAATATTTATGAAACGTGCCAATACCTGTCAATATTCAATTGTTATTACTTATTTCATTATACAACGACGTGCTGTTTTTCCAAGGTTATGCAATTTCGAGTAGTCATAAAAAAATCGTACATAATCTTTATCTATTACCAGCTAAGTGTTTGATTCGTGGTTCTGGTTTCAAGTGGCCTAGAATTAAGATGGCGCCTTCTTTTTTGTCTGACGGGACTTGCAGAGAAGTCACGAGACACGCCTCGGGATCACGCTGGATCCACTCAACTCGTCTACGATTACAGGCCTACAGCCACGTTATTATTAATTATTAATAGCGTGCTCTTGTTTGATTCCCGTGACGTCATTTTGACATTTGCTAAAATCACGTGCAACTGGAAAGCTTCCAGACGCCGCACTCATAAATTGTCCGAAAAACTTGATCAATCTAGCTTTACTGTTTTTTCTATATATGTAGGTATGTGTGGGTTACCTAAAATTTAATATCTCTAAGCAAAGATGTTTGTATGAATATGTCCACTCATTTATTTTCACGAAGCCGCGATCGACATCTTTATTTTAGGCTCATTTATTTCACGATATCTCAATACCTGATTTACCGTTCTTAGTTGAATGATGTTAAAATAGCAATTATACTGAATACTATGGATATATGTATATAATATATATTGTATTAATTTTCTGTTTCCAGCAAATATCTTACCAGAAACCAGTTATTTCATATGAACTTAGTTTTGATTGTTTATTGTCATATCGTTAGCATGCAACACCGCGTTATCGTCACAAATCAATTGTACAGGAAGAGAAAGAAGTTAATATTTTATGTTGACGAACGAAACACTAAATTCTGGTAAAAACCAGGGCTGTGGAGTCGGGTGTTTTAACTGTAGTTGGATTAAAAAAAACTAATCACTTCGAGTCCTTTAAAAAAATGTGTCTTCAAATTGTTACGGTCAAAAGTGGCGCAATTACATGTTACTGAGCCTAAAAAAATGAATGTGTTTTAAGTTAAAGTTGGAGTCATCTTATTTCTTGACGAATCCACAGTCCTGGTTGCGAACGGTGTTCGGTTGAGAAATCCATTGCAATGAAAATGGACATATGTATTCTACGATGCGCATTGTATATTGTTTTTTTTTATTTGACTGTTCATGTAAATATTATTACTTTTCTTTAACCATGAATACCAAGCGGACACAGGTGTCCGGAACATATGCAAGCGAACACGGATGTCCAAGACATTTAAAAAATCAAATACTTGGTATTCTAATAGAATATAAGCAATATTTTGATGAATATGTGTAGTGCTGTCTATACTGAGTCAATATAGGTTTTTAAAATATCGAGTTCGAGTGTAAATTAGGCAAAATTATTTTTCTCAAAAACACGCAGTATCTCTGGGACACATTAATGATTTATTTGCGCGGTATTCAAACGGTTAATATTCTTACTTATTTAAAAAAAGGATTTTATCTATATCAAAGTTGATAAAATGATCGATAATAATAGTTACAATCTCCAGCAATAAAACATTAGAAAAAGTACGAATGCCACGAATAAGAAAATTTAAACGAGTCTACACTTTGTGTTATCGGGTAATCCATTTCAGTATTGCACGTAATACACGAATCATTTTTATTATTTTGTGATATTTTCAAGGCAGTTCGAAGCGACGTGGTCATAGATGGCCGTCGACTCGCTGTTGGCCTTCGGGCTGATCCGAGATCCTTCGTCGAACTCTTCTCAGAATCATACACGACCTGCACAGCACATTAACTTATACTTCTTTTGCTACTCTCACCGCAGACAGATACCGCTTTATGTTCCTTCGCAGGGTTGCTAAAGGGACTTGGAGAGCATGACAATCGTATAATGCTTTTTTTAATAGGACCAATTTTAGCCAAAAGCATTTGCTATAGGAATTATATACGACACACGTTGTGGTTTTATAATGTTTTAATTGAGTAAATATTATTGATTGAATAGGCATTTACTTGTTAGTTTTTCACTATTTATCATTTTTTTCGCGGTTCACTTGCAAACATTCTCGCGGTGTACCGGCTAAGAACCACTGGTTTAGAGTTTTTTTACGTTACAACATTACATAAAGTATTCACATGCATTCATTACACATATTTCAGTAAATATCTACGAACATAATCAGTATGTAATAATATTTGAATCAATAACCTTCCGTATTCATTATAGCAATGTTACTTTTTACGAAATGATTGAAAAAGATTCTCGGTGGGATGTCATTGATATAATTCAATACACTGTCGAGTTTTTTTTCTGTGTAGGAACAAAGTATTACTGAGCACTGAGTTGGAGTTCATTACTTTTTCTCATTTTTGTGCAATGTTATTGCTCTGAACGTGCTATTTATAATCCCCGTGGTAATTCTACTTAGTTTTTCTCGTTATGGTCAAGCCGTAATAAAAATTTAATCCAAAGTGGAGGACGGTCTTTTTTTATTTTATTGTTGTGCATTGCCTCTCAACAAGTGCGCTTGAGAATAAGAATAGAATAAGAATAAGAATAGATCTAAAAATATTTTAATTTGTGTTTTCAATTATGGATGGTTATCATTCTTCTTACCGAAACAATGTAGGTGTAATCATGTAAACAATTAATAATACACGTCTTTACAAATTTTAAAAAAATGCGATTAGAATATTAAATGTTTCAAAATATATTATATACACCTTATGATGAAATTACCACCTAAGTTTGTTTTAAATACAGCTAAGTTTTGTGCAAGAAATATAATATGCCGGTTTTACTTCTTGGCTTATTTCTGAGATAATCATATTATGTGTCCATTAATTTATCTTTCTTGTGACGCACACCACAATGTTGATAGGTGGCACTTCCCCAGATAATTAAATCAGGGCTGTGGAGTCGTAGTCGTAGTCGTGAAAAATGAGCGGCTCGATTTTTTTTTGAAAAATATATTTAATGTGTATTTAAACAAAATAGTCAAAAGTGTTAACATTTCATGCTTGGCTGACTAAAGATGATCTGATGGCATACATATATATAAGTTAAAATTAAATTATTGAAAAATTTCCTCGGAGTCTGAGTCGGAGTCGTTAATTATTTTAAAGCTGGAGTCGGAGTCGTCTTTTTTTCACGCGACTCCACAGCCCTGAATTAAATATAAATAATCCAGTAATTTAAATGTTGCATTCTTCATACGGATTTTTTAAAAAGATGTTTATCATTTTTTTATATTCGTGGCAATTCTTTGTAAAAAAAAATACTTAAGTAATAAATAAAATACAATACTTAAGCAAGCATTTCATCGTTTAAAATATATAACATTTGAGTATTTATTTTTTTGATTATCCTGGATATTGCTGATCGGAAGGAAAATGAGTTCTATTTACCATATTCGAAAAAATTAATCACGTCTGAAGTTCAAAATCCTCTCTTGCGGACTGCGTGCGATATATGTATGTAGCATATTATTCAAAATTTCGATTTATCATAAAATAAAGTCTCGATAATAATTTCGCCCTTCCGCCGCCGCCGAGACCTATCGTGATGTTTCCAAACGATATTATGCTTTCCCTCAGGCTTAAATGAAACCAGGGACAATGATCTTCCCTAGTCTTCAAAATTAAAATAAGTGACAGCATCATGGTATAATACATTTAAAGTAATTATTTTTTAACACAGGAAATCGTTTGAGCATCAAACATCGATTGTTTTTGTGTTATGATTCTAAATAATTTTAAATTTGTCATTTTATCAAATCTAAAGAATTTATGCACTGGTGCCAAAATAATGTGTTGTATGGCTGCAATACTTGTTGTTTTTTTTTCACTATCAAATAATTTTGGAAAAATACGTGTCTTGTCATAATCGAAAAATGCATTGGTATTTTCAAAAATCTTAATCCAAACTAATAAAGTTCGTCTAATTATTTACAGTAAGTAAAAACCATAGGTTAACTAAATTTACGGAAGACATGATATTTTACACACTAGTTTCATTATAAAAATAAAACACTCTTTTTTACTAACATCGCTTTTATTATTTATGATCAAGACCGGTTACGAACTATTATCATATGATAAAGCTCGTCATGAAAGAAACCGGTTCTCATTATTTAAAATAAAAGTGGTCAATTTGATTAAAATTAGTTTAAATTCAAACAAGTGTTTTGTTTTAGCTGGAGTCGGAATCGAAAAAAACTAATTAAATTAGAGTCCTTAGAATAAATTGTATTCATTCGCTAGGTTCAATAAATAGTAACTGCATGCTACTAAGTCTAAAAAACATATTAAAGTCGTGTTTCAAGCTAAAGTCGGAGTCGATTCTAGAGCCCTGGTATCGATAGAGAACACATTTAAAGTAGGTAACTTTGTGTATAATTAATTGATTTACACAGCCTTCACTAAAAGTGGGTGTACAAGCCTTACCTAGACTTGACGCATTTATGACGGTATTAAAATTTGTCCCTTTGTATAATATTCTTATGTGACCTTTAGGCGGCATTAGTCTCTGAATAATATCATCTCACGCTGTTTGAATTTAAAAAAAAATGGTATTCGCCAAATGGCCTAGCGTGGTAACAACGTGTTACCGATCTTCAGGTGAATTAACTGGACAGCAAAGCAAACCCAGGTAGATTTTCTCAGAAGGATCTTTTCAATTCATCGCTCTCTTTTTTATCTCTTGCGCGTTGTAAAATTTCACAGCGCAGTGGTTGCAAACTGTTATCTGATATCGGTTAAAATCTATTTCGATACTACGGTTCGGTGATTCTACCGAACATTACTTTTCCGAATACTCCGAACACGAACTCTCCGAACAAGAATACTCCGAACACCGATTCTTTCGGACACAGAATCTTCCGCACACAGAACCTTCCGGATATAGAATACTTCGCACACCGAATACTCCGAACATTTAAATATTTTTAATAGAAAAATCATTGTTTTATTGTAATGTGGAATGTTTTATGGCAATTATGTCAAATATTTTTCAGAATGAATGAATGTTATTAAAGGATTGGAAAGGGGGGAGGTAATTTTTAGATATCACCAATAACTATGCTTTCGAACGGAAATCGATCGAAAAAATGCTCTTTTTACTGGGACTCGAACCCGTGATGTCCGATACGAAAGCCCACAACGCTAACCGCTGCGCCATAGGACCCGACTCAATGTATGTATTATATCTATATTAAATACAGAGTTTGGTTTTGGATTATCCCACCACCACGTGTATTCAGCCGCAAATTATTTTAGAGTTCGGTGATTTATCTGCGTGACTTTTAAAATAAATGTATGGATCTCTTGCCAGAAATGTTGCATCACTGGCTTGGCAGGTAGCCGCAGGTAGGGCCGTACGTCCTTTTTTTGTTTTTATTTAGAGAGATCGTTACTTATCTAACGACGTGGGCAGGATTACCAAATAAATTCGCCTAAATAATAATATATTTAAAGAGTTTTATGTGGCTATCGCTTGCCATTCCTCCGCATTCCATTTATTAGTCCGTCGAATTGGTTTTAATGCTAATCTACACTTAATTTATCTGAATTTTATTCTGTGGTATTCCCGATGTCCATACGGACAATTTAATTTATATCTCCCAGCTGATTTAAACGGTAATTCCATTTTACAGTGACAACATTCGCCCATTAACAGAACATAACTATGTATATATTTTATACCGAATGTTATTTGTTTACATGTTTATTTATGTTTAAAATGTAACATTTTAATGAAGATGTATGTATAGAATACATTGTTTTTGATGCGGCAGCATTCCATAACAGAAATTACCTGTAGTTTTAAAACCTACCGTTGTTCGTTAGTTTCATGCGGTGCGGTCAGCTGGAGTGCACTGCACTAACTTTGCACCTAACAGAGTTTATGTAGTGTTATGGTGCTCTCGCTTCGTACCATACAGCAGTAGTTTGAAAAATAAATATTTTTTTTCCTGTTTTTTTAAAGGTTATCAAACTGAGTATTTGTCAGTCTAACACAGGGTTGTAGAGTCGGTGTCGGGATTCGTTTGTTTTTTTCCGGAGGCGGAGTTGAAAAATCAGTTTTTTTTATGTTATTAATAAAATATTAGTCTATCCATCGTATTGATGATAGTGAAATGAACTAGAATTATTCTAGTGACTAGAATGATCTGATGGTATACAGATATGTATAGAAAATGATTTAAGAAATAAATTCTGAGTCGGCTTTTAACTTAAAGCCAGAGTCGTTTTCTTTACGTCTCACTCCACAGCCCTGGTCTAAGAGATGTTAACGGCTTTGGGTCGTTTGAAATTTGAATCAATAGCGCGATAACATAATTTCTAATTTCTTAATAATTCAAGGGTTGTTTTTGCCATATATTGTCTATAGTTCAATTCAACATGTAAGCATATATATAACAAAACACGACCACCAATACTATGTGTATGCATTTTTTTCATGAATTACATAAACAGTTTTTTAATCGATTTTTTGAACCAACGACATTCTTTGTCTTACGAATATGAATGTAACATTTATCTTTGTGTGTCTTTTTTTTATGTTCAATAATAATACGAGTTATTTCTTGTAGAATACTATGAAATGTTATTTTCATTCGTTAAGCTCGTCAAATATATTAAATTTGTACATAAATGTACACGGCTGGGTATTAGATTCCTTATGTTAATCGTTTAACGTAAAACCTACGGGTTTTTTTTAAAACAATATTATTACTATTATGGTTTTCACACAAATGAATGATTCAATCAAACATTTGTACGAATTTTTATGCTTGAATACTATTGTAAAAAAAGATTATTTATTTGAGATAGATTCGACGATTGCTTTACTGTAATTCATTTCTAACATATACCTTATCTGGTTAACAAGTATATTAAATTCGTCACCTGTGTTTCCCATAAAAATATTTTTAAACTATTTATTTCATAAAAAAAATATTTTTAATTTGAGTAATACTGCCTACTAAATTGGTTTTGTTGGTTACATAAGAGAATACAAAAATTTTATTCGTAGCATTAAATTACAATGGTATTCCTCGACCTCCGCATGACGGCCGATCGGTGAGTTTCGTTCCCAGCCTTACTGGTGGTCTCGCTGCAGCGGGTTAAATCTTTCTTTACCCTTAGTTTTCTTTCATATAGACGCAAACCCTTTCGCTGCATCGCACCGAAGATTTCATTGCATTATAATCGATACACGGATACCAGACACAAGATTAAATAAAATGTAATGTGTATCTCAAAGCAAGGCTACGTAAACACGTTTATTTTCGGATACCAGTTTTTCAAGCGCGAAGGATTGCTACCACTGCCGCCTTTCGAATGAAGCAAAATAGACACGACACGTTCATACTATTATTTTTATTGTAGCATTTCAGTTGAACATATATAAACAAATATCACCATATACACACAATAATTAAATAAACTGTGTTACCAAAATAGGAATTTAAAATAAATTTATGAAAATTTCTTTGTCTTGAAGCAACGTACGTAATACGTTGTGTATTTTCCAAACCATGAAGCTTAACTGTGAGCGTTAATTGACTTATTTTTTGTATTGAAAAAAATAACAACAAAGTAATACATACATATTATAGCGACTTAGATTCAAGTTCGTGGTGTCAAAATACATAAACATTGTGCACAAGAGATTGGCAGCAATAAACAATATTCAAACTGCATTGTAAATATACCATATATATGGTATCGTATATACGATGACCCTTTTTAAAGATAGTATCTGATAATATATTACATACATTCAGGGCCTTTTAGGATTTTATTTAGGATGTGATTTCCCGGGCACGTGACTTTTTTTTTGACGCTTTTGAATTATAAAGAAGTAGTTAAGACACTCATCAGTTGGGCGCCCATTAGAGGTGAAGTGAGAGTAATGGTATTCTAGATAAAAAAAATAATTATATGTGTTGTAATATTCTTCAGTGAAGTAACTTAAATTAAAACACATTCCAATAGTGCTATCTTCGTAAAATAAAAATATGCAATCCACCAAAACACCAAGTAAAATCGTGATTATATTTAAAAGTCCAAGATAAAAGTTATACAATTTTACTAGTTGGCCCACTTCACCTTTCGAGGGCTGAGTTGATAATGCTTGCGATAAGCGAAATCGGTTCACAAACATTATTTTTTTAAATATATTTCCTCAAGAATTGACAGTGAAAATTTCATTAAAAGAAATGTTCAGAAACAATGATGATGGTAAAATAGAAAGGTGCCATTTAACTCTGTGCACTCCAAATCAAAATCTTTTGTTGGCTTAAAGCCGTACGGGTTCGCGTAACTGTTATAAATTTAACTTTGATTTTTATGTTATAAAATCGTCGAGCAAATGCTCAGCAATATTTTACCTTTTGTTGCATCAATTTGAGACCTACATTCACTGGAATATATTATTCTTAAAATATACCCATAAAGGTACTAGAATCTGATTGAAATGATTAGTTTCAACTACAAATTAAAGTTATCTGCAAACATCATTTTTGTTAACAATGCTTTTATTGATCAGATTTGCATTGCATAAGTCAAAGTGCATGCTATGAGTTTGCACGCTGTCACAGCTCAGAATGTTCCGTAAGCCGTGTTTTGAATTATGCTGTTGTGTCAGTGAAAAATTAAATTAAACTAATAATATATAGATAATAAGTGATAAGATAATATGCTAATTTTTAAGAACGCAATCAACCTTTGTGTTAAAATTTTGTTAATAACATCAAAAATTATTGTCTTCGAATTACTTATATGTTATGTACATTAATTCCTTGTTTGGTGTGCTGGCAATACCTTAATTTAACAAGGGTCCGAACACCTTCCAGCCCATCCCTGTAGTTTATCAAAAATTTATACTGGATCGTTTTAATATATTAAAATGACTTATTGTATCTGTATCTATATATATAAGTGGGGTTAGTTACACCACGTATATCTCGAGAATTACTGCAAGTATTTCAATGATATTTGATTTATAAAATTCTTATTTACCTAGAATAGCAGAATAAGCATTAAAACATCGGAAAAATATCACGGAAAAGAAATTATAAAGAAAATAAATATCTTCATACAGAATAAAATTTTCAAATGACGAATAGCTTCATCAAACGATAAAATGTCGTAAGCTGGTTTCAGAAAAATCCACCAGATCGCACTGTTTTCTATATTTGTTTGTTTTTGCTTCTTTTGCATACGATCGACTTATAAATAATTTTAAATTTAGAATATGAATTAGAATAAAAGAAATCGATGATATGAAATGAAAACGAAAGAAAATCGGATAATATTGAAATAAGGTTATGTTTATAATTAGGTATGATAAATTTTTGACAACAATATTTTGCACGAACGTTGCTTTACTCTGAGACGACACGTTATTACACTTGGAACGCTATATCGAAGAAATTTTAACGTCAAAAGCAAAGCGATGCGGTTCCTGATCACCCGAATGACTATTGATGCTCTTGGTCGCATTTACACAGTTCATCTGAAAAATGACGAATGCTTCTTTCTACTTGCATGTCAACAGCTCAATTTGCTTGAAAATGATACTTATTGGGACATGACAATCGCTGAAGAAATTGTTTCTGAATCTCCAAGTCAGATACGCACATTATTTTCTATCATTATTTTGACATGCTTCACATACAAGGATGACATGTCGGAAGACATTTTACATCGAATTCGTGTCAGTTCGGGGAATCCCGATCTCGAGGTGAATGAAGAGATAAATAACCAGGCTTTGATGATTTAGATCGAAGACATGTGTTACCTCATGTGAGGCAGTTTGTTAGTCAAGTTAGGAATGCCAACGCCACATTGTGAAATGAACGACGCTTTCAATCAAGAATTGGAATGTGAACGTGAATATGATCGAGATGCATTGAACCAATCACTTCGAACGAATGTACCACTGTTGAACCCACAACAGAAGGATGTGTACGATACGTTAATGAATGCAATTTATGTGGAAATGGTGGCTTATTTTTTCTCGACGCGCCCGGTAGAACTGGGAAGATATTCCTCATGTCATTGATTATGGCGACTGTTCGTGCGAGATCCGAAATTGCTGTAGCAGTTTCGTCTTCTGGAATAGCGGCCACGTTGATAGAAGGATGGCGAACGGCTCATTCAGTGCTGAAATATCCGTTAAACCTTTAAACGACTGAAAAACTGACATGCAAGATTGCGAAACACTCAGCAATGACCAAAGTTTTGGTAGCAAGTAAAATCATCACCTGGGATTTATGCACAATGACGCACAGACGCGCATTGGAAGCACTCAATCGAATATCTGTGCAATGACTCAAGATGTTTTGAAGAGGCAATGATTTAAATACCTGGCGATTTCCGCCAAACACTACCAGTCATTCCAAGATCGACCCCTGCCGATGAAATAAACGCTTGCCTCAAAACATCGACTCTTCGAAGAAACTTCAGCTAACGAAAAACATGGGATTTGCATTTCTAAACGATTAATCTGCCGAAGATTTCTCCAAACAATTGCTGACTATCGTCGGTAACGGCCGTGTTCCTGTTGACGAATCGAACGGATTGATTTCGATTCCGCCGAATTTTTGTAATTTCGTTTCAACGAAGGACGGCTTCATCAACAAAATGTTCCCACACATCTAATCACAAAAATCACAATTGGTCGAGTGAACGAGCAATTCTTGGGGCTAAGAAAAAACATATGGATCATTTAAACTTCACAATTCAAAATCAAATCGTTGATCTACTGCATTCCTTTAAATCTATCGACTGTGCCACGTGAATTACATCATTTCAATGTAATTTAAATACTTTTAATTTTGAATTTTGCCCATTTATTGAACTTAATTCATTTTGAGTATTCATTCAAACTGAATTTAATTCTTCCAATAAATTAACACAACATTTATTGATTCTGAGGCGGTACGAAGTTCGTCGGGCCAGCTAGTTGTAAAATATAATTTGATACAAATGTAGCTGGAAAAACATACGAAATATTATCATTTATAAACACGTTTGTATGTTACCTATATTTAAATAAAGTATACAATAAATTTTATTTCATATGTGCACGGATAAACTTCGTCTCATGCCTTTATTTGTTACATAAATAACACGCTAAAACTAATTCAAAATACATATTGAATAAAATTCTCGATGTCATGCAAATCGGAATGTGAAATTTGCATCTGAATATAATTTAATTTTCGTAACGCATGGGTAAAACCCAATTTTACGGTCCATAAAAAATGCACCTCGATGGGCTATATTGTTTTCCGCATAAACTGTTTTCTTATCATTTGATGAAAAATTAAGATAACACGTATATGTTATGTAATTAAGTTTTTGCAATCTGAAATACATAGTACAGCATTCTGAGATGTTATAAACTATTTGCTCTACTCATTTTAAAATATCAAACGTGAAAGATCACGAGGGAGATGTCAAATATTAAGATGGTTTTACTTTATGAACCTCTGCTGGCAGTATTTTTTATAAGTCAAGATATAATAATCAGGACTGTGGAGTCAGGTGTTTTTCCAGAGGCGGAGTCGAAAAAACCGGAGAAAAATAATTTCAAAATTATTATATATTCATCATATTGATTGGTGAAATCTACTTGAATTATTCTAGTTACTAGTTACTAGAATGATCTGATGGTATACAGATAAACGGAAATATTTGAAAAAATCATTTCTGAGTCGATTTTTTATTTAAAGCCGTAGTCGTCATTTGATTATTTTATTAGCCCTGATAATAATAATAAGCAAGAAAGATAGAAATAACCCAAGCAAAATTTTATTACAATTTTTATGAAGATAATGGCCGGTTTCGCTTATCGTCAGCATTATCAACTGATAATAATGATTTCAATGATCTTTTTACATTATGAAATTAGTACATTTATAAAACTTAATCGATAATCTCAAAACTGTCATTAATGTCAAAACATATTAGATACAGTTTTTCCTCCTGTTTTTGCAAATGCCTATTGTTATATCGTGAAAGATTTTTTTTATTATCAACTATGGTAGTTACATAATTAATAAATGTTTAAGTTATATCTGTTATTATACGATATTATATTCTACCAAGACACTAAAATGAGAAACCTTTTATCCAGTTTGCAGACGAAATTTGAAACAACGAGATAATATAATATATTCCAGCTAAAACGCAATGTTTATATTTATTTACCTATTATGTTGGCATATGAATATCATCAATCATACACATGTTTTGTCAAAATTAAATAAACTTGGACCATTAAAAATAATGTTCATGTGTACAACTTACACGAGTCGCACGTTTTCACTGGTGGAACGTGTCCGGATTGAAAGTTGAAAAGGTTACCCAGCAAAGAGGCTTCGCTATTATTACTCGCAGCTGATTTCAGCTCGTGGAGGGGCAGCCGTTCCCTCGGCAAGGACACCCGCTTGTATTTATCTGCCACGTCGTAGCCATACTCCTACAAACAGTGGAAAACATAATGAGTCTTACGAATTCGTTGGAGACTTGCTTGAACTAACCGTTTTCTCGAGATATTTTTTCATTTGAGTATGTAATGTAATTGTAAATTTGAATTCAATTTTTGATGATTTGGAAATTAAACAATGTTTAGCTCTGGCGTCCTAGGTAATTCTTGATATTCATTAAATAAATCCATTCGATAGTACATCTAATTCTGCTACAACTTAAATAACAGCTATAAGTCTCTGAATTTCAATGAGAACTGATTCAATTTTGTTGTTATAAAGATAATTGTAATCAAATTTAAATGCAAGCCGACATTGTTTTTATGTTTTGCGTTCGTTTTGGCAAGAAATGTAATTTTGTAAGTCTTATGACATAACATGTTAGAATGATGAATGACTTGTTTCTTTCCTCACTGCCTGCTACTACCGCAAATTTTTCACGGTTCGTATTCACTACCTAGTAACATTATAAATGTATTGTGTAGCTTACATTTTCTTGGGTACTGTAAATGTCGTCGAAGTAATTGTCTACATGCAACCATGAATTAACTTAAATCAGTAAAAGTTTACTCGCCGTATACCTTTGGAATGTTTGATGATTCGCTCCATTCGCTATCAAATCGAAACTAGGGTCTTCAATCCCGGGATCCCGAACAATTTCGCTCTTATGTAATCTCGGGATTGTGTTAGTACTTACCCCGGGAATTTGACATTCATCATAACACGCCAAAATCCGTAAGAAGAGCTAAAAAAAGCTCAACAGCGCTGGACTCACTGTTTGGTTTTAAAAGGATGAAGCTAAAAAAGGTCTCACATTTTTGAATAATTGTGGAATCCTTCAATCCGTCTCTTTTTTCGAGGATGGATCTAAATAAAAAAAGCTATCAAAATTTTCCATAATTGTTGAATTTGTCAATTCGTGTCTTCGAGTTGACACAATGGAAGCTCTTAATTACCCACTTTTTCGGCAATGATCTCCAGAAATTGTGGTATAATATTATGGTGATTAAAAGATTGTGAATCCCGAATCCCTGGATCACAATAAGGTTCCGGGATTGGATGCCCTAATCCAGTGTCTGCCAAACTTTTTTACTTTACGGCACACTAATCTGATGAATGGAACTAGTACCGCGGCACACCAAGATGCCGCAGATTATCTCCGAAACTCCTTTTTTTTTTTTTTTTAGCTCACTGTGGAATTTGAAATCCTCGATTTGCTACCGTTTTGCTTCCGAAATCCTACATGACAAATATTTGTTTTTGAATAGGCATTATTTAAAATTGTCATTTTTAAGGCTTCTTCCACCGCGGCACACCTGAGATTTCTTGCGGCACAGTTTTGCAGACACTGCCCTAATCGAAACCGATTATCATGTACATATAACGATATTCAGTTTGAGTAAGTATGTATTATTAGATTGGACGTCTTTGCAAGTAAAAAAAGCTCGCACAATTGAAAATGTTGAAAAATTTAACGAAGGATGGGTGTAATCTTTCACAACCGAGCTCTTTTTTGCTTTGATTTCCAGCAACGACGTTGTTTTGTTGCAACCAAAATTAATTTGATGCTGTCAACACAAACGCTTTATAAAATTAAAATGCACATTTAGCAATGTGTATTTTGTGAATTCGTATTGCAATTTAGAATAATTTATTTCTTGCAAAGCCGTTTTGTCGTGGCGCCACGGGATAGCTGACGCACTCCCTACTCCTGTTGGTGTTGTGCATAATTATTTACCTACTCTACTTACTTGGTGAAGTGCAATGGAATTGTGTATGGCAGAATTGGCAAGGGGCATAAGTCACGCCATTTTAATTTCATATCGACCGACATAAATCTCATTTTATCACGCTGAAATAATATACATTATGATTTCTCTCGACGGCTGTTGCAGAAACCACTCGTATCGTTCACTTGTAAATCATCACATTAACCATGGTTAATTCATGCATGTAAGGTCATCTATTAAATAATCGTATACACTTGTACTTCTTAATATAGATTCAAATGTTCTATTAGAATCACCGAAACGTGGCTTAGATATCAACATGTAGTGCTTTTCTTTCGGTCCCTTTTTTATCAGAATTTTTAATGTTTCAATTCAATATTCGAAAAATATATTTTTATAAAAATAAAATTGGCTGTTTGTCTTTATCTTAGGAACCTTTTGAACGCAATGTACCTGGTATTACGTAACCCTCCTAAATTATTGTCATAAAACAAAACAAAACTGGATCCATAGACTTGCTCTGTGACTAGAGGTATAATGCATGATTTAGTGTCCTTTTTGTATCACGTGGATTCCATCTGCAATAGTTTTGTCACTTTTGTTCAACAAACTCGTCAGTGCACCCTTAAAACTTTTATATCCTTCAAAATATATTGATCAGTAAGTCACTCAGAGGAGGACAAGGCTTCCGTGGCGGATCTCACTGATTCGAGTCCCAGTTCTTTCTTCGCTCGATTTTTGTTTGAAGGCATAGGTGTTTGTGATATCTTTAAAAAATACTCCCAGCGTTCCAATTCTAAAATTAACATGGCAAAACAAGAGTGACTATTAAGCACTAGTCCTGTCTTAGCCCTATCTTTCTATCATTAGTTTCTTCGAAAAAAGAGAGGTTGAGTAACTGAGTAAAACTGAACATTACTTATTTTGAGATACCTTCATTACGATGCCGTATGCTCGACATTGGGAGCGGACAGGAACAAAAAAAAGCTTGACAAGTGAATTTCGGTACATTTAAAAAAAAATAACTGTCATTATGTATTAGAGGTCTGCACGGGCCCGGGCCGGGCCTCTTACCAGCCTGATGATTTTAATTATTACCAGTTCTATAGAGCAGTGATTCCCAACCGTTTTTAAGCCACGGACCTCTAAATCTGAAAACAATAATCTGCGGACCTCCGAAATTATTTTTCATACTCTATCACAAAGAAAGTTGAAATAATGAAAACTATCGCGGACCCACGTGAAAAACCAGCGGACCCTAGGTTGGGAAGCACTGCTATAAAGAATCGTAAATTGTTGTTAATTTGTTAAAAACGGGTTTTTTCAGGCTGAGGAGTATAAATCTGGGCTTCGGGTCGGGTAACAAGTTTGGTATTGAGACTTGGGCCCGGGAGTTTTTCAGGCTCGCACCGGGTAATTTTGTAAAATTTCGGCCCGTGCAGTCCTCTAATATGCATGCATAATATTACGGTGATTAATGATAACTCTCTTTGATAATATGTATAATTTTAATGTTTTGATAAATTAGCATTTATTGTATCCGGTAATCCTTCGTAAGCCGAGGGCAGTCAAAAACCCAGGTTAAGAGATAACGAAACTTCTTGGTTTTAAATATATATTTAGTTCCGGCATGTAATTAAGGAAAACGACGTGTTTGAGGATGTTTCCCAAGTTTTCCTTATTTTTAATTACGCATTGACAATTCTAACCTTCTGAGAGCCTCTTGTTTTATAATATCTGCTTTTATGCAAACCTTTATTGGAGATTTTAAACATTACTTCAAAACTTGTGATTCGTAAATCGTAACTAATAATTAATTAATTATTGGCGTTTGTTCGTTGGCTAAAAACAATTAAATATAAGCTGTGATAACTGTTACTAATTTGCAAATTCGTATCATTTATTTTGTAAGAAGGGCTTAAACAATTTAATTTGATTCAGTTAAATGTCCTCTATAATATTTTGTATCTTTATCTAGGTATAAATTTCTTTCATATTTCTTTTACCAATTTTTGTTACACCTTTATTAGTTCTACTTTTTTTTTTTTTTTTAATTCATGTCCGCTCCCAATGTGAAGCATATGGCCTCCTAGTGGAGGTATCTCAACAGAAGTTTTTCTACGAGAACTGTTTGTTACTCAGTCGCTCAACCTCACTTTTGTCAAAGTGAGTAGTAGGGACAGAAAGATAAGGCTAGAACAGGACTAGTGGTTGGCTAATCGCTATTGCTACACCCAGTTATTAAATGATCAGAAGGATGGGAGGAGAGGAAATAATGTGAATTGACATCACAAACGCCCAATCTTCAATCACAACTTTGAATTGAATAATTCTCAAATTAAGTGTGTGATCTGACCGGGAATCTAACCCAAACCTCCGTGATCGGCAGAGCAAGCTCTAACCAACTGGGCCACAGCAGGCGACAGCAGTTCTACTTGGTCAAGTATAAATAACTCTGTATCAATGTATATTCCTTTCCAGTTGAAAATGTTCGTAATGAGCGAAACAGGTCCTGATTATATTAATTAAATAAATGCGGAATTAGTACAAAAGATTTTTTTATATGTTAAATATAATGCTTTCCTCCTTAAGTATTTATTGTCAGTGAATGCCTTAAAATTACTTATGTAATATATACAGAAGTTGTTTAAATTAACGATACCTCAGTCGCTCTTCACCGAGTCCGTGAAGAAGGATGGGAGTTAAGGACTTTTAGTAATTAAGTACATATTCACAATTTTTTAGATCTGGGGATTGTTCACTGGGAAAAAAAATCGTTTTTAAAATCCTAGGAATTTGCGGATTTCCCAATATGAATAATTTTGAGCTTTTTTTAGCTCGCTGGCGCAATTCAAAAATTCAAAAATTTTACACCTTGGCCAATTTTAAAAACCTGGGAATTTGTGGATTTCCCAAATTTAAAAAAAATATATGAGAACCTCTTTCTAGCTCACTAGCGCATTACTTGAATTTTCGATTTTATTAAGCTAGGAATTTACGACAAATTATTTTATTACGGGACTGTGATCCCGGGATTGGAGATCCTAGTTCTTACGTCTCATTTTCAGGATTTTATACGTGAGGTAGCAGGGTATGAAAAAAATCACATAGATCCATCAATCGATGGATGCAAAACTCCATTAATCGATTGAGAAATCAAATGTATGAATGTCTCCATTCGAAGTTCGAAGTAATCGCGTGTCGGGTCCTATGGCGCAGCGATTAGTGATGTGGGCTTCTGTGCCGGACTTCACGGGTTCGAGTCCCAATTCGAACAGCATTTTTTCGATCGATTTACCGATTTTCTGTTGGAAGACATGGGTGTTTGTGATGTCTATAAATTCGCACCCCACCCTTTCCGATCCTTTAATAATTAGGTGTAGCATGAGCGATTACCTAACCACTAGTCCTGTCCTAGCCTTATGTTTCTATACCTACTACTCTCTTTGAATAAGAGAGGTTGAGTGAGTGAGTAGCAGACAGTTTGCGTAGAAAAAATATGTTGAGATACCTCCATTAGAAGGCCATATGCTCCACATTGGAAGTTGACATGACCTTTACGGTTTGATTGTACGTATTCTCTTACTTTCAACGTTTCAACAACCAACCTATATCTGTTCAAACTTTTTTACGCGGTTTTCTTCGGAAAGCCTTCATAGAATTTGGCTACTATTAACGATTTTCATGATGGGAAAACTATTGTGGAAAAGCTTGAAACATGGCATGTATCTTAAATTCATAAATCGAACTCAATGTTTTCGTTCGGGAATTCGGACGATTGAAGAACCCTCATGAGCATTAGCATCAGGACTGGCATACATACTTATATTATTAAATCATCCCGTAATGTTATTTATTATCTTAGTTCAACTTACACACAAAGCTGTAGCGGAGTTGCGAAACCTGGTGTGGCGTAATAAACCAGCTCGTGTAATATCTTAGGCAACGAAGCTCGAATCCGACGTTGGACTGCGACCGACAGCGCCCGACTACGAGTGCGCCGCACAGCCGGTTTGATATTTTAAGTATCGCTAGGTGAAACTGTTTTCCTATCACGCTACCACTTCGTGATATCAACTTCTCGCCGTGCGCGTTGTGTACATTCTGTTGGATTAAACAGCCTGATGAAGCAGCCCCACATACCCGGAGACTATCACGACCAGAAATGGAATCCGTCGTTTCAAAACTCCATATAAACATGATAGGCTCCAGTATAACTCAATAATTATACATATACCATCAGAGAATTGCGCCGACAGGCATGGCTTAGCTTTCGACTCGAATTCCGAACTGATTTCTACAATTAACATCATACAATTGTACCTAAGAGCATGGATATCTTCCGTATTATAAAAATTGAATTATATTTTTTTTTGTATATTTCCACACGTTTTGTCACTAACGACTTGGTTTTCAGCTTACGCCATCTTTAGGTGTTAGTGACAAAACTTGTGGGAGCGTTCAAAATTTGAAAGTTTCAATTTTAATATTGAAATTCCACCAAGCACACCCAGTAGAAATCTTAAATTATTCCATATTATACTTATCTTTATTATAATTATTTGGTTCACAATAAGTTTACTCCAAAACATTTTATTATAACGATTCCACATGCTATACCAGTGGAGGAGAACCTGAGACCTTTTGGCTAATCTGATGCGGAGCGTAATCAACCCAATATATGTTCGACATTCGAAAAAATAGGGGTGAGGTGTCGACGTTTTCTTTACTGCAGCCTTTTTTAATCAGATAAATGAATGTGGCCTTTAGAAATGGTTCCCCACCCCTGTGCTATAATATATCGTGTATGGTTTCATGTTTTGACAGGATTTTGTTTTGCTTAACTGTGATTAAATATTAAAAGATTGGTCTCGTGTAGCTTTGCGTGTAAATTCATTTGTTTTCTTGATGCATAATCATAACAGGTTGTGGCGGGACAAGCCACATGTTTATTTATGTAGTTGAAATTACATTACATTTTATTTAGTGTCAACTTTAACTCGTAATCCATCATTGTCAGCTTCGCAACCATTAGTCCAGAGACACAATTCGTACGTTTGACTCTGTAGCGGAATGGTAAGTTGTTTTACAATAAAATACATTTTCATTTGCGATACGCGGTGTTACTGGTCATGATTTATTTATACTCGAGCTCCAGTGTTTACCACAAGTTCACCAGTGATTTTACTGAGTAAAATGTTTGGCGCGTTGGAATATTTTTGATAATGGGTATTTTATTGCGTAAAAAATGACATTAATTGTACATAAATTGAAGACGTCATCCGAACAACGAATGACCATTTTGGGCTGTATTGTACGCAACATTACGCACATTTTGGTGAAGTCAGAAATCCAAAATTCTATCTCCTGACGGAGCAACGGCAAGTTAAAATACGCCCTGTGGTAGAACAACGCAGACAACAAGGTTTTTCTCAGGTCTCGTAAAATAACAAAATGTCTCGTTCACAGTTTTCGGGTGACGTCTTCAATTACTGGAGATAAATTTAATCTTAAAATTATCGCTCTTGATAAGATTTGATATCTGCTTAATATTAACAGCATAAAACGAATATAATTAAATTTGTAACACGTGTTTCGCCATCAGACAGAATATCATCCTACAGAATATTGCATTTTTTGCGAATACACTAAAAATTGATTCTAATTTTTATGTTACATTTAAAAAAAAATACGCCGGACACTTGTCACAATTTTTAACACACAAGTGTTGTAAGAAAATTATTAAATTTAATTTTATACTAGAAACGAAGTTCGACAAAGTTACCGCCTAATTCATAGGTTCCCAAAGTGGGCCTCCAGGCCCCCCTAGGGGGCCTTGGAAGGAGCTGAGGGGCCCTGAGAAGCCTCCGGGGATTAGGGGAGCCCCGGGAAGCGGGCCACGGGCATTTATAAAACGATACAGGGAAGGGCATAATGGCGGACGTCGCGCAGCTATTTTTTGTAAATCCGTAAATAAAATAAATTACTGGCATTCTAGATTCGAAAATCTCGGAAGAGCTATAAAAAAAGGTGGGTTTTTGAAATTATAATTTTCATGGAATGACAAAACAATGGTATGGGGGCCACAGAAAAATAAAGACACTCAAAGGGGGCCACGTTCCCAAAAAGGTTGAGAAACACTGGCCTAATTCATTAAAAATATTGAAATTTACCCTATCTAAGAATTTATGTAAAGGCTGAAAGAATTTAGTTGAGATAATGTATACACCAGTGATTCCCAAACCTATTATGCTCGTGGACCCCTTTCATAGCAAAAACCTGACCGTGGACCCCCAAGTGAAATAATAAAGTTAATGACTTGAAAAGTATTTTTTCCATGCCTGCTTCCAATGTGAAGCAAATGGCCTCATAATGGAGGTAACTGAACAGATGTTTTTCTACGAGAACTGTTTGTTAGTCAGTCGCTCAAACTCTCTTTTCCAAAGAGTATCCTTATTCTTACCCCTATCTCTGTCTTATCCTAGGATCCTATCCTATTATTGAACATTTATTGGACTGGAATTTATCAATTTGCCGAAAATATCTCCGTGACTTTTTTTTTTTAGCTCACCGAGGAATTTCAAAATCTCAAAACAGTATAGTAATTTACCGATTTGCCCAAAATACTAGCGTGAACCGACGAAAAATTGGTTCGGTTCCGGTTCGAAGCCCTGGTAAAAATCGTTACCATTTTATTTATTTTAAATTTTGATAATAGTAAAAAAGCTGTCAGGATTTTTAAAAATATTTATTCTTCCGCGGACCCCCTGACGTTGTCCACGCACCCCCAAACGATTTTTAATTTGTCACGGACCCCTGGGGGTCCACAGAAACCACTTTGGGAACCACTGGTAAACACCTTTTAAAATTGATTTGTATTTGGGAATTAAATATGTATATGGTTGGAAGTTTAACAAAATACATAAGTGATTAATTTTATAACAGTATTGTATTGAAATACATATCGAGTGAGTTGCAAAACTAATAACTGCGCAATAAAGCGTTATGATTCTTTTTATTCGCTCGACATTTTCGTACGTGCGAATTACCTGAGACGCATTCTCGTGTTTGTCAAATTAATACGAGCCGACCCCTGATCTCACGGCCCAGGTGATCGGTTGAAGGAGCGTCGCGGCGCTCTTCGATGTCCGAATTTACACTGCCCAGTCATCTTTCTATTGATAGATTGAACGCCCGCGCCACCCCACCAGCCGCGTGCCTCGCATATCCATCGTTGTTTATTTATAACATTCGACTATTCATCATCGTAGTTCCTGGCATTCTGTCACTCCCGCTGCAAATCAGTGTTGCCAATGTATTGAACGAACAATATCTACATAATATTACGATTAAGGAATGTTTTTAACTTTCTCTCAATACAAAACAAAGATTTAAGATTTACATTGATTCAATAAATCAAGTATTAATTATACAATGCTAATTGGGTCTGTAACGCAGCGGTAAACGTCGCTAGCTTCCGTGGCGTATCTCACGGGATCGAGTCTCAGATTTATCGATTTCTGTTCAAAGGCATGGGTGTTTGTGGTATTTAAAAAGTCCCATCCACCCTTCCAATTCTTAAATAACATGGTGCAGCGAGAGCAATCAGTTAATAGTAATGTTCTGCCCTATCCATTTATCCCTACTACTCTCTTTGAAAACGAGAGGTTGAGCGACTAACTAACAGTTCTCGTAGACAAAAATTCTGTTGGGATAACCCTTTTAGGAGTCCATATACTCCACATTTGCAGCGGACATCGATTAAAAAAAAGAAAGTGTGTATAATGAAAATTCAACGCGGCACCTGTTACTGTCATTTTAAATGACAACATTCTTTCACATTTTTTATCGAAAACAAAGTGCGATGTATGATTTGTATGTTGTAGTAAATTCAGTTTTGTAAAGCTCAGCTTATAACGTTGTCATGTAACAACGCATTCTCTGTTTTTTTAAGTGTTAACGATTTGATAATTTTATTTACTAACTGATAAATACACTATTTACAATGATCTATTTATCAACGAAAAGTGGTATTGTTTACCGTTATTTACAAGTGACATTTGAAATCGATTGTTACATTCGATCGACAACAACGGCATATTCTTATATATCAAAAGTCCATCACAAGGTAATGATCATAAATTACAGCTTTAAACTTCGAAGAAAACCATCCATGTTATTGATTACGTCTTTATCCCAATTTAAGAAAGTGTTAGAAGCTTTTAGACACATCAATTACGACTTTTGAGGTGTCATTTATTCAGCACTGGACTTATTATTGTCCCGATGCAATTAAATGATATTATTAATTTATACAGTATAAATTATGGGCTATTAGTTGCATAGTGTAAAATGAATACATTGGCAAGTACAGTTGAAAGATTACCAATACAACGTAGCTTTTTGGTTTTTCGACGAAGTATATTTTGCTTTATAATAACATTACTGTTTTTCCGCCAGTCACGCTGTGGCGTTCTGATTAAAAACAGCTGCCGAAACGATTCCGTTAATCAGTTTGAACAAGTTGTAATAATTTGTTATAATATCAATTCGAGTCTTGCCAATGTTTAATTACATTCACTCGTAGATAGGCCAAACCGTGACGAGAGCGCTGTGGAGAGTGGAGTGGAGACGCCCACTCCTGGACCCTCAAAATAGACGCTTTTATTTCTGCTCTTTCAATTGATGCTTTTGACCAGGGATCAAAAAAATATTTACCGAAAACACCGCGTTAATCGTTACCGAATAACTAACTATGACGTATTTGTACGTCTCGTGATCTGTAATTTTAATTGACCGCCTATAAAAAAGAATACGAATAGACGAGTAAACAAATTTTTAGGATTCTGCTAAAAGACTGTTGAAGTGCGGTGAACTAAAATAACATAGATGTTTCCGCCTCGTTGTGAATCGGCCAGGAAGCTACGCATATCAATAATATTATGACAATTCTTGTTTCGTACTTCAAAATCTGCTTAGTGTTGATCAACGATTCGTTACATTTTAACAATGTAGAGTAAGCAATATGCATCGGTTCTTGTATTATAATACATATGTATTAGAAAACAAGTCAAATTGTAGTAACTTTTTGATCTGTCACTGGTAAACGGGATGTATATTGATTATTTTAGTTAATTCTGTCCGTTTAGCCAATCTCTGATACCGAAAACTGGGAAATTCTTCAACACGCCATCCAAAGTATTCAGTCGAAACAAGCGTGGTTTTCCGTCAAAAGCATTGAGCGTAATGCGTTTTGGGTGTTTGCCATAAATATGTTATGATTACTGATAGCGAATTTTTAAATGTTGAATTGATACATCTCAGAATATTTTCATCGTTATAGAGTTAAAAATCCATCCATTTGACGCATGTTATATTTACAGATAATCAGCGGTGGGCTGCCAATACGATAATAAGGGGCTCGCATAATATTAAAATAATTTTCGATATTCTGGGGAAGGAGTGACTTTTTTATCACTGCTATGTATTTGATTTTTATATCCATTATTCTTTGATGATGAATTTTTATATGCAATGCTTAAATAAGCAGTCGATTGTTACTTAGTACACTTATAATATGTAACAATATGCAGTTTACCGTAAACTTATCAATGTCAATGGCCTTAAATCAGCGGTCGGGGAACTTTTTTTAACCATTACCCTAAACTTTTTTGCGTATGTCGATATTATCCCTCATTTTGAAAAGGAGACAGTCAATGTAAATTTAAATTAAATATTTTTAAACATTTTTACAAAATAAAATTTTCATTGGAACAAACAAAATTTAATTGAAAACTTTCCCCTTTCAGGTTTTTAAAAATATCCTCATTACCCCCAAAAATTTCATTTTTACCCCATTTGGTGTAATTTACCCCGGTTCCTCGACCGCTGCTCTAAATGTACTATTGTGTATACTAGGGCTTATACAAAAACCGACTTTTGAAAAAACCGGTTTTTGAATGTCAATACTGTTCGAAAACTGGATAAGACCGGTTTTCAAAGTTTTACAAAAAATGGATAATTCAATTAAAATAGCGAGAAAAAGTTCATTTTTTTAATGTTGTTTATTTATATACATAATAATACACAAGAAATTATTTGGTGTTACTCTTCAGAAAATATGATTTAAGAAAACGCAAAGCGATCGTTTTGTAACATAATTTCCTGATATCGAAAATACCCTTTCGCTAGGTAAATGATGGGGGCATATGGTCTTTCAGCCATCAAGTAAAAGATCCAAATTTTCTATCGTTTTGTTTATAGACTCGTTTATGGAAAATTCGGCGCAACCGGTTTTCGAATGTCACAGATTTAGCCAAACAACCGGTTTTTGAAAACCGACAAGCCCTAGTGTATACTGAAGCTGTCGTATATAATATATAAGTTAGAAATTGCAGTTATGTAGCAATTTTATCCGAGAATATTCCTCTCTCTTAAAATAACAAGGGGCTCGCCGGTCTTAATAAAATTAAACAAGGGGCTCGCGCGAGTCCCTCCGTGCCTACTTCTTCAAATAATTATATTAAAACATTCGCATCAAATTAAACGGTGTTCAAATTAAAAAAAAAACCTTTAGTGTAATGTAACAAACCCAATTTGGCATATTTTTATTTCAAGATGCACCGCGGAGCGGATGATTGAATGCAGCGTAGTATTTTATGTTATACAGTCGTTCGAATGTAAATTTGTTGACAGATTTGATAACTTCTCGATGTGTGGGCTGCGATTTGATTATGAAAGAAAACGAATTTAAGATGCTGCTAATGAATTTTAATAGTTTTTTCAAGTTTGTAGCAATCGAATATTATTTCCAAATGCATTTGTGTGTGGTCCACTTCAAATTTATTACGATAATATTTGACTGATTAAACCTTAGCACACGTGGTCTTCGATTTACACGACTATTTGATTCTTCAAAGACTCCCTGTAATTTGAAATCGTATAATTATTAATCGAGTATTAAGTTTGTTTGGAAATAAGATTTGACAATTTGTATTTAGTAAAAATAAATATGTTTTTACCACACATAAATAATGACACATATAGTTGAGTATTTATTTATTCTTAAGAAAAACACAATATTCCTTTGTACTTATTTCCACTTTTATTTACCAAGATTAGGACCGGTTGATATTCAGTTAGTCACTTCATTTGATAATGTTCGCTATGAGCGAAACTGGTCCTGATATTGGTCAATAAAAGTAGGAATGTATAAAGGAATATTTTGTTTTTCTTAATATAATACCTTTCCACCAAGTATTTACATGGAACACCTTGAAAGTATTCACTCTTAATAATACATAATACATAAATTGTTGAAAATAATTATTAGGTTGATATATTTTTTTAGTAAAAAAAAAGCATTGTAATCAATGAATGCATGTGCTATAATCGTACATTTAAATTTTACTTCTCATCAATAATGAGTAAATCGTATTTCTTTTAAATCATCTTAAACCGAAACCGAAACCGAAACTTTATCGTGTCAACAAAAACATGATTGCATTAATCTGACATGATTATCAATTATGTATGGTTATAGTTTTTTGTGCAGAAAATATCGTATGTGGCCGTTCATGTATGACGTCACACGATTTTAACTATTTTTAAACAACCCGGGGGGGGGGGGGGTTAGGTTTTTCACATTTCGTCATATAATTTTTTCACATTTTGTTACAAATTGTCACATGTCAGACTACCACCCTAAAGCATGACGTTATATATAGACGATTTCTAAATGGTTTCCATTTTATGAATTTTCTAAATGGTAATAAATTCAACTAAAATAATGTTAACAATCGAGTCATTTTTTTAACATAATTAATTACTTCCATCGATATCTGCCGAGAAAATTATATTTTTACAGTTTTAACATTTTTTCAGTTTTAACATTTTTTTTTCCAAACTATAAAAAATAAGAAATCGTCACGTTTTAGGTAAACGAACGTGTAGGTTTTTGTGATTAAAGCATTTTAACTAAGGTGTGAGAAAGTGGGTGAGTGAAACATAACTGGGGCTTATGAACCAAATACGTAAGTATGGAAACTACCTACTTAATGTTCGTGACAAAATGTCGCTAAATTAATTGCACAATAATTTTTATATTATGCATTTAGTTAAGTGTCAACATCCACACTTCTTCTCCCACACATATGGCATGGTGATTCCCACGTCATTCTACGTAGGCTAAAATTAGTCGCTTAATTAATGGATATAACAATTAAACTTTAATCCAGACTAATTATTTCTCAGCTCAATTGTCGCTGTTACATCTTTGAATAACGTAATACAAGATGTCTGACCAGCGAACCCCAGGAGTGGCAAGTTGCAAGCCGTAATAATATATTGTTATTACTGTCTGTGTCCTTTAAACGAGCCCTTTAAAAGTATTATAAAATAACAGTCATCCTTACAGTTAATAGTTTTTATAATTATAAGTATTGAGGGCAATCTTTAGGATTTTAATATTTATAAAATTGTTCCTTCTGATGATATATTAACCCTCGAAAATAATAATTACAACGGCTTAGGTGATTGAAACACACCAAAAAACAGTGCAATCACTAAATACTACTAATAAAACTATATTTATATTTAGGCTTAAGACTAGGGGTGGGGAACCTTTTCATTTCTGAAACCGCATTTATGTTTTTGAAATCCAATAAGATATCATCCAAGAAACCACAATTAGATCTATATTTTTTTAAATATGTAATTGAAAATAAATAAATTATTTTTTAATATTTTCTAAATATCGCATGATGACACAGAAGGCAGGAGATTCCCCCACGTCTGCCAAATATATTCTGATTTCACGTAATTGAAATATTTTAATTTGGAAAAAGATTCTTTAGTACAACAATATGCTGAAATAGTATAACTTTATATAGCGGTCTCAATTCTCAGCCTAAAAAGGTTCGCGAGCACATTTGAAATTCAACAAGTAATAATAGTGGACGAAAACCGAATTAAATAAAATACTAATTATAGTATGTACATATAATGAGTTATATTAATTGAATTATTTCGTATTAGTTTTAAATCTGTATATTATACGAATGTATACGTCTGTGGGGACATTTTTAAAAACAACTGTATGAATTTGTGTTATAGAACGGTGCACGCAGAAAGCCCCGCGCGTGCAAGGTTGGGAAATCTTGCCTAAATATATTTAAAATACATAATGTTTTGTTTACAAAATTTGTCATTTTATGTCGAGTGACAGCGGCCACGAGAGTGTCGGCCACATGCTTTGCGCGGCTGTCGTTACGCCACTGTTTATTTTAGGTTAGGTGTTTGAATGTTCACCTGTATATTGGAACATTTCGTGGAATTTACATAATATCTGGTAGTTATCTAGATACGAGTTTGATTGATATGTTTATTTTGCAGTGTATTCCGAATCATTGAACAGATTAATATTTTCGATGCACCTACGCGCGGTCGCGAAAAATATAGCCCAGATTGCTATTCCGTCGAGCGAGAATTTTACTAGCGTCAAAAATAGCCTTCCGTTTGCGTTCCGTCCCACGTCAAAATGGAAATTTATATATAAAAAGATTCGTTACATCCTGTTTGGATAATTGTAATGGCGGACAGCAGTTAGCTTCATCTAACGGCTTGTTGTGTCTGTCAATTCCTTGTCACAATAGCCAATGGCCAAATGCAGTCGTTGTTAGTAATAAATTAGTTTTATTACAAACGAAATGATTTCTTTTACTGCCTTGGTGTGTTGACAATGCTTAACGTTATCGTGTCGTGTGATAAGCTACTGGACACCGGAAGAAATAAATATTACCTTTATTGGAAATTTTAAATATATGGAATTCCAACTGACACTAACGTGCCATTCACTGGACAAGTACCCAACTAAAACAAACTCAAATAAATGTAATTGACAATTAAACACGTTCTTCTTTGAATGTATATTTTCTTAATCTATCGACAATTCATTGTTAAGCTGGACAGTTCTTGAAATTGGCATTATACGTCCAACGCGAATAAGAACGAATGCTATTGGTCAAGAATAACATGAAGATTGTAAAATTTGGCTTCTTAGAAAAAAAGTTATAACGTTCCTGATACTCCTGATACTCTTGATCATAGTCAGGACATAACAAATAACGACTCTTAACTAGATTTGTTCAATCATTTCAGTTAAACTTACATATCTGCATGCAATCAAATCATTATAGTTACTAGAATAATTCTAGTAGATTTCACCAATCAATATGATGGATAGACTAATAATTTTTTAATATCTTTAATTATTTTTTTTCCAATTTTTCCGACTCTGACTCCGCCTCCGGGTAAAACACTTGACTCATGACACCGATTCCACAACCCTGATCATAATACGAAATTGTAGAATAAGTGTGAAACAATGATCCTATTTTAATTTATAAATACAGTGCCTTTACACCGAGGATTGATTGTCAACACATTTAACGTGATAAGTCATTCCCAATTTTTTTTAGAACAATATAAAACATAATTTTATTTAAACAAAACGCAGAAGTAACTTATAATAAAAGTTAAATTTATTCGTTCGTATAATTATGTTTTCTTTTTAAAATTACGTATTCGAATAATATAATATTATAATATATTTTCTACAACGCATATTACGTATTATAAACGCGCAAAATAATATTCGAATTATTCACATATCTGAATAAAGCTGTTTGTTTTGTTTTTATAAGCACGCGATTTGCTTGTGATGTTATAACTTATAACCAACCATATTATACCACTGCGAACAGTAGATCAGCTTGTTTGATGTTGTATTTCATTAGCTAGGCAAGTATCTTGTATTTAAAACTAGCACTTAGCCACTTTCGCAACGTGTGTTAAATATTCATCTTGTTTTACGTAACATTATATTTGTTTTTAATATTTTAGGAGACCAGTAAATCCGTTACCTTTTTTGGGATAGCGTATTTTTTAAATACATACGCTATCATGATATTGAAGCACGTTTCCTCTTCAAGTTCATCTTCAATCAACTAAAATCAGTGGATTGTATGTAACCGTTTGATTCAAAGAATCTTTATATCATTGTGCATAAATTGTAAAACCGCGAAGCAATTTCAACTTTAAAGACTTATTTACGATGGATACGGTGGCAGATTTCCGGAAGTATATAATTATATATTTAGTGTACATGCTCGCTCTGAATATTAAATGTGAAAATAAAACGATAATATTTTCTGCATTGTATGAACATAACATACATATGTGAATAATCTTAGTCAAGCATGACTCGTTTAAGAGTATATTGCGAAGCCAAATAACCGATAAGAACATGTAGTCAAATAAAAAACTTCAAAGTTAAATGCAAAACATAACGAATGTTTTAAAGGGAATGCAAGCTATGAGCTGGTGTGAACAAAACTGGTCCTGGTCCCAATTAATTTATACATTTAGAATTAGAAAAAAATGTGAACTAGTAATAATTAAGGTTTGACACGTGTAATTACAACACAACGTTGAGAATAAAGTGATTGTTATTGTCGAAAAGTTTTTTTTAATGTTTTTACCTACGCGAATCTGTATCAACGTTCCCTCTGAGCTGCGCGCGCTCGCGACCGCGTAGTAGTTGGGTAGCGCCTGCGCACTCATTTCGGGTTGGCGCGCACTACAAGACAGTTATTCAATTAATATTTGATCGGTCCGCGCAGCTAACCTCTTGTCTTAGAGCAGTGTCTGCCAAACTTTTTTACTTCACGGCACAATGGTGAACGGGATTTGTTTTGCGGCACATCAAATAAAAACCAAATTCGCAAAGATACGACAATCCAAACGGCAACATAGATTTAATTTCTTTTGTAGTTAATTGAAGATATTGACTCTATAGCGATATACAAAAAGCTGACAACTCTAGCTCAGAAAAGAGGCTTTGTGCACAGAACCGTTTTTTAATCTGTTAAAATTTTCTCCTCTGTTAGTGTCGGGGGTGTACCGTCAAATCTTGCAAATGGTTGATGACTCACTGTTATATTTGATAATCAAATGATGGAAAAGAAGACTACGCTGCATATATATATGTATAATCGTTACTATATTCCTGTGTCGTTTCTAGCACTATGGAAGAACGAGACAAATATTTACTTGAATATGTAGGTGTTGAATTTATTTAAAACCGAAGAAAATTTAAATGAATATGGTTTATTGCAAATGAAAAGTTATGAAGCTTCTTCCTTCGCGGCACATCTAAGACTTCTGGCGGCACACAGTTTGGCAGACACTGTCTTAGAGCGAGCATTGCTACGTATCTTCCTCATAAATACAAAATTAATAACCGTACTGGAGAAAATCATATTAAAATTGGTTACTTTGGGCTAAGAGCTTGACAACCCCTGGAGTAGATGTTTGAACTCTTGTTACAGAATACGACTAATGAATAAGTCGTGCAGAAATACGCATTTCCTCTGCTTGTTGGCGTGTCATATATCGGAGAATCGCATTGCACTTATATTCATTTGTCATTTATAATTCGCTCATATTTTCCTTTCATTACGGAGGTGACATCATTTCTTTCGAAGCCTGTGAAAGGAACTGTATTATACTTAAAACAATGAGAGTTGTCTGTCTCGTAATAAATATCACTGTCAATTATTATTAAGTTTCTTTTTGTATGGCTTCCAAACTTTTCGTTTATTCATAATTTACCTTTCAATGTATCCGTGAGAACAATTTGCTGCTCACGATGTTATTAATTATATATCACCAATTTAAGTTAAGTTTTACAATGATTTTTTTATTATTATAAATACAGAAGAATCTTTATATTATAAGTTTTTAGGGTATTATTAGAAACAATTTGTAACACAGTTGGTCATTGTTTTCTTTCAAAAATCCTTACTATGTTTTTTTAAAGCCTAATATATTTTTTAATCCATGTCCGCTCACAATGTGTAGCACATGCCTCTTATGAAGGAATCTAAACAGAAGTTTTTGTAAAAGAACTGCTTGTTATTTAGTTACTCAACCTTTTTTTGTAGATAGGGTTATAAAGGATAAGGCTAGTAGAGGACTAGTGCATAGATAATCGCTTTTGTTACGCCCCATTATTTTAGGATTGTAAAATTTTTGGACATCACAAACAAACAGAAATCGAGAAATCTAAAAAAATAATGTTGTTACTGGGATTCAAACTCGATATCTCGACACGGAAGCCAACGACGTTGGCCACTGCACCATATCTTATATTTCATATAAAAAAATATACACATTAATTTAATCATTTATATGTTCATTATTTTCATTAAAAAATCTAAATTTATTCAGTGGCTAAGTAATTGATTCGATGTTTTCCAGTATCACGAGCTGCTTATGTGTAGATCGTTTTTTTTGTTCGTAATTTAATTGTGATACATAGAGTTATAGTCGATATTTGATATTACGTGTATGACGTCAAGGATAATTGGGGTAGTGTGAATGGTTAACCGGTTTATAAAAATATAGAAAACAGGTTCATTCGTATTACGTACAAATTTATAATCAATAAAAAGCTAACTCTCTGAATAAATTCTTAATTATCAGACTCGGTGTAAATACTTATATCGATTGCTTGGTCCGTCTTGGATTAAATTTATATCAAATTACATGTGTAACACAATACATTATTAATCAATGAAAAACATTTAGGTTTTAACACAGTGATATAAGAGTTTGTACCAACAACCAGAATGTACCCTGAAGATCACTAAAACATTACATTTTGTTTTTATGGAATTGATTTTTTTTATCCAAACGAAGATTACTTTTAATGTCACTGAATGAAGAAACTAAAACTAAAATTAAAAACTACTTCACAATTACATAAATATTTTCACGATTGGTAGCGCCCCATATCTTATTGCTGGACAAATCGGGTTTCTATGTGGTACATTCGCGTTTTAAAATTCTCCTTATTTCAACCATTCGCTAAATATCAATAATGTCTAGCTGATATTTATTGTAATCTACTATGATACCTCAATGCAATGCAAATATTACACAAATTTGTCTGGGGTCACTTTGTACTCCATCGCTCCTAGATCATATTTTCGACGTTTCGGTACTCGAGTGTTTTAAATAAAAACATAATTAAACGCAGAATTATGTTCGAATACCGTACCTATGCATGGCTGTGGAGCAATGTTCCCTCTAATTTTCCGACGATTATGTGCGTAAAATACATTGGCTGTGCAACTTTGAAAGGAAATTGTGCGATACATAACAACGGTGATATCCTCAAAGCAACGGTTAATTTCCAATAATTATTAACAGCACTATATAATTTCAATTATATTTGAATAACAGAATTAGCCAACCATAATTTCAGTTGGAAAGTAAATAAAGATCAGGAAGAAATATTTTATTTTTTTATTTAAAAAAAAGCATTTTTTGTGCGCTCTGATGTGATGTGTGTGCGTTCGCTCAGCTTATAGGAAACACTGCTGTGGTGTCGATAAAACAATGAAACGACTCCGACTCTGGCTGTAAAATAAAACAAGACTCAAACTTTGAATTCGGTTAAAAAAATAGTTTTTGCTTCCATTCCTAAAATTATCCAAAATTTTTTCAATCTTTTTTTATATAGTGCATACAGTCATTATATCACCAATAAATGCGATTGATAGACTAATTTTTGAATATATTTGGCATACCTGTATGTACTTGCGGATTCCAACTTCGTAGGTGAACGACGGGGGGGATTTGTGTGAATTCTTCAGTATTTTATCTCATTATCACATAGAGAATAATAAATTCTTCCTTGATTTTTTGTTATGTAACTAAATGTTATTTATTTATAAAATAGTAAATTGTTTTTAATATGTGCGGACGTTTAGTATTTTGCTTCGCTTAGTATATAGCATGTAGTTGCGCCACGTTTGACTCTAGTAATTTGTATAAACAAAATTTAATAATAAGGAGTCGGAGTCTTTTTTGCGACTCTGGTAAAAACAGTCCAACTTTACGACTCCGACTCCACAGCCCTGGTTAAACGGTTACAAATATGCGTTCATAATAAAAAAAACGCAATCATTTTGGATTTTTCCTGTCGAGACAAAATCGACTATATATTTAATAAGCTTAAAAAAATCTAATAATGAATTTCGATTGTCTGTTATCCAGAACAGCGATCACAATCATGAATCTACTTGGTCAAATTAATGTATAGCATTGCTCCGGATCTGATCATAAATACATGATCATGTTTAACAATGGGTACTTTGTAAACCACTTAACTGTATGATATCAGAAATAATCTTTTTTTTTCATGTTTGTTTTGTCTGTTGTAAACAGTTGTAGACTGGAGATAGTATTAGGTACTGTGAACATCCGGTATGCATATCTAGCGCACTGTCTGGAGATGTTACTGAAATTTGTATCAATACTTCAGATTTGATTAATTTCCAATAAATTATAAACATGTCAAACATACTGTAAACGAAAAAAAAAAAAATTTAGAATCAATAGAATTTTGTTAAAAAAAAAAAATGTCCATTGTACCAATTTATTCTGTGAAATTATCATGTTTATAATAATTAATATCAATAGCTTGAATAGTTTAATATTGAATCGACGGCGTTAAATGATAATTCAGCATAATATTTGTGCAATTTCCCTTTCAATATGTTTTTCTAATTGATTGTTTGATGATACAAATATTATTATTTTGATATTTATCAAAATTAAAATTTGCAATGCAGCATTTCACATCACACGAGTTTCTTATCACTTTATCAGTTATCTTCGTGTTTTTTTTAAGAGATAAGATTGAATCTATACGAACACGGGTTTTTGACTTATCAGATACACTTAAACCCTTCGACTGCCCAGTCTATACATACTTCTATAATTTAAATATTACTCTAAAAGACAAATAAAAGTAAAACAAACAGTAAAACTATGTGTATGATATATAAATTTATTAAAATTAGTCACAACTAGGGTATCCAATCCCGGAGCCTTTTTCCAATCCTGGGATTACGGGATTGATTAATTTTCAATCCCGGGATTGGTATTAGCTCACCGAGGAATTTAAAATACTCGATTTGGTACTTTTTCCAAAACTTATCTCCGAGAGTCGATTTATTTTCCAAAATCCTATCAGTTTCCGGGATTTGCTCAAGTTTTCTCAATCCCGAAATCTCGGGATCGCGACCATGTCAGTTCCGGGATTTCGGGATCAGAAAATTGGACGGGATCCCGAATCCCGGGATTGAATGCCCTAGTCACAACAATATGCAATTAAAAAATAGAGAAAGCGATTTGATCATTCAATGACATAAACAACAATACTCAAAAAACCTTGAATATAATTATTTTCAGTACGCGATAATGGTAACCAAGAAAATGTTTAAAGGTAAATGTTTTTTTTTCGCGCTTTATTCGTCTTATCGATGTTTTGTCCACATGTTATTTACAATATTTTGATTGAAAAATTATCTTTAGTCACTTCAGCGATTGACAACATATTTAATATTTTTAAGTCGTTCACTGTCAATAGTCGGTGTACAAGCAATATATTCAAAAAATACACACGTACTAATTACACAATTATTTAATATAATCTGGATAATATTAAATAATTGTGTAAATAACTGATAAAAATATACATTAATCTAGTGCTATTTTTACTAAACCAAGTAAATTTCTTTTACCAATTTATGTTACACTCGAAGTTTTACTTATTTAAATATAAATAGCACTTTATGTGGAATAAGTACAAAATAGTGTTTTATTGGACATAATCTATTTATCAGTCGGACCAATCTATCAATTTAACACTTGTTCGTGAGCCACAGGGGTCTTTTGAGTCCTGATATACAGTAGTATTTTTAATTTAATAAAGTATTATAATATACCGATTCTCTAGTCTAGCTTTTATCTAATTTGCATTGCGTGCATATACTACGTAAGGAAAAAAAAATTGACTGATACAGCTATAAGGTGAAAAAAAAGAAAGTATTTTAGCTCTACAAATATTATTTTTTATGTGATTGATATCAATCTGTTTATCAAACAGATATCAATCTGTTTCGTCTTACGCCTTTATCACAACTATCTTTAAACTTACTCTTAGCCATATATACTGGCTTAGAAGATATACTTATGTATATTCTTATTTATTCTAAAACCCTAACTTAGATTGAAAAATAATATTAAATGTTTAAATTGACTTTGTGTGTTTCCCGGAACGATAATTAATATGGAATTATTAAATAATCTTCAAAGCGAATTAGTTTAAATTTAAATAATTATGTTTAAGTACGTTGGATTCTTGTAATGGTATCGGTGATGGATTAATATTTGCTTATATTTTAAGAATATCATTGGTTTGTTTATCTGTATGATTTTTAGCAGTGGTGTGGAGTAAGAATGTCGGAATCGGACTGTTTAAACTGAATTTGAAAGAAATTAATAACTTCCTTTGGAGAAATTTACGGCCTGTTGGGTACCGCTAAACTTATAAATCGTTGCACTTTAAAGGTTAAAAAATGTGTATTCTAATTGTTAGGTCCAAAAATGGCGCCACTGCATGATGCAAAGCCTAAAAAAATAAGTCGTGTTTTAGTCTAGGTCGGAGTCGTCTTACTTATTTCTTGACGACTCCACAGCCCTGATTTTTAGTTTTTCTAGTGCACGTAGCTTAGAGCCTTAACTATAATGATGTAAACATATTATGTGTACTGGATTAAAACTTATGCTAAACAAACTAATCTCACTAGCCAGTATTGAAAAACAAAAAATAATTACTTAGTTTGTCGGTTAGATTAGAATAAATGTCACTTCGCGGGTTGTGTATCTCTGGTCTACGTGCTGCAAGAATGTGCACTGCATGGTACTCCTGCGTCAGCTTGCATCTTGTAAGAGTTGGTAGTAAGGAGATGCGAGTCCAATTTACATTTTCGTCTGGCGGCCCAGTGTTTATTTTGATTACGGATTGAAATTCTCCGCGGCTATAATTGCTCGGATGGGGCGCTACTGCTTCTGATTCTGGCACAAGGAAGTGCATCATCGTATCCATTTAAAATACTCACCCCAATAGTAACTTAATTTCACCCACTGTTTTTTTTTTATGACAACTGAGATTTTTGACAATCTTAAGGGCAGCGTTTACCATACTATTATACGACAGGGTTTTATGTATTCAATATAAATTAACAACGTTTTCGTGAAAAAAAATATTAACACAACTTGTGACACTGGCAAAATTAATGATAAACCACAATAATATTAATATAAGTCAATATGCTTAAACTATTTGCCTACTTCGTGATAATCAGTGTACATTATTAAATGATGAATTATCCAAACGATATGAAGGTATATAAATATGTCTGCAGGGCAATTCTCAAATTGACAAGAAACTTATTAAGGGGGTCTCTAATTAACTCAACATATTTTTTTTTGTTTGGTTTATACGGTTAATATAACTCAAATGTAATAATTAAGGTCATACTGCTGTTATAATCGATCCGCCAAACGGCTACGTATAACAGAATTTTGTTTTGTTCTTTCAATTTAAAAAAAAAATCGATTAATCTTGTTCACTCAATATACTTATTAGAGTGATTTTAATGGATAAGATGTTACTTGACAAGTTTACGTTTATATGTCTGAATAACGTTTGCCTAACGCACTCTTTTGATTGGTGAAATAAATCAGTCTTCAAGAATAACCGAAGATAGCTGCAATTATTACATTTAAGTTATACCAACCGTAAGAACCAAATTCAAAAGTCATGTTTAATGAGTCGCATTGAGTAGGGAAGTTTTCATCGTTTTTAAACTATAATTGTTGCAAGTAGTAATGTGTCAAAGAATATCAGTCCGTGAACACTGTATTTCGTCTATCAATATAAAAGATTATTATTTTGTAGTATTCAATGTTAGTTCGCTATTTAATTCATACACCAATGCGACATTGGTGCATATTTTGTTTACACGATTTAAAAAAAAAGTCTACCGCTCTGCATCGGGCCAGTAATCTGAAAGAAGAGGGAATTTTTAATGTTGATTACAGTTTGATCTGTTGGAATGGCATTTGACAATTTGTAGTGTTCAAAGAGTGTTTTTTTCTTTGTGATAAATTAATAAAATACGTACGAATTGGCGGACTTCCTAATATTGTTAATTGTTATGACTCAAGTTTTAGCGCCGGCTTCTTTATGCCAATTATTCTGGCGGTAATAAACACCCTCAACAACCGGAGACTAAAAATGCTGGAATTATTTATTACCACATATTTATTTCAATTAACAGAATGATGTAACACACATTAACCTATTAAATCATATTTTTATCGTTTCCTCAGCTGTATATTTTATTATAATTTGGTCTAAAAGTGTTACAAGCTGTCCTCATAACTCACATAAAATTAATATCCCTCTTAAAACAGCTTAACGACCGTGGACACGTATTTGAGTCTTTGAAAAACAAAGGTTGCTGGCCGGCGGACGCATATATGCGTATAGGCGAAGTATCTGGAAGCTAAGAAAATTAAATTCTGTAAAGATATCTCAATTTGCTTACAAATTATAGTGAATTTAGTAAAATTACAATTTTTGCGAATTTATTGAAATTTTATAAAAAAAACGCACGGTCGTTAAGCTGTTAAGTTTGAACGATTCAAATGTAATATTGAAATTACACCAAGCACCTTCAGTCGAAATCTTAAATTAAATAATATCCCTATTTACACGGAAATATTTCGCTTTGTTCAAATCCGCGTATATCGTAATTACACTATCTTATCAATATTCCTTTATATATTTTTTCAAAATTAAAAGATACCTTGTCTAAGTATTTTTTATTTTGTATTATTATCACCCAGGGAAGGAAGTATTGATGTTTTTTTTATGTTTTATAAATGATTGATAATAAGTAAATTAAATTTATTTAGAGATCGATACTAAACTAAAAAGTAATTATTTGATGTTGTATAATCAAAACCGTGTATATTATACCTACATCGACAAGGGAGATGTGTACTTTCGAAAATTGTATTACAACATATACATTGTAATTTATGCATATTAGATACAATGTTATATCACCATTGATGACGTACTAAGCTGTGTTAGTAATTATAGCAAAAGAATAAAACAAAGAAATTCCAGAATACCACCACACAAAGAATCAGCTTCCTTCGATTTAAACAAAACCGAATATTATTTTTTATTATTTTTTTAATATCTTTGTTATGATTATTCTGCTTATATGTTGATTCAGTATGTTAACATCGATCGTTGTCTTCATTTATATTTGTTATGACAAAACAAATACAGTTATCGTATATTTTTGGAGACACATACATACATGATAAGAAAGCTTTGCTATGTTATTGCACCTAAAATTTGTTTCCTTCGTTTCAAGTACACTGAGTTCTCTTTTGTTTTGCATTTTCTTAACTGACATACCATCCAAAGTGACAGGTTATTCAACATTATTATTCATCGATTTTTATTTGTTCGATATTTAAAAAGAAAGCTACTGCATGTCAACTCAAATGAGATACATAAACATCATGCTTATAATAAAATTATACCATTTAAATGACGATAATAATAAAACAATTGTTGATTTACCCCTGTAAAGATATGGATATGTTGCTTTAATTGGAATATTACTTAGTAGAACTCAATTATACTGACGTTAAAAATGTCTAAGTATTCATTTTGATAACGATTTTGTATTTTATTTTACGAGATGGTTTTTCACAATCTAATGTTGATAGTGTATACTAATGAATTTTTCATTTGGTGAGATCTTTTATATATCTCAATTGTTGTAACTATACTTTTTTTTAAAAATAATTTAGTCTTCAATCGCATCACCCGAGAAAAGCGACTGTTAGATTTCTGATATATTATATTTTCTGTCGACATAACGACATCTGACGTGAAAGTTTTCAATGATTGTTTTGAATATGTATATTATATTATTTATTCGGTTATATTTCTAGAGTGTCTTCACCTTATGAGGAAAGCCACTGGGGCACGTCTCTTGTATGTTTTCTGTTTTCATTACTGCATCTAAAGTGTCGCATTTTACACTTGCATCTCGCGATTCCCGACGCGACGCTTGCAGTCTGACTTTTTCTGTCTGGGCCAGCCAGACATTATTTATTCGACTCACGGTTGGCAAACAGCAACAGAAACGAAATGCCCAATGGACGGTATCGGAGTCCAGACTATTGAAATCCATCGAGCTCATTTAAATCGTTAAGGAATTTAACTATCGGTATTTTAATGAATAAAAACACACAAATTCTAATGCATCTATGTATATGAAATACTAAGTTTTGATTTTCTTGATAGAATTAATATAGAAAAAAACACAGTTAAAAAAGTCAACCTGTCCATGAAGATTTATATTTTTTATCACTGAATTATGATAAACCCCGTTTCCATGTGTTAAGAGGCTGAAAGCATTCATCGAATCGATTCCTCTCCATGAATATGAGATAACTGGCAATTTAAAAATAAATTTCTTCGAAAGAAAAATGTTTTATATTTCCAACGGGTTGATGACTTCTTTGTGGTTAGGTATTTAAATTTAATTTATACAAAACTATAAAAAAGACTGCTGAACACCACTAGCGTTGTCATTTATGATTGATGAGTTAGTTTTAATAAAAAAAATGGTTTGCATAATTAAATACTAATTTGTAGTGTTTGCTGATTAAGACGATTATACCATGGTTTAAAACAGAGATGGGGAACTTTTTCATTTCTAAAGGCCACATTCATTTATCTGAATTAACACATAGGCATCAGTAAAGAAAACGTTGACCCCCCCCCTTTTGACTGTCGATTACGCTCTTTTTCCAAACGCTTGCGTATAATTTTTTGATCAAGTCAAAAGGCCGCATCAGAGTAGCTAAAAGACTGCAGGTTCCCATCTACTGGTTTAAAATGTAGATATATATGTACATACTCAAATAATTAAAAATTGTCAATTTTATCAGTTTTGAATTGCACATGAAAGACCATTGATTAAACTAACACCAAAATACGAAGGAATGTAAAAAAATATAGTGTCATTATTACAGTATATTAGTTATATGTACCTGTTGTAATCACGTATGAGGGAAATTTCTCATCATTATTCTGACTTATAATTAGATAATATGCCGATCCTTGGAAATTTTGACCACATCCTTTGGAACTAACTTCCTACGCAAGGATTTACATATCACACCAAGGATAGTTTGATTTCTGTAAATTATAAGTAATTTCATTTGATTTTCTGGTTTAATTATTATCATAAAAGTGTTTTTAAAATAAAACAATTCTCGTGTTATCTGTCATCGGCTTAAATCGTACCATGCTGTGGTCACTAGATGATAAATCAATACTGCAGGGTAGCTAACAATCGCAGTTCTGCTAAACATGTTAATAATGTATTCAAGCAAATCATATGCTATTTTTAAATGATTACATATTGCCAGGCTTAATTGAATAAATTATAATTGTTATTACATGTGGAAGGTCTTGTATGTTATCAGCAGGCTTGTTTGTATAATTATTCATTCAAACTGAGTAATTATTTAATCAGTGTTATCTTTTGTATTCACCAGAATTTCCCATGCATAGTCGATACTTGTACGATGTGCAGTACTCAAATGAAAATTTAAAAGGAGACGTTAACAGATCATGCAAAAAAACCTGTTTTTCGGCAATGTCTGCTTCAAATGTGTCGCATATGAATAATTTTAGATAAATAAAACACATTTTTTTATATTAGTTCTACACTTTTATATATGAGCCCTCTAGAAGTGAAGAGAGCCAAGTAGTAAAATGTAAAACTTTTCTATTACAATCACGTCTTTTCTTGGTTTTTTGGTGGATTGCATATTTTTTATTTTAAGAGAGATAACACAATTTTAGTATGTTTTAAGGTACTTTAAGACCTGTAGAATATTATAGCGTATCTAACTCACTCATTCTTAAAATACTAATTGGCTCACTTTACCTCTCAGGGGCTCATATGAACAGAACCGGGTTTGGTTATCGCAGGAATTTTAAACAAACAAAACGAGCTGTTTCTATAAATAACTGTACCAATTTCTTAATCAGCTAAATTTCTATCCTAATCATTATATAAAATAACTATAATGCCTCTTCGCTAATAATTGATAGCTATTACCTCAAATGTGATTAATAATAAGTTTTCTAGAATCGAAAATTGTTGAAAAAAAATCATTTGAAGTTTTCAACAAATTCTGTCTGTAGATTATCTATCCGGCTGGAGTAAATAAATGATTTGTTGCTTGTGGGAGTGCGTGGCTGGTCCGGGACGTCGGGCGTCAGAGCCAGCGGTACACAGACTCCCCCACCTGTCGACGCCCAACGCTAGTTTGGATTATCAACCAAGTTGGCCGGCTATCTTTAGCCCCTGACCATTGTGTGCCCCCGTATACGATTCTTGTGATCCCGATTTTGATTTCACTGATTCATCGTCAGGCAACAATCTCTGGCCTCCGCGAGCTCGCTTCTTGCTCATAATTTATATTCACATGACAATCGGGCTCTAATTGAACTATCCACGTGGACGGAAGCGCTGGTATTAAGACTCATTCTGGTCCAAAAATACTCGTCTTACCGCGGCGATTTAAAATTAGCAGTGTCACTTGTGTCTTATTGGGTTTATTATCAGAACGGATCCTTCTAATAAAAAGAATCTATCTAAAATAATAAAAAAGTAATTTTGGATTATATTTAATCGTTTTATGTAGTCAATGACGATTATAAAACAAGATTATTTAATCTTCGACTGTATATGAAGGCACTATTTGCAAACACAGCTTATTCCAAAATTGGTAAAAAATGAAACTTGAATTTCATTTAAAAAAAAAATGTATGCACGTTTTAATTTTTTTTATTTATACATTAATTTGGAATAATATTGTGTGTTATCAAGCCATGTTTGAGACTGATTTCTAAAAATATTTACTACTAAGTCACATTCATGGTTAACGTTTTAAAAACTTTGGAATGAACCGGGTTTGCAAATAATACCCTCATATTGAAAATGACTATTGTATTTTATAAATACTTTTTTATCCATGTCCGCTCCCAATGTGGAGCATATGTTCTTCTAATGGAGGTATCTCAACAGAAGTTTTTCCGAGAACTGTTTGTTACTCTGTCGTTCAACCTTTCTTATTCAAAGAGAGTAGTAGAGATAGAAAGATAAGATTAGGACAGGATTAGTGATTGACTAATCGCTCTCGGAAATGTCGATATTGCCGGGTCCTATGGCGCAGCGGTTATCGCGGTGGGCTTCTGTGCCGGTCTTCACGGGTTCGAGTCCCATTACGAACAGCATTTTTTTTTTTTTTACCATTTTATTGATATCTGTTCGAAGGCAGAGTGTTTTGATGTCTAAAAATCCCCCCCCCCCCACCACATCAAATTTTACAGCCCGACAAAGATAAAATAAAATAAAATAACTTTGTTACATTGTATTATTAAAAGCAGACTATTCTCCAATAAACAATACTAGATTATTAGTAAAACGTCTAATACTTACAAACCACAACAAACAGATGGCATATTTCTTAGTTATGATATATGAATCATATTTGCAAGTCATGCAATCATACTTAATAAGCACTTTTTTTACAGTCAATCAAAAGTAGTTTTTTCTCGAATCATATGTATCAATATGTGCCACAAACAGTATTGCAATCGCTGCTTACTTCACGCAATATCGTAGGAGCTGTGCAATTTTTAGTGTTTTAATTAACAGCGTGATACAATGTGCGGCTGTTGTTTCAGACGATCAAATAGACGAGGAAGTCCTCCGTCTGCGTCGTGTTAAAATGTAAACAATAAACACCATCGCGTCTGTTGCCTCCATCTCGTCAGCCATACGCGTCGCCATGCATCTATCTGTGAGGTTACGCGTTCCTCCATCCTCAGGCATTTCTCATATGTTTGTTATTCACGGCAACATGCTGCTCACTCAATTGCCATGCTGATCACGTCATTCTGCGACGCTGCATTGTACTTGTTCTGAAAAATTACAACGCTTTGCTGTAAAAATGCTTCCTCGTTAATAGTGACTAATGAGTGAGTATTAATTCTAAAAAAATCCTCATTCGTTCAAAATAATGTGCTTCGAACGTAATCAATTGATTTACTAAATGATCTGAAAATAGACGTTTGAATAACTAGCAATATCAATACTGCAATGAAGAATTGGACATTATTTTACCATTTAATCTGTATACGGATTTCATTCATAGGCAAGCAAAGCGAATGGTAATATTTTACAGAATAAATGTTCTTTTCTTGATTATGCTGTAGCTGTGTATATTGAATTCACTCTAGTATAATAGAATAGATCTAGTTATTTTCGCACACAGGCGCAGAAATACTCAAGACGGTCCTGCACTCAGTTATCATAATTAATCAATTATCCCCGATTGCTTCGGCATCAGAAAAGTGACAATTCACAAATAAGAGGGTCTTATATTTCAATATAATAAGGAATGGTCGTTTATTTTCCATATGAAAATATCAGAGCTGTGGAGTCACGTGAAAAAAAAGACGACTGCGACTCGGAGGATTTTTTATATAATTTCATTTTAACTTATATATATATGTATATCATCAGATCATCTTTAGTCGGCCAAGCATGAAATGTTAACACTTTTGACTATTTTGTTTAAATACACATCATTAAATATATCTTTCAAAAAAAAAAATCAAGCCGCTCATTTTTCACGACTCCGACTCCGGCCAAAATACCGCGACTCCGCGACTCGGACTCCGACTCCACAGCCCTGGAAAATATGTTTATCGGTTCGGGTCTATTACTTAGTTATTGGTTGATATTTATTATATTTATAATTGTATTATATTTCTAATGTCATTAAAAATATCTTTGTAAAATAGTTGGTCTTTAATAAAAAAGATCTATGTCACACATAAAAAGTCATGTCATGCCAGTAGGGTCGTAGTCGTCAGTTTTTGTATAGATGCATTTATATTCTTTTGCCTTACACCTATCCTGATTCATTAATATATGTAATATGCATAGCGACGACAGGAATATTAATTTATGAAGTCGTTAAATTTTTTAAAAGACTGCATATTTATATATCGAATATTAGATTGAACAAAATGAGTTTTTTTTTTGTAAATGTCGAATATGCTATAATGTTGCGGATGTGATTATAATATATTATATAATAGAATCGATTAATTTGCAACAAACAATATTTTTGCATTAAGTCCCTCGATTGCTATCTTTTTTTTTGTGCTAAATTTGACCGATTTATTCAATTATTCACTCATAATTATGCGGCTTGGAGTATAATAGCTGATTTTATAGCGATATAAAACAGACGAATCATCGTTTTAAACATTCAGCTGGCGCCAAAACCGATTCGCGGGCAAGCAATATACCGACAATATTCTCGGAATCGCTCAAAACGTTCGATAAACGCTGACGCATTCGTCGCCGCACTACAAACCGACTTCTGTCCTGGATGTGTCGTAAAGTTTATCAGAATCGGAGAAATAAAAATACTTACAATCTGCAATGTAATGACTTCTCGATAAAAGATTGTTTTTTCGCTCTCGGTTTGGTCACTTTCGATCCAGTCGGATTCATCGCCAACTCTTACTCAGAATCGACGTACCGATTACCGATTTTGGCGTTGAAGATATTTCGCAATAACTCACCTTATCAATTCTCGGATAGAGCAAGCTTTGTCCGACTACTGCAAGCGAGTCAGCCAAAACGGATGTCGGTCTCTAGTATTTTTTGAGGCCTTACTATTTTTCTCGAAATAATCTCACATGCGTTGGTGTAACTTCATTCAGCTGATATCAAATCATTTAATATTAATATATATCTGGCGAATGTGTTATTTTGTATAATGCTGTAGTTTTGTTTTTAGAAAACCCAGGCCGTGGAAGATGTGGAGTGAGTGGCCTTAATACGACTGAATAACATGACACGTCGAAATCAATATATTTGTTTGAAATTATACTTAAAGAATTTACCGCCAAGAATCCAGCTTCAGTATAGATATATTATTTTAGACCGCCTTCATTTCGTTATAAATTGAACAAGTTTGTCGATAAAACTATCATTGCTGTAAATTCGATCACCATTTTGATATTTCTAAGTGTAGTTTGATTATGTGGCTGTAATAGTCTAAAATACTGAAACCATCTATGGTCTTTCTTGAAACAGTTTTTTTGTTGTATAAATATATTATTATCTTCTCTGTCGTTGTTATTAATTACTCATTATTGTCGTTATACTATTTATATTGTTATCTAGCGCGTAACTGGTAGCGCTATCATCACACGACTTTGTTTATCTCGTCAAACTTTTGGTATCGTTCGCATGGCGTTCTTTTGTGTATTAATTTAGAATTCAGTATTTTCATATATATTTTTTTTACGAAAACGTGATTTTTTTTGCGAAGGTGTCAACTTGCATTTTGCAAAATCCGCAAGAAAATCACGACCGCTCGTTTGTTTATTTATTTCACAACTTTGGCGCCACTATGACAGTTCAACAGACAGACACCGGGGTAATAAATTTCAGAAAAGAAGAAAAACTGCGAAACATTAACAGTTCTCAATTTTTCATTATTTTTTTTCATCTGAAAAATTTTAATCCGCTTTTTATATATTAATAACTTTTTATTCACATTTTTATTTTGCAATTTATTTGATTTAAAAATAATCACATCTGAAACGCTATCAATTTGATGTATTTGCTATTTTATCTTTTAATTTCTTGATATTTATCCAATATTTCATATCATTTAATAGGAGACCTTTGTCCTGCTATAAATAATTTTCATCATTATCTTGTAATTCAATACTGAACCCACCTTGAAATGAGATACACCTTTGAACGAATTATTATGTATACGGGACGATTTGGTTGGGTATTTTAGAAATATCTCTAAACCAGACAACTATCACTCGCATGAAGATTTATGGTTACCAATGGAAAGATAATTTTTCGATAGCACTAAGCGTGATTGTGATGACTATTCGATTGATATAAAGTCGTCACGTATAATTAAAAAAATAAATAAATAGGAATATAACTGATAAAACTAATATGACATTAAAAAACATTGGTCTTTTCGTCAAGACCCGTTTCAGACCGTATGTATATCGTAACAACAGATTCCAATCGGATATTCGAAATATCAAAAATCAATGAATATGCATGAAATTCTTACATTATATTTTTAAAATTTTCGAACACTGTTCAATTTAAATATTCGAATAATTGTTTTCAGTGAATATTTGAAAGAACTTATCGCAAAGTGTGTGTTTTCCAATTGATATCATTCAACTTGTTCCAGGACAAAATTTTGCGGATTTAATTTTTTTAGAGTTAACCACATGAAAATATATATTATGTGCACACGAAATTATGCTGTAATTACACAGCTTTCAATAAGATTATTTGTCATTATTGAATAACGATCATTACGACAAGGGATTATTCCTAAATGCTTACCGTGTTTATTCACATAAGTGTTGCGTTGAAATCTTCACTCGTTGTTTTCCTTCAAGAGAAACAGCATACATACGCCTGGCAAACTAATCTTGCTCAGACTATTTATTTATAGACATAATGTTTTTAAATTATGGCCAACTAATTATGCTTATTAACCTTATGCACCAGGGGCACGCGTATAGTTTTCTGACAGAATATTATTGTTTATCAATACAAACCAGATGGACTCATACGTTATGTCGCGTTATGTTATTCTGTGCATAAAATAAAACATTTGATTCACTATATATTTTTTTGTAAATTTAATCGCAATATAATTAAAACAAAAATACGTTATACAATTTACTAGTGAACGTTAAAATCAAACTATCGTATTCACTCAATACGTTTTCTGGTTTTTTCATTTCTTCTGGTTAGCAAGTAAGGTTTATATTTCGTCATTTTATCGCACGAAAATAAAAATGTGAAACTGAAGTCAACTTTATCTTATGAATTTTCCATTTCAATCTATCAAATTTATCTACGATAAAATATTCACAAGAATTATTATCGAACACTTAAAAAATCGTAGAAGTTTCTTTAGAGATCTATGATTAAAAAATGTTGTTTAGACATTTAAATATCGCGGCTTCAACTCGCAAAGTTTGTTGTGCACCACTTGTGATATTATGGGTTGTTGATGTTATCAGTGCAATTTGAAGTAATTGTGTTCATAATTAACACGCACTTCATTATATCCTTTATATCTGTCTAATTTATTGATGTATGCGCTCTGCGATCACATTATCTACACCTTTCAGTTAATCCGATAAAATGTACACAAAATAATGCAATTTCGATTTATTATCTTCAAATTTCAGACGTCATTATGAAATTCGATCGAATCTCTTTTAACTACGTATGCTCTAAAGTTCATGGAATTACCGCCAAATCAATTTTTGAAGTACCTAGCTAATTTCGCATGTAATTCAATTTCGGTGAAAACTTAACGTGTATTGCTTTACTTAGTTACACAAGTTCGTTTTTTAAATCAATGTTTAAATGAAAATATGTATACAATTATTTAAAAACTTTTCTTTCTCCTGGAATGTCTTTGGTTTTCTTGATGCGTGTTCGAAAATTGAATAACATAGGAAGCTGTAATCTTAAACTCAGCCAGTTTCTAAGAGAATCTTTGTTTATTGTTTACCAATGTATTACACGTTATAATAGTAGAATGCCAGCGTTGTTGTGCAAATCTAATGTATAATATGAGGGGGGTATTTCTAAAGTTAACTTAATCTACTTCTTGACGAAAATAAGTTATGAATGCCAAAATTGAATACAGTTATATGTTGTAAACAAGAACCTTAATGCGTGCAATCCAGTAGAAAAATCAATTCACAATCGGTCACACAGTAAAAAATCGAAATCGACTAATAGGATAAGTCAACTCGAATCCTGTAATTGAAACAGTCGATTCTTTTCAAAATATCATGTTGGCTTAAAATAAAATTTGCAACATATATAACAAAAACATATTTAACATAAACACCGTAAGAAGTTTTCGTCGAATAAGTTTTCTTTGCCGCCTGTGTGGACGAGTGGTCAACGTCGTTGGCTACCGCTACGGAGGTCACGGGTTCGAATCCCAGTACGGGCAGTTTTATAAATTGATTTTTCAATCAATTTATGAATTTCTGTTCAAAGGCATGGATGTATGTGAAGTCTTGGATTCCCCCCTCCCACCTATCCTATCCTATGAACGGGGCGTATCGAGAGCGATTAGCTAACCACTAGTCCTGTCCTAGCCTTTTCCTTCTATTCCTACTCTCTTTGGAAAAAGGGAGGTTGAGCAACTGAGTAACAAGCAGTTCTCGTAGAAACACTTCTGTTGAGATAAACTCCATTTGGAGTCCATATGCTCCACATTGGGAGCGGACATGGTTTAAAAAATAAAAAAATAAAGTTTTCTTTAGAAATACACCCCTCAATTTGAATAGTACATCATATATAATTTTGCTACGAATTACTCCTTACGCACTTTGGTTGTCCATAATGAACGTTTATGGTTTTATGCCATGGAGATCTAACTTAACCATAATAGGCCACGCTAAATCGTCCCATTTGTTGGATACTGCCTCTCGTAGCTTATGTCAAATCACATTCTGCATCTAAACTAAACCAACAAACATTGGATTTAAAGTGAGGGGCTAAAATGTAAACCGATTGTGTATTTAAATCTTAAATGTTTATACATATATTCATAACACTGAGCATTGTCTATGTTCATTCAAGAAGCTTTATCAATCTTAACCAGTAGTACGAAGTCTAAATAGCACTAAGCGTGCACCGATTTTCGATCGTATTGAATGAAGAATATTGATAAGGTCGTTATGTTTGGCCGCTGTCGTATTCGGATTCAGAAGTCAGCCAGTGTTCTCTGTGTTCGTCAGACGAGATTCGCGGCCTCTCTTGGCTCGGCTCCAAGCGCCGGTATTTCTGACGCAGCATCTACTCTCCTCGTACCGGCTTCAAGTCATATTATTAATTGATAAATAAATATGAGCGCAGGAATACCCAAAGAATAAACAGCCTCGCTTAACTGAATCTGCAAGAAGTCAAAGAAGCGTTGTCTCTTTCTGTTTGAACTTTCTTTCCGAAAAAGATCGAGTATTTTGATAGGATTATTTTCTCTCATAGAAATAATATTGAAATAAATTGACCGGCAATTATGACAAAAATTCGACCCAAGGTTTAAATGATAAATGTTTGTCACCCACCAATTAATCACGATTTTTAAATACATACATATATTATATAGCTGATTTTTTGACAGATAAAACAAAATGGCCGATGAATGGAACACGTTTTCAAATAAAACATGATGTGTTTATTCGTCTCACTTCGTTTATTATGAATTCTTTGTGAAAGATTATTATATTAAAAATAAAACACTTTTTGTTCTAATACAATATTATTGTTCATATAGACCAGTTTCGCTCATCGCGAGCACTAGCTTGATAATGCTCGCGATTAGTGAAACCTGTACAATGAATAATGTGGAATTAGTATAGAAAATGTATTTAAAAAAAAATCTCAATTCTTTTTCGTGTGTATTTAAATATTCGCCCTTCATGCTTGTTGTTTGGTTTTGATAAGTAATGAGTCTTACTTTATGAATGAATGACGTATTATTTCATACATCCCACAGCAGCCTGGTTAAATTTACGCGCTACCGAATTAATATTTACCTCATCTGCGGTCAGGGTAATATCCTGTTACTCATATTCTCGTTCAGAGTCCACGGGCGGTCGTCGAGCAGATGTGCCTCCGATCTTGACATGATGCGAAAACAACGACTTTGAGAAAAAAGCGATCGTCTCATTTGACACAGTTTCCGTTCTTTCCAAGAAGCGTAAGGTCTTTTGCTAGAGATGCGTCACTATTATCTCAGCCAAAGTAATTATTACACGGAGCGATAGATCCGCGCTAAACATTCAAATGAATTTTGCGATAGTGCAAACGGAAGTAGTGAGATTTTTGTTAACAGTTGTTATAAAATACCAAATACTGCACAGTAACTTAGTATTCTATAAAAGCATATAATATGCTTTCAATTTATTTAGATATGGTCTTAAAAAATATTAAACAAGAGCAAATCTATTTAGTCAAACTTTACTGGTGGTTTAAAAAGAAACTAAACGATTAATATAACTATACAAACAAAAAAAACACTTTCCCTGATAACGTTGTCTAACTTCAAAACCGTCGTGCAATAAAGGTTTTATTATTTAAATTTGAAGTTATTACATTAATATATATATAAATTAACAGATGGAAATACGCACGATGTGCAGACATAGATAAACCAAAATAAACATATTTAGTAATTGTATCTTATTCACGGATAATGAGTTTATTTGATATAAGAATATGAAGATCGTAAACAATATTTCGTCTACTTTCGATGGATTCGGCGGTAACTTTGTGGAAGTTCATTTTAATATAAAATAAAAATAACTTTGATTATTCCACGTATTGAATATTTCGTCTCTTTAAGTTTTCATTTGATAAATTAAACAGCTTGATAAATGAATTTACCAGTCTTGATTCGAAATACATTATCAAGTACTTGTGACTCACTGCGAAAACATTATATAAAGATTTGATGATCTTTTTTTAGATAAATAATACGAACAAGTGTTGTGGTCAAATATAATAGATATAACGTATAAATCATATGTTACTTTCTCTTACTTTGAATCTTCATGATTGACAAATGTTTGTTACATTCTGGTTTTCAATTATTTGCTCATACCATGACACCATAGAGCTAAACTCTCGTCTCACTGGAATACACACACATAATAAATAAGCTCCCATTTTTTTTTCAAAAGATTTCTTTTATTATTGTATATTATCCTTATCCTAGGCCAATTTTGTAATATTACAAGTTAATAAATAAAATCAAGTTAAAGTAATGACTAACCTCCCGATATTTATTGATTGAACTGGCATTTAATTGGTAGAACTCCATGATAATACGGTAAAAAATCGCAAAATTTTTATTCTACATGTTTTGTTAATTCAGTTAATAGCTATTACGGCGCATGTCTTTATCAAAACCTAGAACTAGTTCTGATGAAGACATACCGCGAGTTGAGTACTACAAGGTTCTATGTGACTTTTGGCCAAACTAAAGTAATAATGAGGCAGTCTTAAGCGTAGCAATATCTACATGCTGTATTAATATTGAAATCGAAATTTTGCTTCAATTTCCAATAAGCCGTAGTTTTATGTGCGCGTCGCAAGATATCTGGTTTCAACATGATTGCCTGAAGATGCCGAAAGGCGAAACCCGGTTCGTTAGTGAGAAAACTTGTGTGAATGTACATAGCTTTAATAATATCTTTTTTATTTTGATAATTTTATTCCTGTATTTTTTTTCAATTGTCTGATTTTGATCAATTATTTTTATTCTTCAGCACAATATTGTTATTTTTTACCATTATGATTTGTATTCTTGCAGTGTGGTATTGTTACATTTTACAATATTAACTTAGTACTTAATGATATCAAACACAAATTACGAAAAAAAAAACTCCTTTTCCTATTTATCCTATATTTCCTGTTTAGCTATCAACTGAATTTAAAAAAAAATGTATAACCAAATACTTAGTTATTTCCCACCGTATAACCTTACGATAGTTTGTCTGAAGATACTCAAAGAAGCAAAAACAAACGTGTCACAAGTTGTGTAACACGTTACACAACCTGCGGAATAACATGGTTATCAATTTTAATTTTATATCGCACAAAGTTGTAAAAAATTATAGATCATACTGACCGTGGGGAACATTTTCTTGCTAGAAGGACGCATAATTTACCGTTGAAGGATAAATGCAATAATCTTTTTACGCCATTTTGTATTTGAATTAAAACAATGAGATTAAAAAAATGATCTTGTCAATGAATGATAGATGTCCGCAGACTTTGAAAGATTTATGGAATATCCAAAAAATATTTAATCAAATTTGTCAGTAAAGAGAATATAAAATATTGATCATAGTCTCGTAAGAGAGATCGTCTCTTCTGATGGGAGCATTTTTCTGATGTAGATATAATATCAATTGAACGCCGTGTAATATATACCTTCACTAAGATTCATTCACATCTTTGTTTCTTGGAATCAGGAGACTGGTAGAGAAGTGCTCTTTCTGGCGTCGTTAAAAACCGCGATAAATAACTCACGTTTTAACGACCTTGTTGCGAACTATTTTTCCTAGATCTTTCTTCGTTTTTATACGTCTATAAATAAGAGCCTCTTCTAATATCATCCCGGAGGTTGTGACTGATTTTATGGCATAAATTAACATTTCTACATTGTGTTGACCGATTCATGTATCTTTATTTTATGAGTTGCTTTACAAGTATTCCTAAGTATAGAGACATCATCCAATTTATTACATAAATACAGATAGATGTATGCGTTATATATTTAAATCACAATTCGTGACGAATTGTTGACATTTTCACAACGTTAAGTAAGTGGCGAGTGTCTTAATTTACATTGCTATCTCAACCAGCCTTTGATAACGATTTAATATTGGTCTTCTTATTCTCTCTAATAACATACTTTAATTGTACCTTATTTAAAAAAATAGATTGGTAGATTCGTCAAAACAATTCCCATTTGTTGTATTATTATATCATGTAATCATTTGCCTCAACTAGAGAACGGAGTGGGTATGTTTGAAATAAATTAACTCTCGCGGCTCGGAGACCAGAAAAATACTTCTCTGCCGAGGGGGTCGTTTAGGGACCCCAGTGGTTTCCTCATTATTGGCCTTATTCTTATGAATTTCAAAAAAAAAAATAGTCTAAGGGCTTTAAAATATTTCTCTGCATCATTCCTCATTTTTATAAAAATCCGTGTTTTTTTAATAAATAATCATATTTTAAGTTACGCGTAAAAAAGACGTCATCCCAGTACAAATATGAATTTGCAACTGACGCGTTTAGCCCAGCTATCTTACGAACGATCGCTTATCGCGGGCGCTTATCTCGTTATCGCGTATTTATACAAACTACAAAAGGTCCAAAAAACTATGATATAAGAATACCTTAATTATAAACATTGTATCACCCATATTAAAATAGATATTTAAGAAAATGTGGGTGGCTATTGGGCCGCATTTCTTGAGCTTAGAACCGGAAAAGTTAATAATACGGAGATATTAAACTTTGCATGTTTCGCTTCTTAATCAATACAATCCAAGGAAACCAATTTTCTTCAGTTGTGTTATTTCGCTATCAGGTACATGATTATTAATTATGTTTTCTTCCTCTTTTTCAGTCACATGATGTGCACAACAACCTGGGAAGACCCACGAAAGGCGCGGCAAGCAGAACTGCTAGCAGCACAACCCACGCCGCCACCCCAGCCAGCACCGACTCCCACAGCAGGTAAATTAAGCTTATATTTGACGTGACTCCGTCTAAAGAATTGATGATAAAAAATCAACACTGTATCTAATTTAATTTAAGATTTCGACTGAAGGTGCTTGGTGGAATTTCAATATTAAATTTGAATCGTTCAAATTATGTACGTTCTCACAGATTTTATCACTAACGAGCCGGGTTTCGCCTGAAGATGCCGAAAGGCGAAACCCGGGTCGTTAGTGACAAAATCTGTGAGAATGTACATAATTTGAACGATTCAAATTTAACACTGTATCTGTTTTGGTTTACTGGTATATACTTTACAAATATCATACTAGAGGAACGAGAATGCCCTACACCTGAGTAAATACCAATAATATTTAGCTGATATTTATTGTAATCTATAATCAGCGGTGGGCTGCCAATATGTTAACAAGGGGCTCGCTTAATCTCGATGTAATTCTCAGTGTTCTGAGGAAGGAGTGAATTTTCTAATCGCTCCTATGCAATTATATGCAATGCTTAAATAAGCAATCGATTGTTACTTAATACACTTATAATATGTAACAATATGCAATTTACCGTAAACATATCAATGTAAATAGCTAAAAATGTATTTTTTTTGTATACTGGCTGTCGCAGATAATATATAAATTATAAATTGCAGTTAAATACTTATTTGATCTGAGAATATTGTTTTCTCTTTTTAACAAGGGGTTCGCCGACCTTAGTAAAATTCAACAAGGGGCTCGCGCGAGCCCCTCCGAGCCCCCTCCAGCCCACCCCTGTCTATAATGATGGCTCAATAAATGCAATGCAAACATTAAAATTTTGCCTGGGGTCACTTTGTACCCCATTGCTTCTCGATCCTATTTTCGACGCTTTGGTACTCAACTGCTAATAGTTACGTTATTAGTCAGAAAATTTAAGTCATTTAAATAAATCAAAAATGAAATGTATTTTTAAAAGGCTTGCGATTGTACTGAAGTTGTGGAAAACAAGGGATCGATGGGGGCGGCACGTGGAATTCCTCTATGACACGCCAGATAGCGTTTATCAGTGCAGTCGTGCGTGATATGTCGTCGTAGCTATTCTTAACGTACGCAATATTTCTTTGAATGTTGTACGTATGTATTCGAAAGAAGAGGTACAAAATTGTGGCTAGATCGAGCCAGATTTTAAGTTTTAATTAACCAATATCCATCTTGTTTTAAATATCCATAACGGCACGGGCATGTAACAAAAATAATTCACGCCCGATTTTTTTGTTGGTATATTTTACGGAGTACGGACTCAATCGGATCCATTCATTGATCTGTGGTTAGTGGTTCATGCATTGGTCTCGCTTCAAGCTTCCTGTTATCGTCATGGGTACAATTATTATTATTCTTGCTTGAACGATAGCCAAACATACGGCAAAAGTATCGTAATAATTGTTGAATGTGTCTATTTTTTTTCGTTCCTATCCCTAGGGACTCAACGGTAGGTTAAACAATTATTATTAGGATAGTTTAAACATTAAAAATACAAAAGTTTTAGATGTCCTCAGTTGAACCGGACTGTCTCGAGTTCCATATAACCTCTGAATACAACAAGATTCAACAAACTTTGTTATGAATAGAAAATTGTATAGTAAAGATATTTTGAATCGAGCACAAAGCTCCAAAAGTGCGTTTTATAAAACTGTTCTTTTTCTTGCGTTGTAAACATCATAATTTAATGTTTCTAAAAAAATAAAAATAACTGATTTACGCGAGTTGTTATTTTGTGAATACTTTTTGCTAACCTTTGGTATTTTTTTTATTGTAAATCATAATATTCTTTAATTGATAATATTTTCTTTTTATCGTTGAAAATGATGAGCGTTCGATTTGTGATTTTGGAAATCTGTCAATCGTATTTCTTGTTGTATTTAGACCAAACAAAGGTAAGCGAAACATTATTTTTTTTCAAAATAAATGCAAAATAACGAATTTTCTTTTCTTTATGTTATCTAGTGCACCCCTAGTTTTAGACAATTACAATTAAAGGCAATGAAAAAAAACGAAAGTTTTGTAAGTAAAATAAAAATAAAAAAAGCCCTGCATACATATCGACTGTGGAAAGGAAAAAGGACGTAACCCACATTTCAAATTTTACAAGAGGCGCGAAAAACGTGTTTTGATGATTTTGGGCCATATGCAAAGTATGAATTATACACAACCTCGAAGTGCACGGAGACTTCTAAACTGGTGTTTAATTAACATAATCTAATATTAATTAAAGATGTTGTCAAGGAAAAACCTTTATTTCAGTCCTTTTTCTTGGTTTTAATTTTTTACAAGGTCATCTTTTTCAAACTTAAAAGCTAAATTTAGATACTAATTTGGCATTTGCAGTTTGCATCTGTTTGATAGAACGTGTATAAAGTTTGATACATGGTGATTATCGAAAAAAACCTGCTTTGAAAAAACTGTGGGCTACGTCCTTTTTCCTTTCCACATTCGATATATATTTGAATACTTAGTAATTATATTTCAGACTTAACTTTAATGAGCCTAATAGGGCATGGCATAACTTAAAAAAATAATTTTACATGCATTGCCCACCATTGTTGAGAGTTGAATTTATATTTAGTGCAATATTTGAAAAAAATATTCTTTCCAATTGGGCGCCATGTTTTTCTTTCAGTGTTTGTATGAAAATGAGCGGGAAATACATTGTCGAGCGGCATAATATCAAGGGAAAACTACGACCAGTCGTAAAATAATCTTTAACGTCGCCGTAATTCACATTTTTATTTACGTGAGAGTGTATCGTGATTTTGAAATAAAGAGAGACATTCAAACCAGCACCGGCAGAAGGTGTCGTGACTGGATGCCATGCCCATGCCACAGAATGTGTTCGCTTGTAACTAACACATTGTGCCTAAAATTGCCATAATTTATAAATGCAACACAAATTTTCCCATAGGATCGCTTTCGACTCCACACCTGTTAATGTTACTAACATACTGTTAGAAGAAGATTCTAAAAAAATATTACAAATATGTTAGGCGTATACATTTCGGTTCTCAAAATAAACTTTCGAATTTCAGTATTCGTGTAGTAATTTTTGATGCGAAAAGTTAAATTTTAATTCCTAATCTAATAATCTAATTTAACATTTCGACTGAAGGTGCTCAATATTACATTCAGGTTTTTTTTTATCAAATCTTATCTAGTTTCAATGACTTCTTTTCTTTCTCTTTTAACAATACGATTTTACTTTTAAGGTGTTCACTGTCAATACTTGGTGGAATGGCATTATAATAAAAATAATAAAAGATTTTTAGTACTTTTCCCACTTAAAATTTATTTGATCAGGACCGGTTTCGCTCCTCACGAGCATTATCAACTGTAAAGGAAAATAAATTAAACAGTGCTATTTATACAAGTTAAATTGAAAAAAAGGTGTAAGCAATTACTAACAATTAAAAGGATTAACAAATAACATTATAATTACACAAAATTAAAATGCTTAACACCTATAATTATATATTTTAATACGATTTATATATATATAAATCGATAAATCGAAATAAAAATAAAATCGAAAAATCGATATATAAAATTATAGATATTTATTTTAATAAGATTTTAGATAAAAATAATAGGAACATATTCCTGAGGCGTACCCGTTTTGTATTTATGTAGTAACTGATCTCGGTGCATAATAAAGTAATTAGTAATCACTTGAAAATACGCACCCAAGTGCAAAATAAGTATTAAACCAAGAGTTTTTAAGGTTCAGAGATAATTTTAAATCAACTATTTTATGGCGATCGACTTTTAATAAAAATCTTATAAGGTTCTTTGTCGATGCTTTTTTTGAGTACATTTAAGTTGAAAATATTCATCTTAAAAGCCAAAATATCGTGTAATACACCTATCCCTCGATTTACGCGCTAGATACGTTCCAAGAGATATCTCTTAAACCGAAACCGCATTAATCGAGACTTCGAGTTCATACATAAATGGAAGATAGGTTCCAGAAAATAAAAATCCGCGTAAATCGAGACTTCGAGTTCATATAAAGTAGAGGTATAGGTTCCAGAAAACCGCGCAAAACGAGACATTGTATATACACATTATCTGCATAAAAAAAGAGAATTTTATTAAGAAATAGATTTAATAGCTCGACATAAATTGATAACATTTTCATTGTAAAAAGCATAATTATATAATGTTTTAATTGAATCTTTTTCAAAATAAGAAAAAATCACATTTTCCAATGTTTTTAAATAAAAATCTCGGAGAACAAAAGCAAACAAAGAAAGCAAATCATTTTATTTAATTTTTTTTTTTTACAATATTTCAATACAGAATATGAGGTTGGATAATTCATTAAAAAAACCAACGTCATTATTGGGATTTTAATCAATTAATATATACTACGTATAACCGCCATACAATTTGTTAGTAAAGGCTGGGATTTCACGGACCGCTCATAATTTGCTGATTTTCTACAGCACTACTTGGAACTTAAAGACTGCTATGAACATACGCGTTTGTGTGTTTTTTCTAACCGCGTAAAGTGGGTATCGCGTAAATCGAGGGATCAGTTTATACCCAAAAACAAAATATCGTTTTTCTTTAAAGATATTGGGAAGCAAGGGATGATAAAAAAATCTGAATTCAATTTTTCAATAATTCAAATAATCATAATTGGAACCGACTAAATTTTGCTTCGGGATCAACCGGTTCGGGTATATCCTTGTTTAAAACCATTGGTGGACATTTTCCGATTTACGCTGAATATAATAATAAATTAGAACGCTGTGCAACATAAACTATGTTCGTAATATATGTCTCTATATCGGTATCAAAACGATTTACCTCAAAGATATGACATTTGGATTTATTATCAGTGAAGTAATAAACCGCTAGATGTTATTTCTTACCCCTTATTTTCAATTACGATAGAAAAAGTCGCACAGGTTATACCTTTAATAATATTCGACCTTGCATACTATGTATAAAAATAAAAAAAATAGGTATCTGCACGATATTATAATTTAAAACAGATTGTCAGAAATAACACCGACGAGTCTCGGATCACGACTTGAGAAACAGATAAATTATGTTGCATTCTTTTTTGCAATGCTATTATACCACGCTAAACCAACTTACCTTCATTGACACTTGATTGGTATTATAAATCTACATCCGGGTCATTGGATTTCGTTGTACTATATTTTTTTCTATTCTGGCAACAATCGAGTCGTTCCGAAGCAAGGATGCATTTAACATTTAACCTGTAGGTTTTCTGTCAACATTAGTGACGCTTCTATTAACTAGGGATTGCAATACCGGGCGAATATATCAAAACCGGTATTTCATATTAACTACTGGTATTACAATTTTGTTTAAACAAAGCACACAAGTGTGCAATATCGGGCGAATAAATCATAATCGGTATTTTAATATTTACTTTATAATGCCGCCAATAAATATATATATGTTTGATTTGCATAAATAACTGTATTAAAATAATGCTATTTCAATTTATTGCCATTTTTTTTAATACGTTATTGTTTCTATACATTTAAAATTCGACTTGGGTTCACTTTTAATGGCAAAATACCGGTATTTTTGTATTTTTATCACTGATATTTCAATATTGAAAAAATACCGAGAATGTCGCGATCCCGGTTTCGGTAATACCGGTATTGCAGCGAGTATTAATGAATTGATGTCAGTTTGTTTGTTGTATTTTATCGAGTAGATAAATACGATCTGGGAAATAGATTGAATTCTCGATTAAGTTTAATTTTATAATTTGAATAGGAAATATATTTTAGAAAAACTCAATCGCATAAAAAATAACATTTGCTTGAAAATCAATAGTCTATAGATAAACTTAACTGTGCAGCCTTAAAGTTTTTGGTTATTAATAATTATATCGACTCTGGAAAGAAAAAAGGACGTAACCTACAGTTTTTTCAAAACAGGTTTTTTTCGATTATCACAATGTATCAAACTTGATACACGTTCTATCAAAAGGATGCAAGCAGCAAATGCCGAATTAGTATCTAAACTTAGCTTTTAAGTTTGAAAAAGATGACCTTGTAAAAAATTAAAACCAAGAAAAAAGTCTGAAATAAATGTTTTTCCTAGACAATTTCTTTAATTAATATTAGATTATGTCAATTAAACACCAGTTTCGAAGTCTCCGTGCACTTCAAGGTTGTGTATAATTTGCATATGGCCCAAAATCATCAAAACACGTTTTTTTCGCCTCCTGTAAAATTTGATATGTGTGGGTTACGTCCTTTTTCCTTTCCACAGTCAATATGGTTTGGTTGGTTATTTTAATGTACATGTTCCTAGAAATTAAAACAAAAAAATAATCCAGCGTTGATAACACTGGATAACATTTCTTAACCCCTTACGGTGCTAAAAAATACTTTCGGTATGTTGCTGGCCCTTAAAGAACCAAGTGTTAATATACACAGTTTGTAATAAATAATGTATCTGTCGCCATGTCTTTTGCGTTGACACATTTTTGAATGAATTGTATTCTTTCACACTAATTACGAAACTCATATAAAAATATAGTAAAATTTGTGAAAAGTGCCAACCGAAAATAAACGATTTTATTTTTGCTCTCTTGGCAATCGTGTGAATTTTGATTGAACATAGTGTTTGGAAAACATATTCACTCGCTAGATGAAGGAAATCATTCATTGTATCCGTTGTTTTGCTATTCTAACTACATATTTTGTAATATAATCAGCTATTAGCTTGTTGTTACCGATGATGATGACATCTGACATCTCAATATCGGCACGACTTGGAAAACTTCTTACAAAATTGATCGGTACATGATGTGTCTTACCCGTTTTGTTTTAGTGATTGTTCCTCCATCGTGTCTGATATGGCCTTGTCAATAGACTAAATGTCAACCTTACAAAATTTTATTCGTGTATATATTTGATTGGCCTATTGTTTTATCTTTTCTTATACAGGCACGGCATTAGGTAATTTATTTTGTAATCATTACGTTACAAAGATACTATGTAACGTGTATGTCTCGGGTATCGGATTTCGGTACATTTCCAAGAATTCTGCTGATTCAAATTACTTGCTCGATGACTGCATCGAAGCCGGAACTGAATTAATTCACAAATATATTTCATCATCAGCTAAGAATTTTATATGTTGGTATTGTAGTAGTGTATTATTCTCTAGCCACTGATTATCAATAACTATAGGGTTAAGCACATTTAATGTGCTAACAAGGGCTAATACAAAAACTGACATTTAAAAAACCTGTTTTCTTAAACGACTTAAACCGGTTTTTGATGTTGAAGAAAAAAATGATAATTCAAATATAATAACAAAAAAATTATTGGTTTTTTACCATTACTAACAATGACTTACAACTTCATATTCAGATAATTAATATATTTTTAGAAACAAAATGTCTTTTCAACGCATTCATTGAATATGCTTGCTATTTATTAACCACTTTAATACCAAGCGGACACAGGTGACCGGAACATATGCAAGCGAAAATGGATGTACAAGACATTAAAAAAAACAAATACTTGGTATTCTAATAGAATATAAGCAATATTTTGATGAATATGTGTAGTGCCATCTATACTGAGTCAATATAGGTTTTTAAACTATCAAATTCGAGTGCATATTAGGCAAAATTATTTTTCTCAAAAACACGCAGTATCTCTGGGACACATTAATGATTTATTTGCGCGGTATTCAACCGGTTAAACTACATATTCCATTTCGTTCTATTTGTATCTATGGCGGTTTCAAGCCAAAATATTAAAGTTTTTTATTAAATATAATGAAAAAATTAATATTAATTAAAATATTTTGAAACTGTCTTTTGAATGTCGCAAATATAATTAAAAACCGATTTTTTAACGTCGACAAAGTTAACGTGTTAACTATCAATTATAGGTAGAAACACTTTTAACTATTTTATATTTTTTAAAAACTGAACACTATAAAAAAGTGTGTTCATACTCAGAGGGATCTCAGATAATGTCATGTCCAACTTCTTCCATACCTTAAAATTTATACCATATTTTAAGATTTATACCAGTGTTTCTCAAACTTTTTGGGAACGTGGCCCCCTTTGAGTGTCTTTATTTTTCTGTGGCCCCCATACCATTGTTTTGTCTTTCCATGAAAATTATAATTTCAAAAACCCACCTTTTTTTATAGCTCTTCCGAGATTTTCGAATCTAGAATGCCAGTAATTTATTTTATTTACGGATTTACAAAAAATAGCTGCGCGACGTCCGCCATTATGCCCTTCCCTGTATCGTTTTATAAATGCCCGTGGCCCCCTTTTTGCTTCCCGGGGCTCCCCTAATCCCCGGAGGCTTCTCAGGGCCCCTCAGCTCCTTCCAAGGCCCCCTAGGGGGGCCTGGAGGCCCACTTTGGGAACCTATGATTTATACTGTCAAAATTTTCATGCAAATCTGACGTTAAACGAAAATTGATTAATTTTTTAAATGCCTTCAACAGTAAATTTCTTAACACACATGAAGTAGAATCCTAAAACATTTATTTGTTTATCGGTAACATTTAACAATCACTAGTAAATGTTACGTCTCGAAAAACATTTTGTCTGCCAATAATGTCATTGGTTTATTAGTAAAATTAACATATTTTGTGACGAAGTGTGACGATATAGAGAAGGCAAGGGTTATGCTGTCGAAACACTCAAAATTGTCTTTCATAATTTATGGGCAACACCTAACATACTTGTATTGTTTTTGTGAATAAGAAAGCACAATTTTCATTACTAATTGAGTGTATCAGTGTGCAAAAAAACATCGACCGAAATAGTATTCGTGAATTTTCACTATGTTTAATTTTTAAACTGACATTCATTGCTTTGCTTAGTTTTTGCAATGGGGCCTCGAATCAGTTTGCGCCTGCGGTTAACGTACAGCTGTTAGGTATACCGAATGAATATAATTTGTCAGACCACCGTCTCTTTTGTGATGCAGATTGAAGATTTGGTTGAATGAATGTGGCAATTTTATTATTCCTGACCTACTCAAAGTCATAAAAACTTTTTTTACAATGTCCGGTTACGCTGCGAAAGCATCGACCACCGAACATATTATTGTCTATTTTTATTAAATTCGTAGTTTTGATTAATTTTTTGATTTTCGCAGCTACAAAAGGCAGTCCGGGCGGCGGTGGCGGCGGGGGTGGGGGAGTAGCGGGCGCAGGAACCGGAGCTACAGGGGCCGTTGCGAATGACTCTTTGGGCACCCTTCCCGATGGATGGGAACAGGCTGCCACTCCGGAGGGAGAAATATACTTCTTAAATCACACAGGGCGCACCACATCATGGTTCGATCCCAGAATACGTGAGTGTCACCATGATATATACTTACATATTTTTGCGATACGAATTTCGATTTTAAAGTTTTTAAAAGAAAAGTCTGTTTAACTACGTAATAATCTATACCATAAACTATAATGTAGCCATACACAAGAGTATCTCTGTGCATTGTGTATTTTACGCTACATTGACTAAGAGTCAAAAAACATTTAAAATTTCAAATGTCTGTATATGGAAAATGAATTGAATATGTTTGATAATGAATAAATAAACTATTTATTGACTAGTTTCATTCAATATTACAAACTTTCTAAAAAGTTTAAAATTTGACGGTTAAATAAATATAATGAAGTTTATACACGTCGCAGCAGTCAAGATTGCCCCGCGTTCAAGATTTCCCATGTTTTTTCAGTCTCCGTAACTTGGTTTACAGCGGTAATTTACTATGTTTGTCATTTTTAGTAGAAATATAATCAATATCGACCACAAATGGCTCCGCGGTAAATCTGTTGACCGGTCCTGTTACTATCACACTCGTATATATTATCTATATTGAGTTTTTTTTTATTTTGTGTTCTATAGAAAGCCTAAAAACAGTTGTATAAATAATTCAAGCCTCGTCAACCAATCGTACAAGGAAGCACACAATATCATCATCCTATGATAAGAATTACTGTTTTTTTTTATAATGTTTTACCAACGTTTAACTTTTTACTGAAAAATAGATTGAAATCAACATCGTAGTTAAATAATTTATGGTTATTTTTTTCTCAGTTTTTCTCCTTAACCCAAACTTCCCTGTTAAGACCTTTGATATATCAAGATCCGACGTAATGATTGTTTACCCTTATTGCCAGTGATTTAATCGGCCCAGTAAGTACTTCAACAACATTCAGGGACGTCTCGTGGGCATAGGCGAGTAGGTGTTGCCTAGGGGCGGCAAGTCCTAGGGAGCGGCAAATGATTACAGATTTTTTTTTAAATTACTTAAATCTGTAATATGACACGAATTTGGCTTTTAAATATAATGCCTCAATATATTTGATAAAAAATGCTGAAAAATACACTTTCTGCGCTGGCAATCAAATGTTAGTTGAGTAGTTGTCTTTGAGTGCGCGCCAACCCGAAATGAGTGCGCGGGAATTTTCGAACCACTGCGCAGCTTATAGGGAACGTACAGTACATAGCCTTATGAATTTTTTTTCTTTAAATTTAACGATTTCGGCACGTACAGAGGATACGTATTTCTATATTTGTGTATGTGTTCTTAGAATCATGGAAAATAATGAAAAAATGTCATTTATACTAAATTTTAAACTCTGCCTATGGGCGACACATATCCTAGGAACGTCACTGACAACATTATAAATTGATTTAAGTATATTAGATTTTTTTATTCAAGTCAGGATACCCATCATACTTTCTTTGACATCTTCACACATTGGTTACAATGTTTTGTAAACGGTAAGTGCGTTTGGTGTCTCTAGGAAGGCATAGGCTTGGCCTTTACTCGAATACCAATTCCAATAAGTCTGTCAGCATTAATAGAGGTCAAATCAATCGGCCCTTGCTAGTGAATCCGTAAAATATTATGACGTGTGTGTATGATGACTGCGTTACCTTCGCGAAGATGTCGGCTGTCGGTCGTTGACCCCTTCCGCTGTGTCAAATTGTAATTCACCTGCGACGACGGCATGTCGATGTCGCTGCGCGGACATCGCGGATTACCGTTAATTATTTCTATACCATCGACTCTGAAAGTATTTTACTGTAAGAAACTGCGGAATAAATCTCGACGGCGCCCACTTCATTTTTTTTTTTTAAATTTAATTGTGAGATATATATTTTTTAATTGTATACAGAAAATACTTGAAAAGTTATTTGGAATGCTAGCGCAAATGAGATAATTTATTCAGTAAGCGGTTTATTTAAAAGCTACGTTAAGTGAAGTTGCGAAATTAATTATAGCACCTGGAATGTCACTTTAGTGGTCGTGTTTAATACCATTTTATTTGCTTTACTACACACTAAAATAAATAAAGATTCGCAATTAAAGTTTTATTTTTATTTTATTTATAAACGAGCGCAATTCTGTAACATGTACTGGTAGCAATTAATACTAACAAATATATCGATTTGGAATATTGTATTTATTTAAATTTAAGTCAATTATTTTAGCTTTGTGAGTTAATGTCGTAACAATTTTAAGCACGGAAAAAAACAAAAATCTTTTAACTAACAAAATATTATGTTTTTTAAAACTTAACGTTAAACGGGGGAATATTTTTTCAAAAAAATCAGCTAGAGTGCTTTATGTGTGATTATGATATTGATAGTAATTTGAATATATAATATTTTTAAATATACCGTTTTATGTTTTCTAAACATAAGCTCCAATTTAGTCCACACAAGTTTGCGTAGTTAGTATGTTTGTCGTCAACATTGTTTTAAACCTACAATTCACGAGCCATAGATGGAGGATCTGTGCTTGATGCGGTAACGCCCATCAACAAGTGCGCGGTCTCAGCATTCTAATCTCGCCAGACTCGTCGCATTTTGTTTCATTCAGCTTACCTACTCATTTTGCCCTTTCAGCAAGGCCAGGAAACTGGCAAGAAATCTTTCTAATAATCTTCTAGCTTAGATTACGTCTAATCGTCACAGGCAGTTGCCAAATCTCTACAAAATTTCCTCAGTCAAGTTCAGCGTTACGAATGGAAAAATCACGCACGTTACACTTCAAATATTTATATATACAGTTCATTTGTATTTGATGGATATACTTAATAACAATAACCAATGCTATTTAATATAATTTGGATGACTATTTTATTCCATTAGTTGTTACGTGTGTTTCTCTTCTTTGAGAAGCATCTTCAGATTATTCTAATAATATTTAAATTATTTGGACCGTCACCATTCGTAGTAAAGTTCTACGTAATCGTCACGTTACCACATTGGTAATCGATTGTGAATTTTAACATTTGAATTTTAATCCGTAGACCTCGGTTTCCCAAACTATGTTCCGCGGAACACTGGTGTTCTACAGAATCGGAATTGGTGTTCCACGAAAACTCACATAACTTGAAAGCCACTATTTTTCAATATTTTTCGAAAACTAGCAATTATGTTTAATTGGTTCGAAATCCATTTTCGGTGACCGCAAAACCAGCATGTTTAATTCAGCACACTTGCACAATTGATTATAAAAATCTGACTGATTTTATCAGAGATTCTTATATGAATTTCATTCAATTTTTTCTTAGCGAGTTTGTCAGTAGAATCCCCCAATGTGTCAAAACAAGTAATGCTTGTTTTATTCCCGATTTTATACAACCTATGTATGCGAAACAGAACCGCCTATCTATGCTATAATGAAATTTAAGTGCAGAAACAGACTCGTTGTCACACCATTTACAAATTATGAGTGTTTCATTAACATATTTTTTTTGTATTTATACTATTAAGAATTACCCGGCCTAAAAAATAAGCCAAGTGTTTCGTAAAAAAATCCAGATTTGCTAAGTGTTCCATTGCAACAATAGTTTGGGAAACCCTGCCGTAGACAATGATGGTGGGTGTCATATAAGCAACCCATCATCATACGCATTTCTTTGCCTTTTAATCTTCTTTCTTGAAGGGTTTTTGAATATCCCTCTTTTCCCAATTCCTTAAATTTTTCATAGTAATATTACTTCGAAGTGACAAATTGAACGATTGTCTAGTAAGAGTCGTAGTCAGTAATAATAATTTTAATAAGGATCATTATTGAGATATACTATATGAAATTATACGACACGATCAGTGTGTAGCAACCCGGTCATTACATATAATTAATAGTTATAATTTAAGATTTCGACTGAAGGTGCTTGGTGGAATTTCAATATTAAATTTGAATCATTCAAATTATGTACACTCCCACAGATTTTGTCACTAACGACCCGGGTTTCGCCTTTCGGCATCTTCAGGCGTTCAAGCGCACGGATGAGTCAGTTCAAGTTCATCCGTGCGCTTGAACGCCTGAAGATGCCGAAAGGCGAAACCCGGGTCGTTAGTGACAAAATCTGTGGGAGTGTACATAATTTGAATGATTCAAATTTAATTAATAGTTCTTAAAAGTTGAGAGTTTTGTCGCAGATGATCAAAATTAGTAATTTATTATTATGTCAAAATTATTAACCATTAAATTTAATCTTTATAAACAGTATGAAGCACTCACTCCATTAATAACAGAATGGAAACAATTTTCATTATATTTAAGTATAATTAAGGTATTTAACCTTTCGAATCCGAACCAAGAGATTGATGTCTCTTGAACCCACGGCGTTGGTTGTTCCTTGAACCCGGTTGTAAAACATACGCTCATTTAATTTATTTGCAGCTTTATAAAACCTTCGTAGTAAAAATTAATAATCTGGGTTCATTAAACGGATGATGATAGCCAATAACTTTGTGTGTTTGAAGATTATAAATAAAATAACAAAGATAGACTTTAAGGTCACGCGATCCTCTTTTAAATTTGCTCCCACACTGTAAGCTTACAGATTAGAGATGAGCATTTCAATAGTAAGTTGTCGAGGTTAAATCGTCAAAAGTTCAACTTGTTTTTAAATTCATTTTTTTTAATTTGATGTTGTTTTTTTGCCATCTTTAATAAAATGGTAGTTTATAAATACAAAAAAATCCATAAGACAAGTTTGTTAATGATCTGGCAGTAAGAGCTATTTAAAAGTTTTACAATATTCTCAAAGGAGTTATTTCGTCAGAACTATATATTGTTCAGTCACATTAAATGATTCTTGTGGAACTAACCAATTTTCTGTTTTTTTCCTTATATGCCAATTTAATCAAAACAAATTCAATCGCTGGTGGGAAAAAAGCGTATTAACCGCAGCTAGAAAAAAAAAAGTTTTTTGTCCTGTAAGCTAGCAATTGTCTAAAAACTAATAAAGGAAAACTTAATATTCATTTTGTGAGTCCTTAAGAGATGTCGGACCCTTTTTCAATGATGCAAACTCTAAAAAATATTTATTGACGTCGTAATAATGACAACACACTGGTGGGTAGCGTGTGTGGTTAGTAGGTATGCGACACACCGGTGGGTCGTTAGCTTTAGAATGGTTAAAACAGTTTAATTCGATAATAATTTGAAATTAATGAGCACATTAAAATATTATGGTTTAAGCCAAGACATATAAGTATTATTATATTTAACTGAAACTGATTTTGGTGACTATTTTAAAGTGTGGATTCCTGACACTGGAATAAGAGCTGCATGTATTGTCGTTATATAAAATAATTCTGTCATTCGCCAAAGATTAATTTTCAAAAATATCGAGTATTCGTTATTCGATATGTTGAGATTTCATTGCCCATCTCCGGTCCAAGTGCAGATTGTACCGCTATTTTATTGAGGAGTCAAGTGTCACTTTTCTCAAATGGTACCCAGACATTTGATACCTATTTTGTTTGGAAATTGGATATTACTCAATGGTAACGTCATTTTGTTTTCTAGGCGTAAGCGAATTTTCTTTATTGATATTGTTATATCTGTATTGTAATAAAGCAAAAAATAATAACAACGTATTTTACTTCTACAAATATTATTTTATATATAGTTGATAGCTATTTCGGCTTATGCCTTCATCAAAACTATGATTTTGTTCCTTCGAACAAAAATTCCTCACATATTTGAATTGTGTCTAAAGCTGTGATATATACGTACGTATCCCGAAAGAAAGCATTGTTTCTTAATCTGAACGACATTGATAGCGAAATGTTGTTGGAATGTTTGGAAAAAAATGCGAATTATTTGAAAGTGTGCCTTATGAAACGAGAGCAGTAAAACCAGTATATTTTTAGACAAATAATTTTTAATTATGCCATAAAAGCTCGACTTTCTAACTATGTTTATGCTACGTTAACGTGACTCATTCGGGTATGTTGTAAATGCTCATTTTATAGAAGTGACGTTTACGTGTAGCCGGTTCCGGCGTCGGATCGATACACGTTGAAATTCTTCCTTTGTATACCAAACTGGCAAGGTTGCTAGGTGACTATCTTGCAAAACATTGAAAACAATCAACATTTCTTCAAGAGTGAATCAGGTGTATTACTCACAGAATGTGGAAATTCCTATGAAATTGTGGGGGCATTCGTTTACCCCATAAGAAAATGGTGCATCATATGACCTCACTGCTTTTTTTTGCCTTTTCGTTTCAAAGAATTCATTTTCTACGTTTTCACGTCAAGATTATTTTATTATTGAATTGACTGCATTTTTCACCATAATAAGTCCGTAATTTTATCCTATGATCCAACAATTTCTTTATGTATTTTACATAGTAATGATTACACTTTCTTGAAAGAATTGAAAGAAAAAGAAATACTGGTAGACTTTTTTTTGTGGGTCTATTATTGAACATTTTTGGAGTAAGTATTCAATTATGAGATTAGGAAGTTTCGCTGTTATCTATTAAGTTTTAACAGTTTTCGATTGGGTATAACAGCGGTCACCCAACTACCGTCACGCCTGATTTTTATATACACGAAATATTAATTTATAAAATTTCTTATAAAATTCTGACGAGAATATTTTTTGTCAGCCTTTCCAATGTTTTTAAAAAAAACCATCCGCATCGTCTCGAAAATTCTAGTATGAATACAGGAAATAAAACAGTGTTCTGTGCCTTTTTTTATTTCCTGTCTTTCTATAATATTTTGCTTACTGACAAATATTATAAATGTGTGTCATTTATTTATAATCTAAGACAGCGATATATTGATAATAGGACAAGGGTGGCTCATATATAGGAACAAATGGGCACTGCACTCCCATGTACATATTTCATGAATTAGTGATATCAAACCATAATATTTATACCATTCACTATCCCCATGTATTGTCTTAATAAATATTTCAGATTTCGATAACTAATTAACACCCTTCGAGACAAATTGTAAATACGCATGCATGTTGTGACAGTAAATTTTTTGTTGAGATATCTACATTAGTAGGCCATATGCTTCACATTGAGAGCAGACACGGATTTAAAAAAAAACACATTAAAAATACTTTTGCCTTAGACTTTGGTATTTCGCTATAAAATTTGTATGATTCGAAGATTAATAAGTAATTTTAAATCTCATCTATTGAGAAAGGTGGTCATAACTATTTCCATGTAATATTTATATCTTATTTCTTTCATCTTCCAGCCCAACATTTGCAAAGAACTCCGGCAGCTGGCATAGCGCTTCCACGAGGATGGGGTGCCAGTACAATTGGAACGGCAGAAGCGATTCAGGCATGTCAGAAGCTCCGAATTCAGTCACTGCAGCTTGAACGTGATAGACTTAAGCAAAGACAACAAGAAATTCGATTGCAGGTAAGACTAGTCAATTTATTATCAATTCTAATATAATTAGTCTAGGAAGGCTTTAATTTAGAAATTTGTTTTACCACTGAATTTGAATTCATAGACTATAAAATTGTTTGATTTTTAAAAACGTTTCACTTGATAAAGAAGTCTCGAAAAAAAATGATTATTCCAATCCATAATGCTGTGGATCGTGTGTAGTATGAAAACATTCCTCATGTGATATTATGTAAGGCTCTCCTTGCTAAGCTGTCAACTTATAACAGTTGACCATTAATAAGATATATCACTAACGTCATGTTAATATCTTGATTTGATTTTCTTCCTTATGTTTATTTACTTATTGTTATTCATTACAGCAAGAACTGATGGCAAGACACACATCTTCCGTAGTATCGGGCAACGTAGTTAGTGGAGCCGACCTTCCACTGGATCCATTCCTTTCAGGACTCACAGAGCATTCGCGGCAAGAATCAGGAGACAGCGGTCTTGGAATGGGGCTGGCACAGTCTTATTCGATGCCCCACACACCTGAAGATTTCCTCGCTAATATTGATGATAATATGGATTGCGCCAGCGAAGGAGGCGGTAACACAATGGATGCTAATGACATATCTCTCAGTGACAATATTGACTCCACAGATGACTTAGTTCCCTCTTTACAGGTATGTTGAAAAAAAGTCTTAATTACCTCTAGATTTTAGGTTTTATATCATCAAAAGTTTAAGTCAAAAATTTGGTGTTTTGAGTTATGAATACAGATTGATAGATTTAAACACGCTCTATTGTCTGAAAAAACAAACTCACTCATATTACATTTATTTACTTAAATATTTACAGAAGTAATACAAACTATGTCGATTTCATTGGCAGTTATAGTTAACCTATGAACACTTTTTAACTGTACAGATTTCTTATTTCTACAGCTACCCAAAGACAATTAGATGACTTAACACACTTTATTGACTGTCAACTGTCACTTCATGATATTCGGAAATGCTGACTATCTTGTTAGATAGTTTTTTGACTTTTTTGACAAGGTTTTTTGACTCAACATTCTCTGGTAGTATACCAACGATATGATATAAACGTAGCATTTATCAAAAGCTGCAATTTTTGTTTTGTTTGTAATATAATCTGTTTTGCATCTTGTCTTTTTTTATTCCAAATGAGTTGTGAATAGTGTTTTGCATTATGTGAAGGTGCTGTTTTTCTTATTGGTGTGGATTTAGATAAATCTTAACCTTTAAAATTTTAAAATATAAAAGATAGATGCGAAGAAAAGTTATTATAAACATCGAAACATAAAGAAATATAGGGTTTGCAATTACCAGTGAATTGTAAATAAATTCCCCCATTACCGGTTTACAAGTAGATGAGTTTTTCCATATTATGTTTGTTAAAAGGTAAAATAATAAAAATAAAAGATTTTTAGTACTTTTTCCACTTAAAATTTATTTGATCAGGACCGGTTTCGCTCTTCAAAAGGTAAAATCTTTTTATAAACAAAGATATATTTTTTTGTCCCCAGCTCGGAGAAGAGTTCTCGAGTGACATATTGGACGACGTTCAGTCCCTCATCAATCCTGCGACCAGCAAGCAAGGTAACGGATTAACATGGCTGTGATTTGCGGCCTCTCGCCTTTCGTAGACAATCGTTCCGGGGCAGTGAAATACTATGTGTGCAATAAGTATAGTTTGAAGTAGTGCCTCGGAATGAAATTGTTTCTACGAGTGTGAAATTGATATTTTTACAAGAGATATTGAAATTACATTTTAAAATAAAGTGAGTTCAGAGGGTATCGAATGAGATTTTTAATATTTGACTATTTTTTTGACAATCTTTTCTTTGTGATTTTGTATGCGGTGCTGTAAATGAACTTTGTTATATGACGTATGGCAGCAATATTATAGTGCCTTTTTGTAACAGTATGATGATATGACGTGGCAACTTTATAACGTGTTTCGAGTGTTTTCATTCTATTGATGGAAATATATTATTATCATAATCAAAGGTGCCTTATGTCAGTGCCTGATTTTCTATATTCTACTGTATATAATTATAATTTGATTTATCATATAATAACTGATTTATGATATTAATTTTAGCCTTTTTAATGTTAACAAAAAGAGACGTGGTCGAATTAAAAAATATGCGACCATATGCAAAATAATAATTAATTTAACATGTATTTTGATAGTTTCTGTAAGATATATTGTAAATATTTTTAGGAAACAGATTTTTAAAAGATAAATCAATTGCCTTTATTACTTCACGACCGCTTACCATTTTTCTTTTCACAATTTTTACTGTCAAATGAAAATGATTATAAATACATTGTGTTTGATTTATACTGTAAAAGAGTAATGATAAAATATCAAAAATGGATATAATAATTGAACTTTTGTGAACCAGTTTACACATACAAAAAAACCTTAAATTGCATTTTATTTACGTGTCTGTTTCAACTTGTTTTACTGTAATATCTAACTTTTTCACTTAAAATTATAATCAGACTCCAACATTTTTAGTAGTATATCATTAGCGTCACTGAAATAAAGCTTTCAGCATGTTGATTATTGAAATTTTGATGTCACACTCCGATCCAACAATTGAAATTATTAAATAATATATCCTGTTGGTGATTGGTTGTATTTGACCATGAATTGTTAATCGAAAGTATTATACACAATCACAGAATTTTTAAAATGCCGTTTTATTTTGATTGGCGTGAGGGCTGCAGGACATGTAACTTATTAAATATGTTTCTGTTCAATAAATATTATCAATACTAAAACAGCTTTCTCAATTTCACACAGAATTATGTCGTGAAATAAAACAAATACGGTTTTTTATACGTATTCAACCATCGATTGACAATATATAATACAATTATGTGTGATATAAAAATTTAATTGTTTTTGCAATATTAATATTAATTAGCAGTCTTACCATCGGTGTGCGGTGAATGTTTCTCTTAGATATTACACAGTCTCAGTTGTATATGAGCGAGCGATTCTCGCTCACACTCTTTACTTAACATGTGAATGAGAAAGATCATTTTACTGCTATAATTATTTTCAAATTTTCTGCCTCATCTAAAAGTTAATTAAAAAATTTGGGTCATTCTGTTGTATTTTATTTTCTAGACACAATTTCAAAGCCTCTTGCATAATGAATACATGATTATTTATATGTTAAGACCGATTGTCGACGAATCCCTGAGGATTTATAAAAGAATGACGAGTGAATGGTGAAATGCATATTCCTCTGCATTAAAAATATTACATATCTTTTCTTAAATATTGCTTTTCTTATGACTTATCTTGTTAATCCTCTTTGGCACTGTATAAAAATAAACATTTTTGCATTAAATTCCCATTTTACTTTCTAAAAGAAATTATACTGAGATTAAAGAGAATTGTAATCTTAAGAGGAAAGTTTCAATTGATTGAATACTTATTATTTTTATTTTATACATTGGATAATATGATTTATAAAATTCTTTTTCTTATTATAAATTGTGAATATATTCATTTAATACCAAATAAAAGCCGTCCAATTGAAAATGTGTATGTCCATTGCATACGATTGCCTTATTGTGGAGTTATTCTCACTGTATAATATTTAGTAGAATTATAAGCCTGTACAAATTTTATTATTCAAATCGAACACTAATATGACAATATGTAGTAAAAAATATTAGAATTACTCTCATTTGGCTTATGTCTTTAATGCTTTTTGAATTGTATACAATTGTAAGTGTTACTTTGAATTTATAATGTATGTATCGCATTTTACTTCATATTAATGGCAATAATGAACAATTATTGAATGAAATTCGATTAAATATTGAATTTCGAAAGATTTTGTTTGATTATATGTGATATTATGAACAGGTGACATGGATAAGTGAAAGAACACATTTTATTAATGGTGCACTTCTCACTCTGCAAAGAGTGCCTGTTCAGTTGCACTAAAATAAATACTTTTCTAAATTCAAACAACGATTTATCAGTGTGATACCATCATCAAATCAACCAATTTTTTGTCTCTGTCTATTTCAGTACTGACAAATTTTCAAAATGGTAACTACAATTGATAACATTCTGTCTACTATAAATAAAATCAGTGCTTTTTTCCCCATGTAACACGGTGAAATGGCATTCTGGCTCCTTTTTTCTCGACATTTTTAATGTTTCAAATCAATAGTAGTAATTTTTATTTTGCTTTGAATAAACCGAAACAAAACGACTTATATATTTTTTTAAATCATTATCTCACGAAATAGTAATAACAAAAAAAAAAACAAACTACATATATTTTTATGTTATCCATGTCCGCTCTCAATGTGGAGCATATGGCCTAATGAAGGTATCTCAACATGAGTTTTTCTATGACAACTGTTTGTTACTCAGCCGCTCTACCTCTCTTTTTTTGAAAAGAATAATAGGGAGTAGTGGGTGTTTGTGATATATTATTAAAAAATCTCCCAACGATTAGCTAACCAGTACTCCTGTCCTAGCCCTATCTCTCTATCCTTACTCACTTCAAAAATAGTGGAGGTTGAAAACTTGTGCTGAGATTCCTGCATTAGGAAACCATATGCTCCATGTTGGGAACGGACATGGATTAGAAAAAAAATAGCAAAAAGCTTGACAAGAAGTGAGTTCCGGGCCCCATTTATTTTTTAAAAAAGTGCTGAATAAAATCATATTTTTTTACCCATCGAAATAATTCTCTTTTTGTAAAGATAATTTCAGCCATTATATAGTCTGTGAATATGTTAGTATTTTATATTCAGAGGAAATATAATTGAAAGATTTTTTAGATGAATGTTACACTGGTTTGTCTGCATGTTTTTTCAATACCTCGGTTCTAACTGTAGGTCATAAAAATCATGTTTTAAATAAATATTAATCTCCATCTCCAACACAGCTTTGCATAATAATCACTTATTTAACTGTCAACATTTCTATGCCTCAATAAATATTGTTCAAAAACCATTTTTAATGACATCACCAATGTCTAAGACATTTAGAAACTGTGAATTTTCAGAATACAATATCTAATATTACGATTAAAAGTAATCTGCATGGTTTTTTTTCACCAATATATTTGGTTTCTTGAGATTACCTTTAACATTGACGCTCGGCGACCGTTTCATACTGAGCCTGTGGTAATTTCTAAGTTAAAGTTAAAGTATCGTATATGGGAATATGCTCAAGTCAAATAAAATCCATCCATATCAATGTGCCTTCTTTGAAATAATATTTTCTTATATATGTATCCGAACGGATGTATTTGTATTTTTCATCAGATGTTTAGATGTTATAATCGTATGCCTTTATTCAATATATAATATAAGTATAAGTATGATATTAAACATATTATATCTGCTCGTGTATTGGCAGCGACATTTTGTATTTACACATGTTTTAATTTTAACTATCGTCTTTATCGTTTCATATACTCTTATTGCGGATTAAATACTGTAAGTTGTGATCTAGAAATATGACTAGTAAGCGAAAAGCAATTTCTATACCCTACGTTAAAATAAAACCATACATTTCATAGTGACTATACTTACTTATTATATAAAAATGTCAATGCAATATAAGCTTTAATATATTCAGTATTTCTTTTGGTTTATTGGCCTCCTTTTAAGGACAGTAACGCGTATTGTATACTACTACTTTATCAGAAATTTCTTTTCATTTAATTGATTATGTAGAGGGACATTTATTTGTAGCGACGGAGATACAAGCAATTCATATACTTGCAAAAATGAATTCCTATTATTAAACTATGATGAAATATTTTTATATGCATGTTTTCAATCAGCAGTCTGTATTTTAGGCCAGTGTTAATCTCTGCAGGAATTCTGAATACAAAGATATATTTTCATTTTCACTGGATAATTTTGAAATATTTTGACATTACACTTTTTAGAGATTATGATATTAAAGATTTGTTATGATTATTGGTCATTGTTAAAAAAATATATAAATTATATATTTGGAAATTATTAAAATTGTTATATTGTTTGATTTTTAAAGAAATTCTACGGTGAATGAAAAAAACTTTATGTTAAAAACAAAATTAAATTTAAGATTCAATAAATGAAAGCGAGAAAAAATCTAATATCAATCGACCACCGGCATACATACATTTAAGATTCTGTCCTTTTCCTTTTTTGCAGAAAAATCTAGGAACATTTATTTTGTTCTCGTAAAATTTCAATTCAATATTTAGATTTGTTTAGTATTAAATCATTTTTTTTTTGTAAGATAAATGTAAATATATTAGAATGATTTAAAATATTTTTATAATAACTCAATTTTCAATCATCCCCAGCTTATGTTGTATTGAGGGGAAAATTATTTTTTATTATATCGATAGTTTAGATTTAGTATTATCATTAATCTATACACGGATGAATTCGACAAATCTTATTTAGGATTTGACATGTCTGCTTGGGACTATTACTTATTCTTAATAATTATGTGTAAATGATTTTAGTATTTTAAAACATTTAATCGGAATAAACTTTCTACAGACTGATGTGAAAGTGTTGAGCAATAATGTGTTCATGTCTGATATTTGTGCCCTGAGTAATAATTTAAGATTTTTTTCATATTTATTAGCTCATAAGTAAATTCATTGCTTCGGCGTGAACAATAATTTATGATAATTCGTGTCCCTTCTACCGTGTCTTTGTAGAAAATGATAAATATTTATCTTAAACTATGATTTCAGTATTTGTATGACCACATATCCAATATTAAGTAAGAAAAAGCTGCTCTGTAACAGATACTATTCATTTTCTGGACGTATTAAAATTGCTGATTATTATTTTGAACATGTCTTTTATTTATCTCTATTTACCTTTATCTATCTGTAATATATGAATTAATGCACACCATAATTATTTGATTTGCAACAAAAACATTTACAATACATTTGAAATTAAAACACTTAACCACCCTATGCATATGAACGTATGTGATATGTACATTTTGACTGTACCATTCTGCACTATCCCTTATCACGTATGCGCTTGAGAAAAAATAATATATCTCAAAACTACAAACCGTAATGAATACGCATGCGTCCTAAAACATGGGACTGGTTAAAAAGGTGATTTTTTTTACATACTTCTCGGAAATTTACCTGCAGGTTGGGCGGTTAAATAAGTTAAAATAAAACACAGTGGGACAGGGCGCCATATTCTGCCCGATCTTGGCCTGCCAAGTGCATGTCCTTACGCCTGGCTGGCCAAATAAAGAAAAGGGAGTATTACAGTCGAAGTTCGCTTCGAAAGTCACTTTGACTCACAAACGGATTTTAACCAATCGAATGATCTGGTTTCGAACTAGCGGTTATGCCAGTGTTGCTTGAGCATCACTCGATCAAGCATACTTAAATATTACATGCTAATTAAATTTAGTTATTTATTTTACTCCCAGTTGTCCCTGAAAAAGGGGCTTGGGACACTTTCCAAAATAGGGGTGTAACAGCATGCGCATATTGAACAAATTACTCCAGGTTTTGTGTCCTTTGATGGAATTACAGCCGTCTCACTCTAACTGTGCCCATCAGAGCAAGATAGCAAATGGAATGTATAGCCATGCAACAGGGTTGCACTACATTTGCTCTGTTTTAAACAGTCATTATTAACACTTACACCATATAACACTTACTCCCTCATAACACTTACATTACCACAAATAAATATCTGGTGCCAGTATCCAATCACCCAATTATTTATTAATTTCTTACAAATTTAATAACTACAATGAATGTGCCACACAAAATCTTTATTTGGGCCACAAGTTAGACATGTCTGCTCTATATACTAATTAAGAGGGGTTTTTAATACTCAACATGATTATTGAATTTAGTTTTTGCTGTTGTACTAATTGCGGCTATGTTCACTGTTCTTTTTGTCCCAAAAACCAATAATTTCAAAGAAATTTCTATCTAATCATTATAAGACTCAATTTATTTTAATGAAATCGGTGAAATATTGTTATTATAAATCAACGTTAAGACAGGGCATTGTTTTTGCGCGCAGAGCATATGTTCGTCCTTGAGAGTGGTTTTGGTTTTGTTAATACATTAACTAAAATGAGATTACTAGAACAAATCTGAATAATTAAATTGTAAGATATCGTAGCTTAGTCTGTGTGAAAAACTGGAGCGATGGGGTAATTTGCGTCATATTTGCATTGTATTTATTGAGGTATCATATCATTGGTATTAAGTGAATGGTTTAAATAAGAAGAATTTTGGAATATGAATGACCCACTAGGAACTCAAAGGTTAATTACAGTTAATCAAAGGGTGTCCATGTTTATGAAGTAATTTTATTTAAAACAACTATAGTCTACATATACCTAGAATACACCTTCTTTTGAGTCTCTTGCGATCTCAGGCTGAATTTGCATTAAATGGCATTTTTAATAGGGTCAAGAAACACATAATTGCTTAAAAAAACAATTCTAGGCTTATTGAAAGTGATAATCGTACTTATGGAACCAATTTCAAATTTCCCAGCTGAACTTTGGTTAAATCCAACCTTGGAATATCCACCAAAGATTTTTTCATGTAAATTTATCACATTTTTCAATCAGAAAAACCTAAAATGATTCTTAAGAACTGATAGTCGAAGGTGATCTCAGACAAAAACAATAATTCATATTGCTTGTCTTAACCCTTCAAGCCCGGATGACATGCACACAGTGCCGGCTTGAGGATTTCAGCGCCTGCATGCGAGGTGCAGATGGCACGCGTGCCAGGCGCAGACCTCTTAACAAACGTGGCATGCGAGATCAATAGGCTTAGTCAATGTGATAAAGCCGTACCTTATACAGTCAATCCTGTTTTTATGCGATTTCGAAGTTATGTGGTTTTTTAGAAACGCAAATTTAAAAAAAATGTACCATATTTTACGATATATAAAAATGTTAAATATTGCATTGAAAGCATGTTTCGTTATATTTTGGATAGAATAGAGAATGAACCATAAACACAACCGATATTTGGAAAAAAATGCGATTTTGGACTATTTAAATCATGTTGCATCTGCCATCGCTGAATTAAGTCCACCTACACGAGTGTCTTACAGTTGATGAAACCATTGAAACATCGGCGATATCAGCCGAAATGATTAGCTTAGCACATGAACTTGGCGGAGAAGGGCTTGATACCTTTCGCGAAGATTATATCGACGAATTACTTACAGATAATGTTATAAGTGACGATGATGTCGTTAATTTATCGTTAACTACATATTGACAAAACACCAGAAGACGATGAGGAAGTGGAAGAAATTCCAGTTCCCTTCACTGCGAAAATAATTCAAGAAGGTCTCCAACTTTTCAGTAAATTATAAGATAATTTCATTCTAAATGATTCAAATTCTGAAATTCAAGTTTCAATGATAGCTTAAAAGTTGTATTTATGGGTATAAAAAAAATGCATAATCAATAAATTATCGAAATAAGAAAATCTGAACAAACTCTGATCACTAATTTCAGTATTAGAAAAAAGCATCGTTTTATGAAATTGATGCGCATACCATATGCAAAACGCACTTAGCATTGTCATACAGTGACGATAATTTTACTTAAAATGTTTCTAACGTAAAACAATAACCAACAAATTTTATTTTTTAATAAAAAATATTTTTAAGTATTTTTATGCAGTGTTTTTCCCCTAATTTTCCTATACTTTTTTATGCGATTTAGGGTATATTTTAACTCGCTGTTTCAAAGTTATGTGGATTTTAAAATTTATGGAACGTATCCCTACTTTTTCTATGGAAGTTAAGTTTTTTTTATGTAATTTTGGGTATTGTATTTTAACTCGCTGTTTCAAAATTATGCGGGTTTCGAAATTCATAGAACGCATCCCCACTTTTTGTATGGAAGTCAAGTCTTGGAACGCATCTACCGCATAAAAAGAGGATTGACTGTATATCCTTTTGTTATCAAGTAGAAATACATTTTTAGTTAAATAATGCCCATTGGTTAGTAAACCAGATATAAAATGCATTTGTAAGGTGAATATTACTCAATATCCTATATTTTCAAGTTGCTTCTTTATTATATAACATGTAATATGTACAATACAGAAATATTTAACAGTTAAAATATAAAAATAGAAAAAAATAGAAGAAATAGAAGAAATAGAAAAATTAGAAGTAAGTTTACCCTGACAAACTTTACTTAAATAAATAAAAAAATAGTACTCGTCTCACCTCACCCAAGTCCACATGGAATATAGTGACATCCAAAGCAATACCTTTAACTCAATAGCTGCCACAAAGGAGATATCTCGTAAAATTCTCTCTCTATGAACGATAAGAAATTTGAAAATATTTTGAATTGGTAGCATTTATGTAATTTGAGAAAATAACAAACAGTAAAATCAAAAAAGCCCCCCTCTTAACCCCTCTATATCATCCGCCAATGTATCAGCGTTTGCTAAATTGTGAACAGTCTATTGATTGTGCTTACAATTACACTCTTATCAGATTAATTACGCATGTTGAAAACAAGATAAAGGATTTACACTCAGCAACTCTGATTTTGTCTGTTAGTGTTAATTATAAATGTGTATAAAACAGTCACAGTTGTCAGTTTTAATAAAGAAAAATGTGGACTTTTATTACAATAGTTATAATAATTATATCATTAGTGTATTTATTGGATTATTTAATTCATAATACTAAGGAAAGAAAACTCTTTGACAAAATCCCTGGCCCAAAAGGACTACCAGTTATAGGAAATGTTTTCGATTTCATGTATGCACCTGGTATGGTTATTTTTTTTCAATATCTCATGCAAATATATGTTTTTATGCAATTGGCTCCTAAGAAGATCTGTAAGATTTTTATTAAAATGAATGATTGGCTTTCGTTAATGAGTACACATTTAGTGAAACAATTTATTAATTTATTTACAACATTACACGAATCCCTGCAAATGTGATTATTAACATAACATTATTACATAAAGTATTATATTACTAGTAAACTGTTCAGAAATAAAAGAATCAAGTATAATTTTTTATTGTGAATTAATTTTCACAATGTAACCGCCAAATCTATCAAAAATATGATAAATTTCTCCTGCCTATGAATCAAATACAACTAAATATCTCACTTGTCATTCATCTGATTCAATTTGTTTTATTTTTCACAGTTCCACTTTTTTACCAAAACAGAAGCTTTTGTAACAGGTTCAAAGATATATTCAAACAATCTGCAGGAACCATACGTATAGTGAATATATTAAATCCGGAAGATATTGAGGTGCATATAACTTTTACTATTATATTAAAGGTATATGGAAGGAGTATGAAAATTGGTTGCAGAAAATAGGTATGGCACAAGCAACTTAGAAGTTACTTTTAAAAAAGCGAGCTGCTCCTTTTTCCATGAATCCAAAATAGTCGATAGCCTAAAATGAAAAATTTACTTTCAATGTTAAAACTTTCTGAAGTCATTTCGGTTAAATGAAACGCTTGATTAAAAATTTCACAGAGTGTAAGGTATAAAGTACAGTAAAACTCCCTATAGCGTTTTCTCCAATAGAGAATTTTCTTATGGTGTAGTTTTTTACATAACACTAAATTTTCAAAGCCAAATTAGAATATTCATATATACCTAAGTATATATTATATTAAAAATACATATTTTATACATGTGCGTTGAAAAACTATTTGTTAGTAGCTGTTTGTTTCTTGAATTCGGTAAACATATTATGTGACAGGCAAAACGAAAAGGTGAACGTGGCAGAAAAAAATGTTTGATTTGCTGATTTCGTTCGATTCCCAAAATACAATTATAAGATCACTTTTAAGGTGTTCACTGTCAATACTTGGTGGAATGGCATTATAATAAAAATAATAAAAGATTTTTAGTACTTTTTCCACTTAAAATTTATTTGATCACGACCGGTTTCGCTCCTCACGAGCATTATCAACTGATAAGGAAAATAAATTAAACAGTCCTATTTATACAAGTTAAATTGAAATAAAAAGGTGTAAGCAATTACTAACAATTAAAAGGATTTACAGGATTTACAAGTGGAAAAAGTACTAAAAATCTTTTATTATTTTTTTATTTTATTACAATTATAAGAAATTAACCTCAAATTTTGTATGGGTGCTTGGTTCCCTATAACGTAAAATTCCTATAGAGTAGTCCCAATCTTTACTCCTTAGGAGTGGGGGGGTCGACTGTACATATTATTCTTTCCTGATGGTTAAAAATACAAGTGATAAAGTAGTGAAATTTGTTTCTTTCACTTGCTGCATGGTGATTAGATAATATATTATAATCAATCAAGTATATAATTCAATATTTATTTGCAAAAAATAATGTAACAGTAATCTTAATTCTGAACGACAAATGGGCATCGTAATGTGAATTCAGAAGTAATGTAGTGCCGGTCGCTATGTATTTCATTATTTTTTTAACATGAATTGAAGAAGAGGAAATTCTTTCAATTTACCTCAATGAAGTTCTTTTATAATCGCGTAATGTTTTATGACCTTATCATTCTCTATTGACACAATGTTGTTTCTTTTAGGTTATATTGTCTAGTATGAAATACATTAAAAAGGGTACATTGTATGATTTTCTTCATCCGTGGCTGCAATCTGGACTTCTAACTAGTACAGGTCTGTATTTCTTATGCCTGCTGTGCCGAATTCAGAGTATTATCATATATTTTTTTGTGTCGGGTTTACAGAAAATTTAACAGGTGAGGGAATGTCTATTTAGTAATACAGTTTTGCCCTAGCAATGTTTCTATATATGAATAGGAAATATTGCGAGTCAAAAAAAATAACACAGAATGTATGTGTCCCAAACCCTGCCTTTTTTTAAATGCATGTCCGCTCCCAATGTGGAGCATACAATCTCCTAATGGAGGTATCTCAAAAGATTTTTTTTCGACAAGAACTGTTTGCTACTTACACTTAGGAAGTGGGAATATTTACACTTCACAAACACCCATGCTTTCAATCAGAAATTGTTAAAAATTCTGTTCATGCTGAGACTCAAGCCTGTGAGATTTGTCACGGAAGCCTACGATGTTGAACGCTCTGCCACAACCCAACATAAGCCCTGGCTCAGGAAACATTACATCTGCTTTAGCTGTGGGATTATGTGCTGACATTGTTTATGAGCACATTTGTATATACATATATATATATAGGAATTTTTGATTAATTCTAGCCATCGCGATGGGTTTTAAATGACTTTACAGCCCCTGTATTTCTTTATAATAGTAACTATTGCATTGTGGTGGGGTTATACATTCCAGTTAATGGATAGAAAAAATTGTTGCATATATTGTACAAAATTCTGTTGCAATGAACCTTAGTTTGTTCAAAAGTTGTTAAAATCGTAAGATTATTGAGTAATTTAAAAGCTTTAATAAAGAAAAATGTATCCTTTAATAAAAAAAAAAAATTATTAAAAGAAAAGTGACCCAAGCCGAGTCTACGCTTTCCTGCGCAGAAATTCGTCCTTTGTATTGCCTTGTTCTCTCTGCACAGGATTGTGTACACATATTTTTTAATTATTTTATATATTAGAACAACTTTTGTTAGTTGTAGTACTTTTTCAACAGTGAATACATTTATCTTTCCAGGTGAAAAATGGCAAAAAAGGCGGAAGATACTTACTCCAGCATTTCATTTCAACATCCTCCAAGTATTTTGTAAAACATTTTATGAAAATACAGTTAGTATGGTGGAAAAAGTAAAAACTGAAACGGAAAAAGATGAGACAAATGTTGTACCAATTGTCACTCAATTTGCTCTCAAATCAATAAGTGGTAAGAGTACTCACCCTAAGTAATTTTAGCTCAGTAAATACTTAAGCATCGCAATATTTATTGCATCACATCTATTTAATATATATGTAATTCAGTCAATAGACTTTTCTTTCTTTCATTGGAATAATATAATTGAAAACAGCATAATCTCAACAATCTTTCTTATGTCGGATATGTATTGAGCCAAGCTGCCTCATGACTTGTAAGTTACTTAGTGTTTTTTTGTTTGGACACATTATGAGAAATGTTATTAACCTTTATACGCCCAACGGTCCCGTACAGGACCGCGGATTAGCGTCGTTCATTGCCCAGCGGTCCCGTTCTTCTTTTAATTCTTCAATACCTAAGAATATTAAAGAGATCATAGAATCAAGTACTTAATTTTTTTTTCCGATGTACTCACCTAATCACTTTTAAGAATGTCTAATTAAATTTTCTGTACCACTACAAAAATAATTTGTCCAGTTAAAGACTTATTCTATCATGTTTGGACTGGAAACTTTTGAATCTTTTAACGTATTGTAAAATTTCATTGTATTGATGAGCACTCTTTTGGATTTTAAATTAAAAATAATTAAAATGTTTAAAGAGACCGCAATGGGCCTACAGATTGATTCCAAAAACCGTGTAATTGAAGATTATAAAAAAGCCATCTACGATATGGGGGAGTTTTTAATATACCGACTGGTAAGAATTTGGCTCATACCAGACTTCATATTCAGGATGACATCTGTTGGTAGAAAACAAATTGAAACATTACCAAAGTTACACAAATTTACAATTGATGTTATAAGAGAACGCCGTGGACTTGTATCAACGACTGACCTAAAAGGTATAGATGACGGAACTTATATGGACTATGATATAAAAAGCAAGAAAAAACGTCTAGCAATGCTGGACTTGTTGTTGTTAGCAGAATCTAAAGAAGACATAGACGAATCTGGAGTTCGTGAAGAAGTAGATACATTTATGTTTGAGGTAGACAATTCAATTTTATAATATGATTTTCATTAGCACTTTAACCAGAATTATATGTATAAGTTCGTTTGTTTCAGGGTCACGATACGACAGCGATGGCTTTATCATTTTGTTTGATGCTGTTGGCTAATAACAAGGATGCACAAGTAAGCAGGATATAATATATATAACTATCAATCAAAAAATAGTTGAACATAGTTTAATAAAATTTATATAAATATATTGCTTAAAAATTAAACAACATGGGATAATTCCTTTACCATAATACAATTACAGTCAAACCTTAGATTGTGAGCATAATTTGTTTCTTATATGTTCTAGTTATTTCAATTACGTGTAAATCAAAACAAATTTATCCATATAATATAACGTAACATCAGATGATTTATTCCACTACCTGAAAATAGTTGTATAAATGTCGTTAGTTAGAAATCGTTTCTAATCTGTTGGCTAACTGAATTTTTAATTTTCTTAACATATTATGTGATGAATATATCCAATGACACTTGCATTTGCCTTAAGGGTAAGAGTCATAGTCTACAGCAGTGTCTACCAAACTTTTTTACTTCACGGCACACTGGTGAATGGGATTTTTTCCGCGGCACACCAAATAAAAATGCATTAAAAAAGTAAATGTACTTTATTAATATGAATATATAAATTTTGGTGTAGGCAACATTCTTTAAAATATTTTCTCAACATGACGTATGTCCATATGTAGTAATAATTTCACTAGTGAGAAGAATTAAATTGATTTTAGGAAGAATTTTGTCAAAATGATGATCTAAATAAGGTAAACAAACATTCCTCATCTACCATCTGTAAACGCTCTCGTTTGTTTTAAAAATATTTCCACGTGTGCTGAAAAACCAAATTCGCAAAGATACAACGATCCAAACGGCAACAGAGATTTAATTTCTGTTGTAGCTAATCGAAGATATTGACTCCATAGCGAAATCCAAAATGCTGACAACTCTACCTTAGAAAATGAGGCTTTGTACACAGAGCCATTTTTTTAGATCTATTAAAATATCTTCCTCTGTTGGTGTCGGGTGTGTACTGTCGAGCCTTAGGAATGGTTGATGACCTGCTGGTACATTTGATAATCGAGTGATGGAAAAGAAGACTATGGACGAACGTGACAAATATTTATTTGTCATGTTCGTTCAGTGTTCAATTTATTTAAAATCGAAGAAAATTTAAATGAATAAACAGTTTTGAGGCTTCTCCCTTCGCAGCACACCTAAGACTTCTTGCGGCACACAGTTTGGCAGACACTGGTCTACAGAGACACCTATAATTAAGAGACAATATTAAATTGCTTATTTACAAAAAATCAAAATAGATAGAATCTAGGTTAATAGGAATTTCCAATCATCGCAGTTGGAATATGCATTCCTTATTATCATATTGTGATAAAGTTTGTTTGTAAACAATGAACAGGGAGCCATTGGCGTGCTTAAGCAGGGACCTCCTATTTTTTCAACCAAAATGCACTATTTTTTTTTTAAATATCAAACATTAGCATAATCAAATTACATCAATTACATTAAGTTTTTATTTTTTTTGAATTCTTTTTTTGAATTTGACAGATACTATTTCAAAATTTATTTACTCTTAAGTTGACAATGCTTCTATGTACATACAGATATCAACACAAACTTCTTACTCATATAGTAAAGCTTTATTCTCGTCCGCAGATCGATCACCTCATTTTAGTTGTAAGAATATCATTTTGTCATCAACATTACTGCAAGCTGTACAGTTATCAGTGGTTAGAATTATTATTATTATTATTATAATTTAACGTTTTCATAGATTTTTTCGTAAGCAATACATTTGAATTCTTATTAGGAACGGGCTGCTGAAGAGATCGACGAAATACTTGGTGATTCAGATGCTCCATTTACCATTGACGACTTGAACAAAATGAAGTATCTTGAAAGGTGTATTAAGGAAGCTTTACGTCTTTACCCGAGCGTGCCATTCATTGCAAGGCATGCCCAAGAAGATGTACAGCTTAGTATGTCAATATTATTGAAACCATTTATTTCGAGTTACTTTTTCTTCATCTTGAGACCCTCAAGAATATAGGCTTGACGGTCTCCATTGAAACTAATTAACCCAGCATTTGTGTTGATATGATCAGCCCATCCAAGTCTCAGATATCAAATTGCTCTTTATTCTACTGTCATAAGTGTAAAAACCCTGTAGTTTTCTATACTAATTACTAAATTTATACTGAAAGTTTAAAAGTTGAATTTTTTAAATCAAGGGTAGTTTGTTTTCATATTATTAAAAATGAATACTGATCATCAGAGAGATAGCAACAACCCAGGGTTGGAGGTTCTTTGAACAACTCTATCCACCTCTATCTGTCCAAAGTGGCTGTCCTCAAGCACTGCTCTCCAAGCTGTCATTTACAACTCATTTTAGTCAGCAAATCTTCGGCCTGCCTATTCTGCACACTATTGGATTGCGTAATATTAATCTTTTTGTCATTAACAATGAATATAAAGTATTAAAATACTATAAATACATAAAAAAACAATATTTTTATAACAGTTGATAGTATAATAAAATATGAACTATCTTTTTGTTTTCAGAGCATTATTTGATACCTGCGGAAACCATGTGCCAGGTACACATTTTTGACCTGCATAGAAATGCCAGCATCTACCCAGCTCCTGATGTGTTTGATCCGGATAGATTTTTAGCAGAAAATTGCGCAAAACGACACCCGTTTGCATATATTCCATTTAGCGCTGGACCGAGAAACTGTATAGGTAAAAGAAAAATAAATATAAAATTTGACAGTCATAAGCGACATAATAAATATTAAATTTTTAAAATATTGCAGGCCAGAAATTTGCTTTGCTGGAAGAAAAATCAGCAATATCTTCAATATTACGTAACTTTATATTAGAACCTGTTACAACTCCAGATGACGTAATATTTTCTGCAGACATGGTATTAAGAAGTAAAGATCCAATAAAGGTTAAATTTCTGCGAAGGAAATTGGTAAGAATTTAATATGTTGTTCCATATCCTTGCATGTTTGCTTATTACAATTATTTACATGATTGACCCAAAGTTTAATCCTATCATCACAATGGGCATGTAAATATGCGCAAAATAATGCAGATCAAATTTTACGTGGAAAGTTTTAATATATATTTTTCATATTTGACATTTTGACAAAAAGGTATGCATAAAAAAAGTCTTAGTAATGCACACCGCTTCATACTTGTGAAATTCTAATAACAGTAAGTTGATGTCCTTAATTCTTAGAGGATTGAGGATGTCGAATGAGTGGTTCATGTTTTGTGGTTCATGTTTTGTTTTAATCATAATTAATTTATAAATTAAAACTAACAATTTTTTTTCCTAGTATAGGGTACATTAGTGTTTTATGATATGTCAGATTGTGGTGGAAGTAATAAAATAATACTTCCCTTTAATTTTACAGTTCTGAGTAGAAAAATAACATTGTGAAAAACTATGCATGGATGGACACAAAAGAAAGATTGTAGTTTTTAATGCTAAGTTTAAATGTAAAGTTTAAAGTTATGATACACATTATATTTTGTTTTTTTTATTTTTTACACAATAAATAAAACATTTGTAAATAAGATACTGTATTTTTTATATTAATATTTCTGACCTCGAATACGCAGCTGGATGGAGTGGCAAAATTCTTAGAATTCTGTAAAAATATCTAATGTTATATAAATAAGAAAAGGTCCTCCATTCGAAGAGTTAGTGCGTGAACCATGAAAGTAACGTAAGAATCCACTGTGACTTAGATTATGAAACTATATAAAAACTATGTGAGCATTACATATTGTATGAATAGCACATTAAAGTTATAAAAACTTCTTTCGAGTCTTGCGATTTCAGGCTGAATTTGCATTAAATGGCATTTTTAGAAGGGTCAAGAAGCACATAATTGCTTAAAAAAATAATTCTAGGCTTATTGAAAGTGATAATAGTACTTGTGGAACCAAGTTCAAATTTCACAGCTGAACTTTGATTAAATCCAACCTTGGGACATCTACAGCGCGTTTCTTATCATTATCAAAATATTAACTCTATTATAAGAACCATTTATTTTTTCATATAAATTATGTCGTTTCTCAATCAGAAAATCCTAAAATGATTCTAAAGAACTGATAGTCGAAAGTGATCTCAGACAAAAACAACAATTCATATTGCTTATCTTAACCCTTCAAGCCCGGCTGACATGCACACAGTGCCGGCTCGAGGATTTCTGCTCCGAAGGCACCTCTAAAACTAAGACTTAAAGACTGGATAGTATTAAAATCTTAGTACGGCGTTTCCGTGCCTGTGTGCGCAGCACACTTTGTACACGCCACGAGCCGACCCTGCATACACAGCAGGCCAAAAACTAGTTATATTTCTATGTCAATTTATAATTAGCAAAAGATCACTGATTTTATTCAAATAACTTGATTACTTATAAAGATCTTATCATATTTTTTAAAAATAAACTGTTGACTGTCAAAAAATTTTTTTTTTGGTTTTTCATATGAAGTTTTTAAAAATAGTAGATTTTGAAATTTTGGAAAGTGTATTACTGATCATGTAATTGGCTTAATTGGAAAGATAATTTTATGCCATAAGTGTTTCAATATGATTTTGGGATTATGGGCGTCGCCGCGGCAAAGAAAGTATAATTTGTAAGTCCAATTTTCGAAAACTTTTTGATGCAGCTGGAGCCGTATGTCAGCAATAACACGGCAAATGTTGGCTTCCATGCATTCTATTATCTCTGGTTTATTTGCATAGACTAGTGACTTCAAATATCCTACTTCTTCTTCTTCTTTGACCATATTCACTTCCTATGTAGAGTATATGGCCGCCACGTGGCACCTCCATTTTTCCCCGTCTCCCGCCAATTGCTTTGCTTACCTACCGGTCGAAAGAAGAGGCAGGTAGGATTGAGGCTTTCCGGAGGCATCTGCAGCACCTGCCCTAGCCAGTTCCAACGTCTCTTCATAACCAGTGACGTGACGGGGCACTGTCTTGTACGTTCCCTTATCCCTTATCTCTGAATTAAATAATAATAATCTTATAATTTGAGAAAATAACAAATAAATTCAAACAAGTCCCCCTCTGATCTCCTCCATTTCATCCGCCAATGTATCAGTGTCTCCCAAATTGTGAACTGACTATTGATTGTGTTTACAATTACACTTTTATCAGATTAATTACGTCTGTTGAAAACAAGATAAAGGTTTTAGACTCAGTAACTCTGATTTTTTCTGTTAGTGTTAATTATAAATGTGTATAAAACAGTCACAGTTGTCAGTTTTAATAAAGAAAAAATGTGGATTATTATTATAATAGTTATAATAATTATATCTTTAGTGTATTTATTGGATTATTTAATCCATAATACTAAGGATAGAAAACTCTTTGACAAAATCCCTGGTCCAAAAGGAACACCAGTTATAGGAAGTGTTTTCGATTTCATGTATGCACCTGGTATGATTGTCTTTCATTAATTTATTGAAACAATATAATAATTTATTTATAACACTTCACGAATCCTTGAAAATATTATTATTAACATAATATCATTACACAAAGTATTATATTACCAGTAAACTGTTGGGAAATAAAAGAATCAATTGTAATTTTATATTGTGAATTAATTTCCACAAAGTAACTGCCAAATTTATCAATAATATGATAAATTTCTCCTGTCTATATTTTTTAATCAAATACTAATTGTTTTATTTTTCACAGTTCCACTTTTTTACCAAAACAGAAGCTTTTGTAACAGGTTCAAAGATATATTCAAACAATCTGCAGGAACCATACGTGTAGTGAATATATTAAATCCGGAAGATATTGAGGTGCATATAACTTTTACTATTATATTAAAGGTATATGGAAGGAGTATGAAAATTGGTTGCAGAAAATAGGTATGGCAGAAGCAACTTAGAAGTTACTTTTAAAAGAGCGAGCGGCTCCTTTTTCCATGAATCCAAAATAGTCGATAGCCTAAAATGATAAATTTACTTTTAATGTTAAAACTTTCTGAAGTCATTTCGGTTAAATGCAATGTTTGATTAAAAATGTCACAGAGTGTAAAGTACAGTAAACCCCCCTATAGCGTTTTCTCCTATAGAAAACTTCCCTTCCCTATAGAGTAGTTTTTTACAACACACTAAATTTTCAAAGCCAAATTAAAATTTTCATATATAATTATATTCTATTAAAAATAAATATTATCTACATGTGCATTGAAAAATATTTGTCAGTAGCTGTCTCTTGATTTCGCTAAACATATTATGTGTAATTTTCATATACAGTCAGTTCTCGACTTACGACGGGGTTCCGTTCCACTACCTAGAACCGCCACTGATATACATGTATTTATAATATAATAATAATAAATAATATATATTTACAAAGTTATTCTGTGGTATTTTCATCATCTGTGCTAATATACATAGGTGTATCAGTGATTGTAGTAGTGGGGCTAGTTTTTTCACAAACATATCCAGATTTGTTTGTGTAAATTGCTTTTTCTTTTCTTTATAAATTTCATTGTAACAGGCGAGTGCTTGCTGAATCAGGCGATGTACCTTCGAAAATCTATCAGTGTATGGGCCCATATTCTCAAAGTGTTGGATTCCATTGTTGATTTGACTAAAAGCTGCATCCATGTCTTTAAGCACAATTTTTTAGGAAGTTCGTTGTGTTCATCTAATTCTTTTGATTTTTTTTCTGTAGCACGTTCCTTCTCAATTTCAATCAAATCTTGATTTGTGAGCTCTTCAACATCATTTTTTAAAAGTTGAATTATATCTTCACTGTCAACTTCCAGATTAAGTTTTTGAGCAAATTGTACAATGATATTCGTTTCTTCTCCTACTTCATTTTCTCTATTAAAATTCATATTATTATTACATTTTAATAGTTTGTTCCATATGCCATTCATACACGATGTCGTTACATTTGACAATCGTTCTGAGATATTTTTAATTGCTTGAAAGATGTTATAGTCTTTTCAAAATTCTCTCAATGTCTGGTCTTTTTCTATTGCTTTGATTGCTTGAGCAAAAGTAATTCTTAAATAACTTATTTTCGCATTATTTTTATTTTATATTTTAATTTTTTAATTTTGGTCTCCGTCGTAAGTTCGAATGGTCGTAAGTCTGAATGGTCGTAAGTCGAGAACTGACTGTATATTAAAAATACATATTATGTGACATGCGAAATGAAAAGGTGAATGTGGCAGAAAAATGTTTGATATGATTTGTTCAATTCCCAAAATACAATTAAAAGAAACTAACCTCAAATTTTGTATGGGTGCTTAGTTCCCTAAAACGTAGTATTCCTATAGCATAGCCTCAATCTATACGTCTTCGGAGAGGGGGGGTCGACTATACATATTATACTTTCCTGCTGGCTAAAAACACAAGTGATGAAGTAGTGAAATTTGTTTCTTTCACTTGCGACATGGTGATTAGATAATATATTATAATCAATCAAGTATATAATTCAATATTTATTTGCAAAAAATAATGTAACAGTAATCTTAATTCTGAATGACAAATAGGCATCATTATGTGAATTCATAAGTAATGCAGTGAATTGTAGAAGAGGATTTTTTTTTATAATCGTGTAATGTTTTATGACCTTATCATTCTCTATTGAAACATTGTTGTTTCTTTTAGGTTATATTGTCTAGTATGAAACACATTAAGAAGGGTACGTTGTACGATTTTCTTCATCCATGGCTGCAATCTGGACTTTTAACTAGTACAGGTCTGTATTTTTTATGCCTGCTGAGCCGAATTCAGAGTATTAACATTTTTCTCAGGAAACATTAAAACTGCTTTTAGCTGTGATGTTTATGAGCGCTCTTGAGCACATTTGTATATACATATATCAGTGGCATATGGTGGGTGTTGATGTTAGGTATATCATATAGGCTGTATATCAATTAAAAAATATATACGATTTTTTAAAGTGAATTTTATTACTATTTATACATCAATTTGATTCTTTGCTTTAGAGACATGGATTTGTCAATAAAGATGTCGTAAAATATGCTCTTCTGCATTAGCACCATAGTCATTATTCTTTTTTCCATTGAAATGAAGCCTATCGGGCGGGCGTTTTTTAACAATTATAAAATATCTTGAATACTATTACTCATTATTAGGTAAAATAAAAATATAAATATCTTATATAATAAACTAAAAATATGTACGCCAAAATAAACATCAAAATTTGCCTGAATTGAAAGATTTGAAAGTACGCTCGATATATTTGAGACTGAGATAAATACCCGCAAGCTGTAAATTTAAAGATGGCCCTTGGACTTTAAAACTGCGAACAAAAACATTAATCCGCACAATGCCTGGGATGGTCCGTCTTACGTATGCAGCTGTGCAGGTTGTTTCACTGGGCGGCCGTAATTCCAGTCGCCTTGCGTCAAACATATACGATAATACTCTACCGTCTACAAATTAATGTAATTTAAAAATATAGTTTAATGGTCCTGGGTTCTAGGGTGTGCGGCGCACACCTAGCACACCCTGAATATACGCCCCTGATATATATAACAGGATTGTTCTAATAATCTTAGCCATCGTGATGGGGTTTAAATGACTTTACAGCTCCTGTATTTCTTTATAATAGTAACTATCGCATTGTAGTGGGGTTATACATTCCAATTAAAAGGTAGACTAAATTGTTGCATATGTTTTAGAAAATTCTGTTGCAATGAACTATAGTTGTTAGTTGCAGTACTTTTTCAACATGAATACATTTATCTTTCTAGGTGAAAAATGGCAAAAAAGGCGGAAAATCCTTACTCCAGCATTTCATTTCAACATCCTCCAAGTATTTTGTAAAACATTTTATGAAAATACAGTTAGTATGGTGGAAAAAATAAAAACTGAAATGGAAAAAGATGAGACAAATGTTGTACCAATTGTCACTCAATTTGCTCTCAAATCAATAAGTGGTAAGAGTACTCACCCTAAGTAATTTTAGCTTAATAAATACTTAAGAATTGCAATATGTATTCATCACATAAGATTTTTTTTTTTAATCCTATTTAATATGTATGGACACCCAATCCTTTTATTACGCGATTATGAATTTATGTAATTTTTTGGATGGAACAATTTTTTTACGTGATTTACTCGATGTTTCACGATTTTTTTTCGAAAAATTTGTTTATAGAAGTAATGACCCTACGCAAAATCATGTGATGTAATTCTGCTCAAAAACTTGTTTTAATTAAATGAATTTATTATATTCGTTGAATCGCATGTTTCCCGGTCATGAATTTTAGAGAGTTACTCTGTCAAGTAAATGGTCTCCAGACATCCAAATATTTTAATTACAAAATAATAAATACAAACCAAATAAAATAAAAATATAATTTTTAATTGAAAAACATTTATATAGTGATGTTTTAAGGCACGTAGCAAATAAACTCCTGCATTTATAAATAAAATATTTTACAGTTATGTATTTCAAAAAAACAGTTTCAACTGTTCGTCGGGTCAACAAAACAAATCCCATGTAATAATAATTGAATCTAGGAAAAACAGCATTTTATCAAATGAGTCAGGGCAAAATTCAGATTCAAGCAAAATTCAATACGTTCGTAAAAAGACGACTATGACTCCAAATTTAAAATAATTAATGACTCCGCGTCCGAGGAAATTTTCCAAAACTTTCATTTTAACTTAAATATATGTATACCACCAGATCATCTGTAGTCAGCCAAGCATGAAATGTCAACACTTTGTACTATTTTGTTTGAATATACTTCATTAAAACATTAAATTAAATTTTCTATACCACCACAAAGATAATCTGCTCAGTTAAAGAGTTATTCTACCACGTTTAGACTAGAAACTCTTGGTTCATTCTACGTATGGTAAAATTTCATTCTATTGATGAACAGTGTTTTGAATTTTAAATTAAAATTAATTAAAATGTTTAAAGAGACCGCAATGGGCCTACAGATTGATTCCAAAAATCGTGTAATTGAAGATTATAAAAAAGCCATCTACGATATGGGGGAGTTTTTAATATACCGACTGGTAAGAATTTGGCTCATACCAGACTTCATATTCAGGATGACATCTGTTGGTAGAAAACAAATTGAAACATTACCAAAGTTACACAAATTTACAATTGATGTTATAAGAGAACGCCGTGGACTTGTATCAAAGACTGCCTTAAAAGGCATAGATGAAGGAACGTATATAGACTATGATATAAAAAGCAAGAAAACACGTCTAGCAATGCTGGACTTGTTGCTGTTAGCAGAATCTAAAGAAGACATAGACGAATCTGGAATTCGTGAAGAAGTAGATACATTTATGTTTGAGGTAGACAATTCAATTTTATAATATGATTTTAATTAGCACTTTAACTAGAATTATATGTATAAGTTCATTTGTTTCAGGGTCACGATACAACAGCGATGGCTTTATCATTTTGTTTGATGCTATTGGCTAATAACAAGGATGCACAAGTAAGCAGGATATAATATATATATATTACTATCAATCAAAAGACAAAGGAACCTGGTTGTAAAAATATTGTTAGGAATATCTGTTGGCTCACTGAATTTTGAATTTTCTTAACAAGTTATGGGATGAATATATTCAATGACACTTGTATGGTAAAGCTTTATTCTCGTCCGCAGATTGTTTAGCTGATTTTAGTTGCAAGAATATCATTTTGTTATCAACATTACCGCAAGTTTGTACAGTTATCAGTGGTTAGAATTATTATTATTATTATTATTATACACTTTTAGGGTGTTCACTGTCAATACTTGGTGGAAAGGCATTATATTAGAAAAAACACAATATTCCTTTGTACTTCATTCCACTTTATTTAATATGTCAGGACCGGTTTCGCTCATTACGAGCATCGTCAACTGATAAGAAATATAATTTATAATAGCATTGTTAAATTATATTTCTTATCAGTTGACGATGCTCGTAATGAGCGAAACCGGTCCTGACATATTAAATAAAGTGGAATGAAGTACAAAGGAATATTGTGTTTTTTCTAATTATTATTATAATTTAACGTTTTCATAGATTTTTTCATAAGCAATGAATTCATTTGAATTCTTATTAGGAACGGGCTGCTGAAGAGATCGATGAAATACTTGGTGATTCAGATGCTCCATTTACTATTGACGACTTGAACAAAATGAAGTATCTTGAAAGGTGTATTAAGGAAGCTTTACGTCTTTACCCGAGCGTGCCATTCATTGCTAGGCATCTCCAAGAAGAAGTACAGCTTAGTATGTCAATATTATTGAAATCATTTTTATAATTCATATAAACAAAGCAAATTTATAAAACCACGTTTGATTTCGAGTCACTATTTTACCAACTTGACATCCTCAAGATTCTAGGCTTGGCAGTCTCCCTTGCCACCAATCAGCATTTGTGTTGATACGATCAGTCCAATTAAACCTCAGATATCAAATTGCTCTTTATCCTTTTGTCTTAGATGGAAAAACCCTGTAGTTTTCGCTATTAATTACTAGTTATACTGAACGTTAGAAAATATTATTTTTTAAATCAAGGGTACATCGTTTTCGTATTATTAAAAATGAATCCTGATCATCAGCAAGATTGCAACAACCCAGGGTTGGAGGTTCTTTGAACAACTCTATCCACCTCTATCTGTCCAAAGTGGTTGTTCTCAAGCACTGCTCCCCAAGCTGTCATTTACAACTCGTTTTAGTCAGCAAATCTTTGGCCTGTCTATTATGCACCCTATTGGATTGCGGAATATTAATCTTTTTGTCATTATGAATGAATATACACATTAACATTCTATAAATACGTAAAAAAGCAATGTTTTTATAACGGCTGATAGTATTATCAAATCAAGATTATAATGATATCCTTTTTTTTCAGAGGATTATTTGATACCTGCAGACACTATGTGCCATTTACACATTTTTGACCTCCATAGAAATGCCAGCATCTACCCAGCTCCTGATGTGTTCGATCCAGATAGATTTTTAGCAGAAAATTGCGCAAAACGACACCCATTTGCATATATTCCATTTAGTGCTGGACCAAGAAACTGTATAGGTAAAAGAAAACTAAATATAAAATTTCAGTCATACGCGACAGAACAAATATTAAATTCTTAAAATATTGCAGGCCAAAAATTTGCTTTGCTGGAAGAAAAATCAGCAATATCATCAATATTACGTAACTTTATATTGGAACCTGTTACAACTCCAGATAACATAATACTTTCTGCAGACATGGTATTAAGAAGTAAAGATCCAATAAAAGTTAAATTTCTGCGAAGGAAATTGGTAAGAATTTGCGTGGATTTAATATTTGGTTATACATCCTTTGTTGTTTGCTTATTACAATTACTTATATGAATGACTCAAAGTTTAATCCTATCATCGGGCATGTAAATATGCGCAAAATAATGCAGATCAAATTTTACGTGGAAAGGATTGATATAAATTTTTGAGATTTTGACAAATATATAAAAAAAGTCTTAGTATATCACTGTAATGCACGGTTTCTCCATACATGTGAAATTCTAACAACAATAAGTTGATGTCCTTAACTCTTTGAGGATTGAGGTTGTCGAATGAGTGTTTCATATTTTATGGCTCGAATGGGGCGATAACCTGGGAGTCTTCTATTTCTTTTTATTTCATTTGTTGTAAATAATTAATTTTAAAAGTAAGACAATAACAACATAATTTTCCCTAGTAAAGGATACATTAGTAATTTATGATATGTCAGATTGGTGGAAGTGATAAAAATAATACTTTCTTTTAATTTTACAGCTCTGAGTAGAAAAATAACATTGAGAAAAACTAAGTATGGATGGACACAAAAGAAAGATTGGAAATTTTATGCAATAAGCTATGATACATACTATATTTTGTTTTTTTTTTACTTTTTACACAATAATTAAAACATTTGTAAATAAGATATGTACTGTATTTTTTATATTAATATTTCTGACCTTGAATATGCAGCTGGATAAAATGGGAAATGCTGCAATCTGTAGCTCGAATACAGCTGAATCCATTTTCAATCCTAGGACATAGGTTCTTTAATCTTAACCATTCTAGTAATGGTTTTAATGTCTCCAAGCCTCATATATCTATCAGTAATTTCTCTATAAAAGTGTTTGCTTGGTTGGAAAAACGGCAAATTCTAGTATTTTGTCTGAAGTTTGTATCACATGAGTAAATTTTGATATGATCATGTTAAGAAATTCCATTATTTGACATTCTCCCAAGTATAATGAATTAATGATATCTTAATAAGTGATTATTATCTAATATTTTTGGCATGATAAGATAATATTTGTTACTAGATACATTTTATTTTGCTAAATAATAATTATTCGAAAATATGTGATCCTGTGCTGTTTAAGGTGAAGATAGATGCAAAGGCAGTAGTGTAGTGGGGCGGGGGTGCATAGGGTCAGCGCTCCCATAACTTTTTTAGACGATATTGAAATTTTGCAATAAATGTCAATTTTTATGTAAATATAATAACATGATTTTCGTATTGTAATGATGTATTGTAAGAATGTTTTGTTGGAAACTTGTTGGTGCGGAAATCAGATCACTGTGGTTAGAGAGCATTAAAATATTATAATTAATCAGCGATCCCAGAATTTTTTAGTTAGCAGTACAGGTGTTTCCCGACTTACGATGGGTCGATTTACGACGATTCGCACTTACAACCGAAAAAAATAATCTCATCATGAGGAACAACAGCAATGCATGCGTAAGATGACTTACCAATGATGATGCAATACATATTTGCTCATATATACAAATTTACCAATAAAAAAATAGTATAATAATGATTTATTTTAATACGTCGTGCAGATTAAATGTGACATATCGATGGCCATACGTTGACAACACGTAACCATCATTTTTTCATAAAATGAGTTATGCATATCATTTTCTTCCTTTTTCAAGCTCTATTTCAAAACATATTTTTCATTGAAATTGTTCTAAAGTCGGAAACACATAACAGAAAAAAGGTCCACCAAACTGCCAGAAGATAGTAGAAGAGCTACATCATTTTCCTACTATTTGAAAATAGGTGAGAAAAAATTCCAACATGTTTACTGCAACATTTTGTATTGGAGAGTGGACAATCCGTAACTGGATTAAAAAAAATATAACAATTTTGTATATTTTTTCTATTATTATATGGATAAAGTTAAAACAGGTGCATTGAATTGATCAAAATATTTAGAATTGTTTCCTTGTATCATCATAAAAGAAGAAACAAAATTAAAATTGTTAACATTCTTGTTAATAAATTGTTTATTTAATTAATATTGTGTCAACAGATTATTTTAAATATACATAATAATTATTTTACTCCAAAAAATCTTTCATTTTCATTGATTTCCTAATACTTATTTATTTTTACAGTTTTTTGTTTGTAACTTGACATTCTATAGAAACTCATTCAACATTTAGCTAGGCCCTCTCCCTTTCCTTAGTACAATAGTCACATAAATACAGTGAACTCTCGATTATCTGTACTCCAAATTTTTTTTTATCATTCATTATTTTTTAATGAGAATACATGAATTAGAAAATTTGGAACCCAATTTAATTCATAATGCAGATGAGGCATATTAGAAGTGTTAACCAACGAAAGAGTTTGATTCCTCAAAAGAAAATTACACTTAAAGAGTGTATTATATTCATGTGTTGTGGAAACGCACCACAAACTCATAACATCTATGAAATCAAATGTCATATCAAATAAACCGCTTAAAGTACTAATGTTGCCTTACCGATTTCGGCGTTCCTCATTTTTTATCCACATATGTTTATTGCGTTAACACTTACTTCCTCCCTTTGGATTACATTTCACCGCATTTTGCAATTCAATCTTCATTATTTATGTAACAAAATTAATAAAAAATCGAGAGTCAATAGCATAAGATTCACACTGTTTTCTTGGCAGCCATAATGAATTTGAAATCACATGACCTTCAATTCTTTCTTGCTCTTGTGTGTTTCATTTTAGCCCCTTTTGAAAATTACCTGCTACCGTTTTAGCCGATTTTGAAAGTAAGCACTTCATTTGTAAAAGTTAAGGGAGGGCTTTATTTCACCAACACAGGTGGCTGTAACGTAACTCTTGTGACAACCTGAGTAGAATGATAAATCTCTAAAATATATTAAAAGCTCTCAGAATCTATCAAGGTTAGTATAAAGAAAAGACATCGTTTACTTATTGCAATCATGAAAATAGTATGAAATTACATATAGATAAGTATTTTTTTTTCTTTTTCGATCCACGACTCATTATTTTGTTCAAATTATTTCCTTTGTATGTATGCCACTGAGTATGAATAAAAATTCATTTTACAGTCCTTTTACTATCTCATTTAATTGTCTACATCATATTGCAAAACAAAAAATCAGGGTCATCATTAATTGACAGTAGCTGTAAACCTAGTGCACGTATTCACAAACATAATAGCAGTATCACAACTTATAATTAATAATAGTATTCCATATAATATGCCGCCGTTGTGGTCGAGTGGTCAACGTTGTTGGCTTCGGCTACGGAGGGCCCGGGTTCAAATCCCGGTACGGACAGTTTTATAAATTGATTTTTCAATCGATTTATGAATTTCTGTTCAAAGGCATGGATGTATGTGATGTCTTGAATTCCCCCCTCTCACCCATTATATCCTATGAACGGGGGCGTATAGAGAGCGATTAGCTTACCACTAATCCTTTCCTAGCCCTATCCTTCTATCCCTACTCTCTTGGGAAAAAGAGAGGTTAAGCAACTGAGTAACAAGCAGTTCTCATAGAAACACTTCTGTTGAGATAAACTCCATTAGGAGTCCATATGCTTCACATTGTGAGCGGACATGGTTTAAAAAAAATAAATATATAATTTTATCAATCGAGTCATAAGAAAGCAAGAATATAATATCGTGTTCATCAATTAATGTTTCAATTAGTATATTTTCCAGAAAAGTGCTTCTAGATGCCGTGAGGGAGAATCGGGTGAATTTTTAAGAGAAGTTATGGAACTATTCCTGTTTCTGATATGGAATCTTTTCACATATTCTATGTGTTAAGCAAATGAGAGATAATACTGACATTCTCATAAAGCAAACAATACGTTGGAGTCATTTAAAACAAATTCCTACACATAAGTCAATTCTTCTACCTTTATTTTTTTCTTTTAAAGCTTTCTAAATATAATATTCACTTTGATCAAAAAATTATACGCAAGCGTTTAAAATTATACGCACATAATTATACACAAGCGCAAGGGGGGAGGGTGTTAACGTTTTCTTTACTGCAGCCTTATGTTGAATCAGATAAATGAATGTGGCCTTTATAATTGAAAAGGTTCCCCACCCCTGACCTAGACTCAACTTTTTTTACATGATTTTAAAATAACACAGTCCACTAAAAAGAACAAATACAAAATTTTTACATTTTGTTATAATTCTTGTTACGATTCCCAGACACAAAAACTACAGAAGCAGATAACTGATTTCTCAATAAAAAAAATCAACAACACAAGACAGTAGTAACAAACAAAAGGCTTCATTAGATCCTAACACATTAAACATGTCAGAATTTTTTAAGGATGAAAGCGATTTTTATCCAGTCCTTCATAAAAGTCCCTGCATAATCGGGTAGCGATGAATAATATTATGTATCCTTAATTAAAATACATATTATGAATAATATTTTGTGTAATTCACTTATTAGGTTTTCATTATTACCTTTTTTAGACGATTTTCTATCACGATCAGCGTGACTCGTTTTTTTTTGTTTTTTATTTTTTTAGTTTTTCCAAGACTTTCGAATCCAATATCCCAAGATTTTGCCAATTTCCTCAAATAATCAGTGTGAGTCGTAAACCAGGACATTTGGGGATCCCGAGAGGTTTGTTCGGGACACCGGGACACGAGACTCAAAACTGGTGACAGTCCCGATTAATCGGGACGTCTGACAACCCTAAGTGTACATACACATACTTTATCCACATATTTTAAAAAATATACAAATGTATTCTGTAGTTCAATTCATGGAATTAAATACAATGTTTATGTGTGTACTATTATAGAAATATAATACAATTTTACTGATGGTTTATATTAACTGCTGCTGTCTTGTGAGCTGTGACCGATAAATGCTGTTGGAAGACAAATTATGTCAGTATATCAATGAAGTCAGTGTAATAGACATCTAAATATACAAACATGTTGACAGCTGTCTTAATATTTGTTGTGATTCTGTTAATAATATATTTAATAGATTTTTATATACATAATACAAAAGATGCTAAAATTTTTGATAAAATCCCTGGAACAAAATTGATTCCAGTCTTAGGAAACATTCCTGATTTTCTTCTTGGACCTGGTATGCTTTGCCATATATTGTATCATTGTACATTTTTTTAGAAACAAGGAGTAAAAGCTCTTTTAGGATATTTGTGCATACAGCGCAATTTTCGGTCCTGTATCCATTAGAATACAAATCTTGAATGAGATTTTGAATGAATTTTTTTTTAAATTCGTTTAGTATAGTTACCCCATATGTGTAAGTGTGTTTATAAATTTTCTGTACCATGTGAATGAATAGTCTTATACTAGTGCAGTGAATAATGAAACTTGTTTATGTCAAGTTTACTATTATGTCTAATTATTTGGATGAAAATTCCTCAGTTGTCAGGACTGTTTCTTTGGAGTTTTAGTTTCACCTGATATAAAAACATTAAAGTTCTTAGCAGCAAATCATGTTCTATTAATGCTATATTTTGTATGTACCCAAGGATCCTATGATACTATAAAAAATGGTTATCACAAAAAAGTTTTTCTCTAATGCGAGTTTTTGCATGACAGAGCTGGTAACTAAAATGTTTTTGGTTCATAAAGCTGATTTCAAAAATATAGAAACTTATTATACTTTTTGTTTTGGTTCCGATAATCAGTGGTGTAGTAGGGCAGGGGTGTGTGAGGTTGGTGTTCTCACACCTTTACTTTGGAAATATTGTGATAAATGTTCATTTTAATGTATTTATGTTAATATTTATAGTAAAATGATTTTTGTAATAATGTGTTAGAATAACGTTTTGTAAAAAACTTGTCAGTGCGGAAATTGGATCACTTGGGCTTAGAGAGAATTAAAATATTATAATTAATATTCTCTTCCAGAAATTTTTAGCCAGCACTAAGCCACAGCCAATAATGTAACCTCTAATAAAATGTTTTAGCATGGAAGTTAATATAAATACAAATTACTTTTAGAGTGTGCGCTGACAATACTTGGTGGAAAGGCATTATAATAAGAAAAAACACAATATTCCTTTGTAATTTATCTATAAAGTTGCCAACTGAGTTGAAGTTGACTAGTATTGCCAACTGATAAGAAATATAGTTTAGAATTACAAATTAAGAAAATGTGAAAACGATGATAGTTTAAATATGAGTGAAACTGAGAAAAGCTTAAAAAACACGTACATACAAATATGCAAAGGCATTATACTTATAAAACTTATAAAACATCATTTGTTGTACTTGTTTCACATTTTCTCAATCATTGCAAGTGTTATCAATACTTTGATAATCAGTTAATTAGTATGTGGTGGGTGTTGAAATATGTGGAGCTGCAAAACGCATGCCATGAAAATATTCCAAAATATTTAGGGGGTCACCTAGCCATAAGAATGAATAATATATTGATTAATTGATATTAACAAAGTAAACTAATTGACTAATTTACTTTACAGTTCCGGTATTTTACCAAAAAAGATCCTTTGCTAATAGGTTCAAAAATATATACAAGGAATATGCTGGACCAGTTCGCGTTGTTAATCTATACAACCCAGAAGATATCGAGGTATAATACATTAAAACCCCCATTTACACTATCTTTGGAACCGTGTAATTGGGGGTGTGAATCTCATACAAAATTAGGGATTTGGTTTTTTGGAAAACGCAAAACTAAGATTTCCCTTTGTTTTGCAAAAAAAAATATGGACGAAATATTTAGTTTTGGTAGTAGTAAATATCCCGCACACAGACAGACACCCAGCTATGCGTGTATAGCCTGGCACATGTTGAATACACAGACGCTAGCCAACATTTGACTGTATGCGCGGCACAGACGACCGTTTCGTAGTAACGACAATGGAATGCGACTGTGCAATTGGGGGATTTGCGGCGAATATTTCAAGCCAGCGCGTAATTCGGGGTAGTGTAATTGGGGATCCACTGTATAACTGAGCTCACTGTTAAATTTTGCTAATCACTGCATGCTCATGAATTTTATTAAACATTCGTCTTTGGTAAAAAAGTATTGAATATATGATCAATACCCAGTCATCATAATATAATGATCTTACTTAACCGGTTTTCTGCCACGGAAGTGTTAACACACCATACAATTTCTTGCTCGAAGGGCCAGCTATACAAAATGTGCATGTTTACACGCAGTACTTCAGATGCGGCTTAAAGGCCACAAGAAACGCATTTAATAATTTTAAAATATCATGCATATAGTGACATCTCTTGGAATCATAGTGTGATACTTAAACTTTAAAAATATTGTTTTGTAATATATAATACATCGATTTTAAAGAAAGCCTTTTTGTTGTGTTCAAATTTGTTGCTAGCAGGGCTATGTTATCGTGGCCATAATTTCCGTTTTTGAAATGTTTTTGGATAAATGATGGCGGAAATGTCCCATCGTGTATTTATTGGTGTTTGTGATATACTTTTATTATATGTCCAAAAAGTACATATTTATTAGGTTTTATTTTTTGAAAGAAAATCACAGCTGGATGCGCGGCCATATTAATACCGCACGGCACAGAACAGGTTAAGAAGAATTTTTAGTAAAATTTAAATTAAATATCGCCATATAAAAAGTTGTCTGAATTCATCCATCACTTTTTGTTTAAATTTATACATAAGTAGTGATAAATAAACAATGAGTAAATTTTTGGTGCTAATTAAAAATAGTATTTTGGTTTTAATCTTTTTTTGATTTTTTTTTTACTTTGTAAAACAAAACGTTTCCGATTTTGACAGTTCATGGTTTGATTACTAAGTCGCTTAAAAAAAAGCTGTTACTTGAAGATTCATTGATGTAAAACATTAAGATTCATTAATTCCATAATATATATATTAGTCTTGATTTATCTGTAATGCAGTACACACACATACGCATGCGCAAAGAAAGAGAGCTTGTTATTGTGATTGTTCTCTGCTGCGTGTTCGATTGAGTTCATGCTGGTAATGATTTCTAGTTATACTATATTCATATACATTTTTGCATCTAGCAGTTATTTTAAGAATTTAATATATTAAATATTTCTTTTAGATTGTTTTATCAAATCCAAAATATATCAATAAAGGCATGCTATATGATATACTTCATCCATGGTTGAATGATGGCCTTCTCACTAGTACAGGTTTGTTTTTCAAATTGAGATAATTTCATATAATTGTGATAGCTGTCGTATTAAAAACAAAAACACTTTTGTGTACTCATTTCAAATTATTTGTCAAGATTAGAACCGGTTTTGCTTTGCGAGCATTATCAACTGGCTAGAACAATTTTATTTTTATTTTCAATAACACTTTCGAATAAGAATCAACTTAAAAGTGGTTGACTGTCATGATGACATGGCAATTAACTATAATACCTACTTATTGCTTTTGAATCACGTTTCTTCCATTATAAATATATATTCAGCCATTTAATTGCTCTCGCATAGAATGAATTGACAACCTTTGTCTATAATACTTAATTTAAAAAATACTATGGTAAATAGAAGAAATAGTTTGTCTCTTGTTCGAGAAACAGGCTTTTTTTAAAAATTTTATTAGAATGTGGTCCCCATTTAATTGTTTCCAATTTTACTATTCAAGTTAAAACTAAAGTCCATGGATCAAGTACTAAATCTTTATGATTGAATTATTTTATTTTAATAATTATTTATTATTATTATATATGTGTATTCAATGGCACCAGGGACCGCTTCTTATCAGAATTTAAGACCTTAAATAAGAACAAAAGAAGGAAACAGATAATGCGAATTCTGACTCTGTTGGAGTAGTTTATTATTGTGAATAATTTATTTTTCAGCACCCTATGATTTGCATATTTCTTTTTTTACGAAAATGTGGTGATAGGTCACAGATGATCGGCTAGTATAATACAGCGGTGGGCTGCTAATATCTTAACAAGGGGCTCGGTAAATCTCAGTCATAATGCCTTTACACTTTAGATAATACATCTTTGTATTAAAATTTAACAGAAATTGCAGTTAGGTGCTGATTTGATATGAGACGAACTATTTTCTTAACTTAACAAGGGGCTCGCCGGCCGCGCCAAATTTTAACAAGGGGCTCGGGCGAACCCCTCCGAGCCCCCTCCAGCCCACCCCTGGTATAATATGGTGTCTCGACATGAAAAACTATGAGAGTTTGTGTAGTAAATTTATTAAGAATAATTTATATATTCACTTTTATAGGTGAAAAATGGCAAAAGCGGAGAAAGATCCTTACACCAGCGTTTCATTTCAACATTCTTAAAGGATTTTGTAAAATATTTGGCGAGCAAAGCGCACGTTTGGTAGAAAAGATAAAGAATGAGGTTGGGAAAAATGATTCAAATGTTGTACCACTCATTACGCAGTTTGCTCTAAACTCAATAAGCGGTAAGAAGAGATTGAAAATTATTTATAATCCATAAATTGTTGAATATATTAAAAGCAAGGTCATTATATTTACCAGGTAGTAGATAAATACTCTACTCAAATTATCATACCAGAAAATTGCGTCACATTTAAAACACAAATTGAGTAAGATTCATATACTTAATGCAGGCAAAAATGAATAAATTTATCATAAAACGTAGAATAAAATAAGCAATTACATACTTTGCTTTTACGATTAAATTAATTATAATAATGTACTTTGCTATTGTGTAACATGAATATTAACGAATTCATTCAAATTAAATGTTTGCAATTTTTTACATTACTCTAAAGATTGGGCACGTGATGCAAAGGGAATTAATCGTTCATTTTCTTAGAGACTGCAATGGGCCTCCGGATCGATTCAAAGCAACGTGAAGTAAACAAATATCAAGAGGCTATATATGAAATCGGAGAATTTTCATTGTACCGATTGGTAAGATTGTGGCTCCGACCAGATTTAATATTCAATATGACATCTGTTGGAAAAAAACAATCAAAAGTGCTATCAACATTACATACGTTTACGACTGACGTCATACGAGAACGCCGCAAAACTATATCATTGACTGAAATGAAAGGAATAGACAAAGAGAGTTACAATGACGATGATATAGGAATCAGGCAAACTCGTCTGGCCATGTTAGATCTATTGCTTTTGGCAGAATCTCGAGGCAATATTGACGAAGCGGGGGTTCGAGAGGAAGTGGATACATTTATGTTTGAGGTGATTTGCTTAAGAAAAAATATATTTATTTTAACTCTCAGTGTTCTACTACTGTTAACATATTATCATTCTTTGTTTTAGGGCCATGATACAACTACAATGGCAATATCATTTTGTTTGATGTTGTTGGCAAACAACAAGGCATCGCAAGTATGTATTACTTTCTTACTTGCATAAAAAAAGAAATGCTAGAAATGAACAACATTGCAGGCTAGAAACACCAAATATTAAGTCACTAAAAATATTTCAGTCCGATTAGACAGTAAGAATATTAGATGAAGAGTGTGAAATCTCATTTTTTTCTGAAACTAGATTTGGGGGTGTTTGATCATATATTCCTCATTGATGTAATGATGAAAATCCAATAAAATATCTTAAAAATATTAATCCAACATATCTATGTATGTATTTTCTTTAAGGAAAGAATAATAATACTCATCGCTACTTGATAAACATACTTTACTTGGATGTTTATGAGGGACATCTAATACTTCAGAATCTTATGAAGACTTTTGTTTGTTATTATCGTGCTGCGTTGTTGAATTCCTTCTTATTGATGGATTGTGTTGTTTCAAAATCGTGTATAAAAGATATATATAACATAAGAGGTTGGCTGAGCTGAAAATTCATAGGCTGTGCAGACCGTAGACTGTTTTAGAGTTTTACACATTGTTCCTTACAACTAATGCCGGTCATACATTAAGGAACAAATGGTTTCAGAACATGTCATGGAACACAAAATTCACGTGTTCACGCCGTATCATGGAACATTTCACGTGACCCGATATAGGTTCCCATGTTAACCGTCTAAAACCGAGCACAAACGAGGAACCTGGGAACATGCATGCGCGCGCAGCTGTAGACGAGCTGTCAAAGTATATTTCGTCATGACTTCATACCAAAAATATAACGTATTGTGGAATGCATCTAATAATAATTATAAAAACCGAATACTACTTGCGAGAATATATACGTAGGCAGCACTCATCGGGCGTCATTTTAGAGATCTATTTTCAGCTTTGAAATGTCTCCTTAGGTGACAGATGTCAAAATAAAGCATAGACCATAATAAGTTATATTGGAATTATCTATGGTATATGAATAAGCTTTCATGGTGGATGATAAAATAATTGTATTTTAATTGTAGAAAGTTTATAAACATTAGTAATTAAATTTACTGGCTTTTTTGCATCCAATAAAATCAAATAACGTTCATTCGGACGCAGCACTGTACAACATGGATGACGTTTCTGTGACCCCTTGTGTGTTCAAGAACATCCTCTGGAACATAGTTCCTGAGAAATTACGTAGATAGTTCCGGGAACAAAGTTCCTTAATGTATGGGCCCTTTAAACCATTATTATACACTCAATTTAGATCAATTTATTGTTCTGATAATATATAGGAATTTAATTATAGCTAAATTATTTAAATGTTAAATTTCTATTTTATTCAGGTTAAGTAGGGTTATTCCAATTTGAAAAAAATATTATTTGAATAGTTGTATTGGAAGACGCGTCAACCCGGAATGAGTGCCCTGGTATTTTTAAATTGCTGCGGAAATAGCGTGGAGGGAACACTGGCTAGGACAGGACTAATGGTTAGATAGTCGCTCTCGCTATGCCCTGTTATTTTACCATTGGAAGGATATTTTTAGACATCACCAACACCAAGCCCTCGAACACAAATTGAAAAATCAATTTATGAGAACGTTCATCCTGAGATTCGAGCCCTTAAGCACTTTTACTATTGCTGACCACTCTACAGACACAATAAAAATAAATTAAAACACTTTTTCCGGTTACCTGTTATTCAATTAGTTTTTTGAAATTTGATTTGTATTCCACACAAATTTTGAACACTTTTAGAAGTTTTAAGCTATGTAAGAGGAAACAGTTGTCATAATTAATGCTTAAGAAATTAATTATTTAATTAATTCAATTATTTATTATACAAAATAAAGTCTATGTGTTTTAGGACAAAATTGTGGAAGAGCTAGATGAAATCTTCAGTGATACGGATGCTCCGGTGACCATTGATGACTTGAACAAAATGAAATATACCGAACGGTGTATCAAAGAAGCTCTACGCCTGTATCCGAGTGTACCGTTTATCGGTAGACAGCTAGCGGAAGAAGTACAGCTTAGTATGTGATTAATTGGGAACCTTTTTATCATGTATATTTTTAAAATGTCATTGTAAATTTAAGTCGCTTTTATCACAAAGAAATATTTTTGTTAAATTTGAATCGTTCAAATTATGTACAACTCAGACTTTACAAAACTGGTTCAGACGATATTGGGAAGATTGAGTAGCCAATCCTATCAACTTAATACTATAATTCTAGTAGAACTGATTTCTTTATAATTTTTATTGGTTTAGGTTTAGGCAATAGTTACAAAATGATCATGAAATTAATGACAGCAATTATTTTTAGAGGACTATAAGATACCTGGGAACACTGTTTACGAAATTCACATCTTTGATCTTCATAGAAACGCTAGTCTTTTCCCAGCCCCGGATGTTTTCGATCCCGACCGATTCTTGATGGAAAACAGTTCAAAGCGTCACCCATTTGCATATATCCCATTCAGCGCCGGTCCAAGGAACTGTATTGGTAAGAAGCGAATCTATAAAATAAAATGATTTAAACTAATGTTCCTATTTTATTAACTTATAACTTTTTTAGGTCAGAAGTTTGCCATGCTTGAAGAAAAATCGGTGATTTCATCTATACTCCGTAACTTTGTATTGGAACCAGTCACAACTCCTGATGATATAATATTCTCTGCAGATTTAGTATTGAGATCTAAGGACCCAATAAGGGTGAAATTCCTTCCAAGAAAATCGGCAAGTAATTATTCTATTTCATTCTGTTTAAAATTAGGTGAAATGAAAAGAAGACGGGTCCATAATTCAGTGGTAAACGTCGTTGGCTTCTGTGACGGATGTCACGGGCTAAAGTCCCAGCTCCAACAGCATTTTTTAAATTGATTTATCAATTTCTGTTCTAAGGCACGAATGTTTGTCATGTCTAAAAATGCCCTTCCAATCCTAAAAATACAGGTAATATCAAAAGGGACTAACTAGTCACTAATTCTGTCTTAGCCCTTTTTTTCTAGAAAAAAATGAGTTAGATTAGAAGGCTATATGCTCCACATTGGAAGCGGACATGGATTACAATAAAATGGAAAGAAGTGTTCTCAAATATCTCTCATCATCGTAATTAAATTTCATATTTTAAAGTGTAGCTATGATAGTATTATTGGTACCCGTGCAATCATGCAACACTCGACATGGGATAGAATAGATATTTTAAAAGAATATATCATGACATGCTTTTTGATAGAATTTTTATTTTCAAGTGGACAATAGTGGATGATTGCTATGAAAGGAAAAATATTTTGTCAATTTATGTTTATTAGTTAAACTTATGTGGAAAATTAGATGGTCAATATCTGTATTTAAAAAAGTATACTCATAAAAATCGAATCACACTAAAAGAAATTTAAATTGAAATATTCACATTAAAAGTCTATGTAAATCAGACATGCCTGATAAAGGAATAAATAATGAGGGGTGTTTACTATTTTTTATTTCCTATTGGGATGTCATTCAGATTTATGAATTTTTCTGATTGAGATTTAGATTATTATAAGTTTGTTTGTACACTGTACAGCAGTGTCTGCCAAACTTTTTTACTTCACGGCACACTGGTGAATGGGAACAGTACCGCGGGAAACCAAATAAAAATGCTTTAAAAAAGGAAATGTATCCTTGAAAAAGAAAATATGGAAAATGTGTCCCGTTGACCACTATGTATGAACGTGACAAATACTTGTTTGAATTTGTAGATGGTGAGTTTATTTAAAATTGAAGACAATTTCAATGGATAAGCATTATTTAAAATTATTTTTTTAAGGTTTCTTCCACCACGGCACACTTGAGACTTCTTGCGGCACAGTAGTGTGCCACGGCACACAGTTTGGCAGACACTGCTGTACAGCATAGCCAGTTCATGTTTATTCATTTTGTTTAATAAAGCACTAGACTCCCACAGTTCAATAAAGTAACAATTGTTTTATAGATCTGAATAAAAATTTGGTAGATTAAAATTCAGAAATTTGCATTTTGATTGTGTTATATTGATTGATATCAGTCTATAGCTGATTCGTTGGCATTCTCGTCGTAGGTAGCGTTCGTTATCCACGAGTTTGAATCCTAGTAAGGAAATTTTTATTAACAGATTAAAAATATCAGTGAGTACCAAAAATCTCTTCCACCAGTCCCACCCATCCGATACCGAAAACCTTGTCCTTTTCCATACCCATCCTTCCATCCATACAAAAAAGGGAGGTTGAGCTAGTGAATAACATGCAGTTCTCGTTGAACACATTATGTAGATGCACCAGCCCCCTGATCCACATTGGTAGTTCATATATTTTTTTTTAATTCAATTATTTTTTACCCATTTCACAGAACTTACTATCTGGAAGACAAAATAATTAGGGACTTCGAAGGAGAGGAAAGGACAAGAAAATGTTGGTTTTGGATTGATTTATTTGCTGTTTTTTCATAAAAAAATAATAAGTTAAAATTGTTTTTTTTATATTCCATAAAAGAAATAAACACACTTTTTATATTTATATTTCAATATTTTATATAATATTTAAAATGAAATTCCACCTGACCGAGGTGTAGCTGTTGCCTCCGACCTGATTCTATGCGACCCCAAGTATGCCGATGAAACTGTCATATTCAATAAATCTGTAAACGGTATTCAGGTGACAATGGACAGGTTACAGAGAGCAAGTCACACCGCATTGAAGACTCTTAAGGTCAATGCGAGCAAAACCAATGTTCTCTGTAACAATGCCTGCCCAGACTCAGAGTACCCCCTGATGACCGCGGAGCAGAACATCAAGAGGGTCGATGACTTCAGGTATCTGGGGGTACATATCATGGGAGATGGCAACCCACGCAAAGAGCTTGCAATCTGATTGGGGATAGCTGGAGTAACTTTCAATTCACTGCGGAATGTCTGGGATTCACAGCTGTACTCGGTCAAAACCAAGTGCCTCCTGTTAAACGCATGCATTTTGACAGTGTTGCTTTACGGTTGCAAGCCTTGGCATCATTCAAAAGCACAGAGTAACTCGACTTTTTGTATGGATTAAAAAAAAAGCTATGGATCCCCTGAGCGATGGGCTGCCAATACATTAGCAAGGGGCTCGCTTAATCTCCAAGAAATTCTCGGTGTTCCGGGGAAAGAGTGAATTTTTAAAATCTCCTATACAATTATATGTAATATTTGAATCATGAATCGATTGTTACTTAATAAACTTATAATATGTAACAATATGAAATTTACTGTAAACTAATTAATTTAAATGGCTAAAAATTGACTACTGTGTATACTGAAGCTGTTGTAGATAATATATGTGTCAGAAATTACAGTTATGTTCTAATTTTTTCCTTGAAAAATTAACAAGGGGTTCGCCGACCTTAGTAAAATTTAACGAGTGGCTCGCGCGAGCCCCTCCTAGCCCACTCCAGCCCATCCCTGGATCCCCACCAGTGAAATATAGACTGTAAGTTTCATAAAAAGGATAATGCAATTAAAATAGCGATTTGTTAAAACTTCGTTTATTTATTATAAAAACAATAAAAAATCTAAACATTTTGCGATTTCATTTGATGTTCTTTTTCGGCGGTGGAATAATTATACCTGCTCCGTGCGCGTGTGTATCCAAATCAAAAAACACAAAAAACATATTTTCAAAATAAACCAAAATATAAATAATATTTTAAGAGTATTTATTGATATAACTCACGACAATACAAGATATTAACTCCAATAATTGAAGCCGGGTTACCAAGTTGAAAAAACTACCAAAAAGTTCAAGTGTCACAAATAAAAACTGAATTTTCAAAACCGGTCTTTGAAAACCGACAAGTCCTAGTTTTTAGGCGTCCCCTTTCTAACATACTAAAGTAGCTTTCCTATTCGGATACAGTGTCATTGGGCTCTAATTCCAGTAGAAACACTTTAATTAATTGATTTTGTTAACGATAAAATTTTTATAAGTGTCCAAAGGTATTTATTTATATCTGTTATGAATTATAGGATCTCTCTCATCCATCCTATTGTAAAAACTGAGCATGGCAAGAGTGATTAGTTAATTAATAGTCCTGTGCTGGCTTCATCATTTTATCATTACTCTCCGAAAAACAAAGGCTGAGTGATTGAATAAATACCCGTTATTACAGAAAAACTTATGTTTAGATTGGGATCCCATTCGTTCAAAAATCAAATTTTCACTCCATGACCATCGATAAATTGTAAATATTATATTATACATATGAATAATATCTAAAATTGGCTTGATCACCTTCACTAGCAATGCTGTGAAGAGGTCGCTTTTAGTAAGGTGTTATCCATAGACAAAAAAATAATAATCATAAAAAGTGGATTTTGGTTTAATTTGATTTCATCAAACACGTTTTTCTGTAACAGTGGTCACCAAACTATTCTCTCAAAATAGCCAAATATAATTATTATAAAGATTAACTTTTAAGCGCCCGGCGGTCCCGTACGGGACCAGTGATTATGGTACATTTCGCTATCGGATTACACTGATTTGTGATAATAGTATTCAAAATATGATTGTTAACTTACATAAATGATGACTTTGAGATACCGATCCATAATTTTATTTTCAGTTTCGATGTATATTTTCAATTTTTTTGTCATATTGAGTAATATAAACATCTGCGTTACAAGGTCGCCTCTTGGAATATGCGTTGTGTTAGGCAGTCCGTAATAAATCAACTTTATCCACACCATACAACATATTTCTACGAGTATACAGATTTGTTTCCAAACCTAAAAAATTCTCTATTTTTTGTAATTTTATGGTTTAAATTTTTGTCTAATTTTTATCGTTTTAATTCTTTAACTTTTATGTATAACAATATAAAAATTTGAAAGATTGTAAATAAAGCTAAATTAGCTTTCGTTAATTATAAACAATCTTTTATTTTGCTAATGCTTTTTATTTTACACACATAGGCTGATTAGTTTTAGGATATAATTATTTTTATAAAAGTTACGGGTCATGCAAATTTTTCGCAAAAAGTCCACGGGTGTTTAAAGGTTAATAACATATCAGAGAGCTTTGAATTTTTTTTTGTTTTAATTATGTACTATGTAAGTCAATTGATTACAGGTGGTTGTTGTTTTTTCGTCAAAACTCAATTCAATGCACGAGTACAAGTTCTTAAATAGTGGCTTTTTATAAACTATATTTTAATGATGTCAATATAACAAATAAAATATTAAATCGAGAGTGACATGTTTTAAAAATAAACTAGTAACAATCTGAAAATGTAAATAAAGTAGAAAACATTTGATTGATATGACAAATTCAAAACCCAATTCGATTTTTTACACAACCAATCCGAGTTAGTTAAATACATTTTTGCACACAATGACATTATAAACTAAGTCTTAAAATTTGTACAGTATAATGTTTGCAATATTTTGATAATTATTTAAACCACACTTGACGATGTTACATTACGGAAAGCACTGTGTGAGCACAGTTAAAAAGTATTTAAATAAACCGCTTAAAACACATTTATTAAATCAATATATAATTACTTTTTGTAGAAAAGGTTGACAACTACAGTCGTTTTTATTTTTATTGCATAAAAGTCTTCAACCAAATAGAGCTCTATGCCAATGTTTACTTCTACTTTTAAAGATGTGGATGAGTATTTTGATTGTGATCGTATTATTTTTTTTTCTCATTTATACGTTAGATTATTTTAAACATAATACAAGAGATGCAAGAAAGTTTGATAAAATTCCTGGAATAAAAACGCTGCCAGTTATAGGAAATATTCTTGAATTTTTTTATGGATCGGGTATGATACACATTAATTCAATACAGTTTCAGTTATATGATTTATTGTTTCGTTGAATAGTGCTCCGAATCGTAGTATGTATAGACAGTGTTTTTTTTTCGATGTGGTGTACCGTCTCAGAGGAAACACACACAATCAAACGGTAGTGAGTTTTACTATAGTATCGTAAAATGTATTTACTGGTTCCTAAAGTTTGAGCAATGGATTTATAAGTATCCTGTAATCATTCTCCTCAAAATTATTTTAAATCATATTTGCCGTGTAAGAGAGTTTCTTGTCGGTCTTTGAAATAAAATGAGTAACAGTTCTAATTAATTGCCACAAATATTATTAAAAAATAAAATAATATTAATATACATACAATTGTTTTTTTGCATTCGTTTTGGGAAATAATGTTTTTGTGTCCACTGTGTAAAGGTGAAACACGTTTCAGTTCAAACAGTTTTCCTATTGTGTAATACATCATGGGGTTCACTTATAGAGCAGGTGATTTAATGTGCCCCCCAATCAAAGCAATCCTTGTTCGTGTACAGTGGCGGATTAAGCACATGACAGGCCCCAGTCGCAATAAAATTTGGAGGCCTTGTTTTTCGGATAACATTAAAACGTCAAAAAATTCCATGTAAAATAATAAAAATACATTGAAATCCGAACAAAAAATATATAGCAATTTTTGAGGCCCCTAAGTTTCGGAGGCCCCAAGCGCGCGCCTCATTCGCTTATAGGGTAATCTGCCACTATTCGTGGACGTAGTTTGATGATATTCTCAGTGATCTTGTCATTGAAATGATAACCGAGGTAGAAAAAGCTGTCAAACTTACTTAAAATAATAGCCAAATCAAACTGCCAATGTGATTTATTCGGTGGAAATATGATACTATTTGATGTTGTTATTGTTGAAAATACTGCAATTCCACATTATATGATGGCAAGATCCATATGAAAGTACAAATTTTTGCTTTCTTGTATCCAGAATATTTATTATGTTGAATTTGATATGTTTTTCCAGTTCCAGTATTTTATCAAAAGAGGAAATTTGCCAACCAATTCAAAAATTTATACAGAGAGTATGCTGGACCGTATCGTATAATTAATTTATATAACCCGGAAGATATTGAGGTATTTTTGAGTTTCTTTTCCTCTTTTATTTATCAAGTGCAATAATTTGATATGAATGTATAATTTTGGATGAATGTATTAATTATAGTCACAGATATTTTTATTAACCGCTCACCGGATATTTTAATTGGAAAAATCATTTTTTCAGGAAGTCGTTTAGTTAGAATAAGCCGCATGTAGCCTTCGATTCTTTAATTCTGTTGAATTTAAAAAACGGAATCACATGCATGAATATATAATTTAAAATAAAATATAAATAGCAGCTTAACAATTTTATTTCAATTTTAACAGAAAAAGTGTTCGAAAGTGTTATCATGTTCAATGATATAAATTATGTTAAATTTAATTTAGCACCCTCAGTCAACATTTTAAATGATAACTGTATGTTCAATGATTTGCGTCTTGTCAAATAGTGTTTTGAGTGGGTTGGGAGAAGTCGATAATGAATTGATGATTTTTTTCTCATGGGTATATTAAATACATAAATTATAATTAATAATCTGCCGATAAATGGTCCTCATTTTTAATTGTCAGTGCGAGTAATTCGCTTAATAAGATACAATGTCTGCGATGAAATTTCGAAAGTTATTTTTTACACGATGAATTGTTCACATACAATCCTGGTATGTAATGGTGATCATAAGATTTACGAACACGCAAAAGTGAATAAAATGATCGTCCATAAAAGAGCTACATCTAATATCTGGAAGTACGGCGAGTAATCGAGCAGTCAACGCTGTTATCTCAGGTTGTTGTAATCACAGGTTCGAATACCAGTACAGAGAATTTCATAAATTGATTTAAATTATGTAGTATGTAGTCCTAGGCGTAGTTGTCCGTTATGTCTAAATTCCCCTTCCACTCATCTGATCCAAAAACAGGATATAGAGAAAGTAACGAGTTAATCATTAATTCTGTTCTAGCCTAACTTTTCTATTATATTATTATTCTCTTTGAAATGAGATAACTTAGTGGCTGAAGATCAAGCAGATCTCTAAGTTCAATTTCTGTTGAGATAAGCTATATCAGGGGTTCATAACTTTACACGTTTCATACTGAGAGCGGACATGGCTACAAAACTATGAGAGTGCATACTGACATTATCCATATTGTAAATTATGTTCTAGATAGTGTTATCCAGTCCAAAATATATAGATAAAGGAATGATATACGATGTTCTTCGCCCTTGGTTGAAAGATGGGCTTCTGACGAGTTCACGTATGTTTATTTTTGTTAAATAATAATATCGTTCTATAGAAAACGTAATTTTAATTGTATTCTGAGTTGTAGGTAGCACGTGGCAAAAACGAAGGAAGATTCTTACGCCGGCGTTTCATTTCAACATTCTTAAAGGTTTCTGTAAAACCTTTGACGAGCAAAGTGCGCGTTTGGTGGAAAAAATAAGAACATTAGCTGATAAAAACGATGCGAATGTTGTACCACCTATCACACGGTTCGCATTAAGTTCACTCATTGGTAAGAAATGATTAATACTTTTGTTAATATATTTGAATCTTGAGCATACACATACGTTTTTGTAAAAATAAATTAATATAAAATGCTTTAAATGAAAAGATTTCAGAATAAAGAAAAAGAAAGGGAATGCAGCCCAAAATTATTGATTGCTTTATAGCTCATTAGGTTGCAAATACATAAGGTGGCAAACCTTGCGGAATATGACGCTCAACACCTACATGTCTCGTGGACAATGTACTTTTCACTATTGTAAATTACAAAAATATTTTGTAATTTACAATAGTGGTAGATTGAGCCTTTTTATTAGCCATGAAGTATTATGAACTGCAAGATTGAGCTGCAGATGATATAAATTTATTTATAGAAAAATACCATATTTTTTCCTACAAATAAGCATATTTTGTCAGAGAGTCATAAGCAAAAATAATACGGAAGTATTATTTGTGCTTAGTGAAATAGTAACCACTTTAGCTTTATTACTATTTGATGACCTTTTTAATTACATGTAAGGGGGGTTAAACATTTTAATTTGTGTTAGTTTAGTGACACTTATCCATAATTGGTACTGTAATTTGTAAATTCTTTTCAATGTCAATTATTTTTTACACCTTTTTTATTTTAATATGTTTTGTATAAATATCACCGATAAATTATATTTCTCATCAGTTGATAATGCTCGCCATGATCGAACACGTTCCTATCCTTGGTAAATAACTACAAAGGAATATTGTGTTTTTCTTAGTACATAGTAAGTATGTATATGTTTCGTGAAATAATATGATAAGAAAAAATCAAAGACGTTTGTAAAATTGTGAAAATCACGAATAGTTGTAAAAAACATTTAAAATTTCTTTCATTAATATCTCACTGCTTAAAAATCTGAAGCTATTCATCCCTCTTAATGCATATAAATACACAATTTTAGAGACAGCAATGGGACTGCGAATCGAATCAAATACAAATGCGGCTGAGAAGTACAAAACGGCGATTCATGAGATTGGAGAATCTGTGTTATATCGTTTCGTAAGATTGTGGCTTCGACCAGATTTTTTATTCCAATTGACTTCTGTTGGAAGACAGCAGAATCAAACAATATCAAAGTTACACAAATTTACAGATGACATAATAAAAGAGCGTGGGAAAATGATATCATTGACTGAGTTAAAGGGTATCGACGAAGATAATTACGATGGTGATGATATGAAATGCAGAAAGACACGCTTGGCGATGTTGGATTTATTGCTTCTGGCGAAATCACAAGGCAAAATAGACGATGCAGGGGTTCGGGAAGAAGTAGACACATTTATGTTCGAGGTAATTCGGAAGAGAGTGATTTTATAGACATTGAAAATAGTTTGGTATTTCTATTGAGCATTTCTTTTTTCTCTTTGTTTCAGGGACATGATACAACTTCTATGGCTCTGTCATTTTGTTTAATGTTGTTAGCTAATAACAAAGAAGCACAGGTATAAAATAAAAAATACACATATTTGTCTTTCTGTCCTCCTCCTAAACGGTTTACAGTAGCGATTTGAAATTTTCATACATTATTCTGGTTGCGATGTCTCTATGCTATTTTGAATGGTCACTTTTATCTTATAAGATCAACTCGCATATCGCATGATGTTGCCATAATAACCCAAACTATATTTAATTCGTTGAGTAACCAAAAATATTATTGTAAAAATGTGAAAAATGATAACTTTTTATGCTATAACTATAAATTTAAACTGTTTTTGTACTTGCGGAACGAAACAGCGAGACTTCCAAAGAAAGGAATGAGAGCCACACACTACTGTGTTATAATGTGCTATTGGTTATTTTGATTTATTTGAGAAATCTTTTTTCAGGACAAAATAGTGGAAGAGCTCGATGAAATATTGGGCGATTCTGACGCACCTGTCACAATTGACGATTTGAACAAAATGAAGTATTTAGAAAGGTGTATCAAAGAGGCTCTACGTCTCTACCCGAGTGTACCACTTATTGGTAGATACGTTTCAGAAGATGTCCAGTTATGTATGTATTATGCATATTAAAAAGACAAACATATATTGAATGCTTTTTTAAAAAAAAAATAGGTTTCGGAACTCACTTCTTGTCAAGATTTTTACTAAAGTTTTTTTTCATCCATGTCCATTCCCAATGTGGAGCATTTGGCTTCCTAATGGGGGTATCTCAACATAAGTTTTTTTTTACGAGAACTGCTTGTTACTCAGTTGCTCAACCTCCTTTTTTCGAAGAAAGTAATGATACAAGTATAAGGCTAGAAAAGGACTAGTGGTTAACTAGTCACTTGATTTGCTCCGTTAATTTTAAGATTGGAAGGCTGGGAGGATTTTTTAAATATCGATGAATAGATAAAAGAAAAGAATGTTTGTACTGGGACTCGAATCTGTGAGATTCATTATGGAAGCATTGTCTTCTTTCGAATGACTAGTGACTACTGATGCATTTTGAAGGATAGAAAAGGTTCAAAGGTTCACGAGTCTGATGAGCAAAAGTGACAAAACTATTGCAGATGAAATCCACGTGATACAAAGAGCAATAGATCAAGGATTATAGCCCTGATCCTGGTCACAGAGTAAGTATACGGAGCCGTTATTGTTTTGTATTATGGCATTAATCTATGAGTGTTCAGTGATCAAAGATCAATGATCAATGTGTATCTTGATAATAGGCCGATTAATAATGATGATAATTATTTCAGCGAACTACTTGGTCCCTGGAAATACTATTTACCAAATTCATATCTTTGATCTGCATAGAAGCGCGAGCGTTTATCCAGCCCCGGATGTGTTCGATCCTGACCGGTTTTTGTTGGAAAATTGTGCGAAACGCCATCCGTTTGCATATATTCCATTCAGTGCTGGTCCGCGAAACTGCATAGGTGAAACTTAAACATAATACAAACTGATCGCCGTAAAATATTAAATAAATGTTAAATAAGGTTTAAAAAGAATTGTTTATATTTTTTTAGGTCAGAAGTTTGCAATGTTGGAAGAAAAATCCGTGATTTCATCAATTATACGTAACTTTATATTGGAACCAGTAACAACTCCAGATGATATAATATTCTCTGCAGACATAGTTTTGAGATGTAAAGATCCAATAAGGGTTAATTTTCTCCCAAGAAAAACAGAAAAAAAATTTACTTCGATATAAATCTTCTAGTCATGTGTCGTTTGGCGAACGAACCGATTCGAATGACATTATCTCTGAAGTAAATAAAAACTCACTTGTTCGGATTGTGTATGAAAATGTTAAAGTTGATCTAGCATTTAATTTGTAAATATTTGTAAAAACACAAAAAAAATTTAGGTTAGGATATATTAATCAGATCTAAAAATGTGTATTTTTGCCTAGCGACTCTACCATAGTTGTTGATTTAACGTTTGATGTAAAATTTTGAAAATATAAAATCAAGAACATTTTGTGTATCATAAAAAAATTGAATGCTGCTTAACCCTTTAGCCGCCAACGTTGAAGTATTCAATACGCATGCGACTCACGGGTGAGACGTTGGTGTTCAAAGGGTTAAAAGAAGTTTTTTACTAATATTTTATTGAAAATTAAAAAAAAGACTTATAAATTATGTCAACTACATGTATATAAAATAAGATTATGATGTTATCTCGTACCTAATATGAATTAAATAAACGGTTAATAAATTAAACCGGCTTCCAATGTGAATCCTATGAACTCCGAATTGAAAATTTCAACATAACGTGACTAATGAGGGTTTCCGGTAAATTGATCGAATAACAAGATCCTCGAATAGCCAATTCCTCGAACATCAAATGCTCGAGTTACAAATTGCTCGAAATTTTTTATAAAAGTTTAAACATTAATTACTCATTATTTAAAAAAATATTTATGCAAGTCAGGAAATAAAAACCATAAATCAAAAAAAAATATTTTTTATTTAAGTTTCCAGTGGTCGAGTGGAAAAGGTCGTTGGTTTTGTTTTCGGAGGTCACGGGCTTGAATCTTAATACGTACACTTTTTAATCAATTATTTTTTAAACTATTTATGGATTTCTGTTTAAAGGCACACATGTATGTAATTTATTGAAACCCTCTCACCTACTCTTACTAAAAATTGGGCGTAGTGTTTGAAAAATTGAAAACAATACAAGATGTAACGTGTTCAACCTGTAGCACGTTTTTGCACAACATTTGTTGACGTAAAATACAACTGTAAAAATTTCATTATAAGTTTCGATTTGAGGACGAAATATTGTACTGTTTCGTCCTCAAATCTGCCAAGTGTCTACCTAGAAGCAGGGTTATAAAACTTCCACAACTCACAGACCTTCTTCGAATCAAAGATTATACTTATTCAATTTGGACATGCCTTTTTATTGAATTATTTTTTAAAAGCAACTTAAAATGTTTTTCTAATTACATATATTTAGGTGATAAAATATTCCTCGGTCCGGATGGAATTTCACCGCGGGTAGCATTTGCCAAGGCATGTGCTAGATCAGGGATGGTGAACCTACGGCACGCGTGCCTGAGGAGGCACGCTTGAGAAGTTGATGGCACGCGAACGATTTCCAAGTTTTAAAAAAAATATTTTTAAGTTTAAAAAAATAAAATTTTGATTAAATAATCCGTAAATTATTAATTTATTCCGTTATATTAATTTTCAAATGTTTCCTAAGATAAACAATGGTCTAAATATTCAAGTTTTGTTTTTTTCTACTTTGTTAAAAAAAATACTGCTTGGGTACGCTACACAATCGAGAAATAATATTTGACGATTTTTGGCACGTGGGCCCAAAAAGGTTCGCCATCCCTGCGTTAGATAGTACTCCCGTCTGAGCTTGAGTGATTGCACTCAGTGTCTCGGTCAGTGGTTATTATTCTATCGGAAAATGTTTATGACCAATAAATTGTTAGGATTTTTTTATGAAGACGGTAAATTCAATAACTGCAATAATATATGTACAGACTTCAAATTTTAACAATAGGTATTAAGCAAACCAATGTATCAATAAAAATCGCAAATATACTAGGGGACTCTTTGAAACCTTTTTGTTGCCCGCTATCCTGGCTGAAATTTCTTGTGTCATAGACATTTTCTTCGACTTCTCAAATTATGCTTCTTACGAAAGATATTCATGGTCATTGTCTATTTGCTGAAAAGTTTTTCCAACTTGACCGGTTAGCAGATAATTTTAAATGAGGTAATATGATTCTGAAAGAAAGGAAAAACATACAAAAAAAAACACTAAAAACATAGAAGTTGCAAAATGTTGGGCGCAAACAATTATACATTTTTTTATTTGTGGAAAAGGTTGAAGACTACAGCTTTCCGTATGTTTACTGCATAAAAGTCTTCAACCAGATCGAGTACTATCCCACTGTTTGCTTCCACTTTTAATGATGTGGATGAGTATTTTAATTGTGATCGTATTATTTTTTTTAATTGTCTATACGTTAGATTATTTCAGCCATAATACAAAAGATGCAAGAAAGTTCGATGTAATTCCCGGAATAAAAACGCTGCCAGTTTTAGGGAATATTCTTGACTTCTGTTATGGACCGGGTATGATACACTTTACTTATATCAATAAAAATATAACTGTGAACTTGACAAACCGGGGCGGGTCTTGGCCCCCAGATTGGTGCTCTGAATATGCGAAATACATCTGCGCAGTATCAGCGGATTTATCACTAAAATGTGAATGCAGTGTTTTTTAGATCGTATAAAAGCGTCGCGAAATTCCATGTAAAATAACTGTAAATATCTAATCGGAATTATTGTATAATTATTTTCAAGGCTCTATGCGCGCTTCTCGTGAGCTTATGGGGTGATTCGCTACTGCAGGGTTTCCCAAAATTATTATGCAACACTTCGTAAATCTAGAAATGTTACCGGAACACAGCTTATTTTTTAGGTCGGGTAATTCATAAAAGTAAAAATATGTTATTAAATCACTTATTATTTATTACCTAATTAATTATTTTAAAATATGTAAAAATGATTAAACAAAGCTCTTAGTGATTCAAAATCTCTACCTTTACCTAAATATTTGATGTCTTAAACATCAGTGGAAACATATCATCACTCGATTTTTAAATAATATGAAGTAGAAGATGCTTAAATGTGTTTCAGCGTATATAACCATTCCAAATTTTTGCGGAACACCTTTTAAGGTCCCACGGAACACCAGTGTTTCGCGGAACATAGTTTGGGAAGCCCTGCTCTACTGCATCTTCGTCTAGCCAACGAAATATTGACTTTGGTTTCGTTTAACGACATTACTTTCAGTTATACGATGCACCTAGCTCTATTAACGTGGTCCAAGGCTGATTTCACCAATAATATAGTAAATTTCGTAAAAGATTTGTGTGGCCATTGACAGTGAGGTATTTTTTTTTTCTTTTCATTCTCTCGTTTCTGGGAATGGTGAAACAGGTGGCATCACACTTTTTGGCAGGTGATTTAATATATCTCTCAATAAAAACAATCTTAACTCACGGACTCGGCTTGATGATTTTATCAGTGATCATGTTGATGATAAGATAGCGAGGTAAACAAAGCTGTCAAATCCACATTATATATATGTATTGATATAAATTGTTACAGTTTTCTTTGATTCGTCCTGATTCCAGAGCCTCTCAAACTGCTGATATGATTTAAGCAGCATAGTATTTTACTTTTTGTTTGATGGTAAAAAAGTATTTTATGAAACCGATACTTAAATGTTTAATGACTATTAATCTATGTTATATGAATGCAGTAACGTTTTCTTTTCTCGTATCTTTAATATATTGCATTACATCTTTTTTTTACAGTTCCCGTATTTTATCAAAATAGGAAATTTGCCAACAAATTCAAAAGTTTATATAGAGAATATGCTGGACCGTTTCGTATTATAAATTTATATAATCCAGAAGATATTGAGGTATTTTTCGGTTTCTTCTTCTTTATTATTTAAAAATTGCTATAATGTAAAATACTGCCTGTGTGGTCGAGTGGTCAACGTCGTTGGTTTCGGTTACGGAGGTCCCGGGCTTGAATCGCGGTGCGGACAGTTTTATAAATTGATTTTTCAATCGATTTATGAATTTCTGTTCAAATGATGTCTTGAATTCCCCCCTCCCATCTATCCTATCCTATGAACGGGGCGTATCGAGAGCGATTAGCTAACCACTAGTCCTGTCCTAGCCCTATCCTTATATTCCTATTCGGACACGGTAAAAAAATAAAAAAAATGTAAAATAAATATTACATTTGAGATGTAGATGATTAGTTATTTTCACAAATATTTTAAGTAAGAGTTATATTATTACATTCAGGCAGTCATAGACGTATGAAGAAGAGGTATGTCCCAGGAATAGCCGATGCACCGGGTCACAAAAATCGTGACACTAGGAAAAATTCTTGGTATAAAAATCCTGATTTTATTATCGGGTAAACCGTATAAACGATTTCATAAATGTATATTTTAAACTTGTAATTAATTTGTGTTCAATTCACTACCACTTATCCAATTATATTGTAGAAACTACTGTACTGTAAGTACTGTTTGGTGATTAACTATCTACTTGACAAAAACAACAATCAATACCTATGGAAGCTTTTAAAAACGGACGATTCAAATATGATATTAAAATTCAAGTAGTTGATATCTGTATAATATTAATTTGTGTCCCGCGAGACAGTTGTGGTGGTTCACGGAAATTTGAAGTGAAGTATTGAGAATTTATCTCGAAGATATTCATATAAAATACGTGTCCATGTAAATATTATTGTAGAATTATAAATAAACTAACGATAAACAATCTTCGTTATCAATTTTCAGCATGATTGATTTGCTTAAGATAAAATGCCTAGAAAGCGATTAACTATTGATGTACTTGTAAAAAAAAACGAACTGTCAACACATAGCTATGGAAGCTTTCAACGCCGGCATATTCAGCTGTTGTAATCACGGGTTCGAATACTAGTTTTATAAATTGATTTATATTACGTAGTTCGAGGCAGTTGTCCGTGATGTCTAAATTTCCCTTCCACTCATCTGATCCCAAAAACGAGATATAGCGATGAGTTCAGTATGTCTATAGACCAAGCAGATTTCGTAGTACGATTTGAGATAAGCTACATTAGGGGTCCATAGTACGTTTCATACTGAGAGCGGACATGGCTACAAAACTATGAGAGTACTATAGTTTATTTGCACATTGACATTATCCGTATTGTTATGTATGTTCTAGATAGTGTTATCTAGTCCAAAATATATAAACAAAGGAGTGCTATACGATGTTCTTCGTCCTTGGTTGAACGATGGACTTCTGACGAGCTCACGTATGTTTATTTTTGTTGAATATTAATATCGTCTTATAAGAGACGCTTGTACTAAAGAAAACGTAATGTCAATTGTATTATTATTTGTAGGTAACACGTGGCAAAAACGAAGGAAGATTCTTACGCCAGCATTTCATTTCAATATTCTTAAAGGTTTCTGTAAAACCTTTGAAGAGCAAAGTGCGCAGTTGGTGGAAAGAATAAGAAAGTCAGCTGACAATAACGGTGCGAATGTCGTACCGTTATTGTCAAAAATTGTAATTGGTAAAAAAAATGACTTTTACATTTATAATATATTTAAACTTTTAACATACAAATACGTTCATCGTGAAATGATATTCTGACAAAGTGGTTGCATTTTGTCGAACTTTAAATTATGATAATTTCTTATAACATCGTCCGAAGAATGCTTAAAATAATATTCGAAATTCGTCCTAAAATTGTATATTTGCATAATTTCTTATAAATTATATGATAAACATTACACATTTGTATTACGATACATTTAAAGATTACGCGGATCGTTTAGGACTCTGGGACTTGAAGGATAAGTCCCAGAGTCCTAAACGATCCTTGAAAATGCCTTGTGTATTCACACGATTTATTTATATACGACAGCAGAAATGTTGGAAAGATTTTTTAATGAAAAAAAAAATTGCTAAAGAAGTCACTGCCACCCGATACACCGTTTACGTATATGGTTTGTGAACTAGTATTAAAAATAATAAAGTAAAATGTTTTGAAAATTGTAAAAAATACGAAAAGTGGTAAAAAAGTATTTTTTTTCGTTGGCAGATGTCATTGTTTTTAAATCTGATTTAATTTACTTCTTTTCAATTTATATTATATTATTTTAGAAACAGCAATGGGGTTGCGAATCGAGTCAAAACAAACTGCAACTGAGAAATACAAAACGGCTATACACGCTATTGGAGAATGTTTGCTTTATCGTTTGGTAAGGTTGTGGCTTCGACCTGATTTTATATTCCATTCGACGTCTTTTGGCAAAAAGCAGAATCAGACAATATCAACGTTACACAAATTTACAGCTGACGTAATAAAAGAGCGTGGGAAAATTATATCATTGACTGAGTTAAAGGGTATCGATGACGAAAATTACGATGGTGATGATATTAAATGCAGAAAGACCCGCTTAGCAATGTTGGATTTATTGCTTCTGGCGAAATCACAAGACAAAATAGACGATGCAGGGGTTCGGGAAGAAGTAGACACATTTATGTTCGAGGTAATTCTGAGGAGAGTGATTTTATAGATACTGAAACTAGTTTTGTATTTCTATTGAGAATTTCTTTTTACTATTTGTTTTAGGGACATGACACAACTTCTATGGCTCTATCATTTTGTTTGATGTTATTAGCTAACAACAGAGATGCACAAGTTAGTATTAAATCTGTAAAAATTAATGAAGTAATTGAAGTTAATGATATTTTTATCACATAATGCCTGATATAAATATCATTATTATACCTAAAAGTACTATAATCTTAAGATTAAAAATATGTAAGTCAATCTTAATTTTCAACAAACACTGCCAATAATAATTATATTATAGTTTTTGAAATAGAACTGAGCTGATCGATTAGTTGCAACAACATTATGAATCGTTCCTCTCGAAAAACGAATCATTATTTATGGTTTAAACTCTTATCAACGTGCTGATTGGAGAGTCTTTTGTTTTTTTAATTCAGTCGCTTCTGCTAGAATTTTCCAAATATACAAAAAAGTGTTTAATTTTCTTAATAAAATAATCAAAAAATCACCACTTAACATTACAAACAGGGTGAACAATCTTCTACTAATTGTTTCAGCATTTTATTCTTTTCTTTTAATTCAAACTCAAATAATAATCGCTACTGGTTCCATGCACCTAAGGAAACATTGTATTTTAAATATTTGTCAGTATACTCGTTCACACAACGAATATCAAAAAGATATTCGTTGTGATAATAAATAAAGAGAACATAATGTATATTTTCCCACACACTTATAATATAGGTAATATAGGTGACTTTGATTTACTTAAGAAATATATTTTCAGGACAAAATAAAGGAAGAGCTCGATGAAATATTGGGCGATTCTGACGCACCTGTCACAATTGATGATTTGAATAAAATGAAGTATTTGGAACGGTGTATCAAAGAATCTCTACGTCTCTACCCGAGTGTACCACTTATTGGTAGATACGTTTCAGAAGAAGTCCAGTTAAGTATGTAGTTCAAATATTGAAAAGACAAACGTATAATTATTGATAGTAAGATGTAATGATCAAATGCACAGCTGCCACTTTGCACCATTAAAAAGATCGCCTAATATTTTTTTGCAAAGAGACTCTAATTATAATGTATCATAATATTTTGCAAACTTGCTTAAAAGATTTCAACTACTTCCTATAGATAAATGTCAAAAATTTTATGATAAACAACGTATCATACTATTTATGGACTTAAGGATAGATGTTAATGTGGAAAATTAGTACAATTGTTTATTTACGTGAAATTATTATTTTATAATATGTTTTGATATAACTGTTTAACATTAAATATTTGTCATTTGTTAATATTTGCTTATCGTGCTTGATCTGTTTGTTTTTAATACAACTGGGATCAGCGGTGGGCTGCCAATACGATGACAAGGGGCTCGCTAAATATTATAGCTATTCATGATATTCTGGGGAAGGTGTGAATTTATGCAATTATACACAATAATTATTTAAGCTATCGAATGTTATTTCATACATTTATATTTTGTAACAGTACGCAGATGTTGTAACTTAATCAATATCAATAGCTGAAAAATGTACGTCAGAAATCCCAAATGTGCATCACAACTGTTTTAATCTAAATATATTGCATATTTATGGATTATAAGGCAAAGATCTGAGAATAATGTTTTTCACAATTTAACAAGAGGCTAGCCGGCCTGATTAATATTTAACAAGAGGCTCGCGCGAGCCCCTGTGAGCCCCCTACAGCCCACCCCTGACTGGGATAGTAAAAAGCTTCAGATCATATTTAGACAAATTAAAGAAAAATAAACTACCTACAGTATTGAATAGATCAGTGATCAATGATCAATGATCAATGTGTATCTTGATAATAAGCCGATTAATAGTGATGATAATTATTTCAGCGAACTACTTGGTGCCTGGAAATACTATTTACGAAATTCATATTTTTGATCTCCATAGAAGCGCGAGCGTTTATCCAGCCCCGGATGTGTTCGATCCTGACCGGTTTTTGTTGGAAAATTGTGCGAAACGCCATCCGTTTGCATATATTCCATTCAGTGCTGGTCCGCGAAACTGCATAGGTGAAACTTAAACAGAATAAAAACCCATCACTATATAACATTAAATAAATGGTAAATAAGATAAAAATATGTTAACATGTTTTTAGGTCAGAAGTTTGCTATGCTGGAAGAAAAATCGGCGATTTCATCAATTATACACAACTTTATATTGGAACCAGTAACAACGCCAGATGATATAATATTCTCTGCAGACTTAGTTTTGAGATCTAAAGATCCAATAAAGGTTAATTTTCTCCCAAGAAAATAAGAAACAACGTGTACTTCGATATAAATCTTCCAGTCATATATTGCTTGGCGAAGGAATGGATCCAAATGACCTTATCTTTGTAGTCAATAAGATTCATTTGTTCGAATTGTGTATGTAAATTAAAAATTAATCTAGTATTAGTTGGTATTCTAATATGAAATAAGGAAAATTTTGTGTATCACTAAAGAACTTATACAGGAACAATAAAAACCTAATGGAATTGAATGATGTTTATTACAAGTTTTTTTACTAATATGTTTTTTTTTTTTTAATTCATGTCCGCTCCCAATGTGAAGCATATGGCCTCCTAATGGAGGTATCTCAATATATGTTTTTTCTACGAGAACTGTTTGTTACTCAGTCGCTCAACCTCACTTTTTTCAAAGTGAGTAGTAGGGAAAGAAGGATAAGGCTAGAACAGGACTAGCTGTTGGCTAATCGCTATTGCTACACTCAGTTATTAAAGGATCTGAAGAATGGGAGGAGAGGAAATGATGTGAATTGACATCACAAACACCCAGTCTTCGATCACAACTTTGAATTGAATAATTATCAAATTCACTGTGTTCTGACCGGGAATCGAACCCAGACATGCGTGATCGGTAGAGCAAGCTCTAACCAACTGGGCCACAGCAGGCGACAATATGTTATGGGAGTTAAATAAAAATACTAATGAATTATGTATTTATATACAATGAGATTATTATGTTATCTCGTTCCTAGTATGAATCAATGAAAAATAAGTTAATAAATGAAACAAATCTTTTTGGACTTCGCCGCTTCCAATGTGAATCCTTTGAACTCCGAATTAAAAATTTAAATATAACGTGACCAACGAGAACGGGTTGTAAGTGAGATCTCCACCTATCCTTTCAGAGACGATCAGAATAGACAGATGTGGTCCGAGAAGGTGAGATTAAAAGAACTGGAGTCATAAATTGATAAATAATTCCATTAAAGACTCTCATTTGGTAGTTGTTTTTAACCATTTTTTCTCTTAATGTAGTTCATTTAAATATTACCAATGGTAAGTTTAAGTTCAATCTGTTTGAAAAGGGTTGAATGTTTTAGATTAGAAAGTACTAATAATTAGCTTATCGCTTTGTCCAAACTCCGTTTTAATATCAAATAGAGTTGAATAAATGTATAAATATTGTTTCCATTAATCCAAATGCCCAAGTTTGTCGACCCATACAGTTTATTACGCATTCTGGCTTTTTTGAACTTTGTCTATTTTTGTACGAGTGATAATTATGATTACAAATAGTTATCACATCAAATATTTGCAGCGATATTTTTTATAAAATATATATATATACATAAATTTTACCATATTATAATGGAGTTCTACCAAGTAAATGCCAAATCAATAAATAAAGTTATTTAAAAAGTTTTCAGATATGGAATCTTTGTAACTCTAAAGTCATTTTGGGATTGAAGGTTCGCAAAACTACAGAATGATTGCGAAGAGAATTCTGATTTTTAATCGTAAATTCATTTTCTTTGCTTTTTTCAATGTCTTCTCTCATTAATTATCATTTTTTTTTAAAATAGCCCACTTGATGATCTTTTCCTCTTAAACATGGCTAATATAATGGATAAACATTTATTTATTTTTATTAAATTTATTTGAATCGCAAAGAATCAATATTTATCGACAGACATTAATTAAAACTAAACCTTTGTTTGTTTTTTTCGTTTAACTTATTAAAAAAAAAAAAACGACACCCAATGAAAAATGAATTACACACAACTGTCTTTTATACACTATTTGTTATTGCGCCAATTATTAATTTATTTATAAACTGAATACAAATATGTTTACAATAATATTATTATTGCCATGTTTCCAGATAGTATTCCCGTCTGAACTTGATTCATTGCACTCAGTGTTTCGGTCAGTGGTTACTAATCTACCAGGAAAGTTTTGTGAGCAATAAATTGATACGATTTTTTTATAAAGACGGCTTATTCAATTACTGCTATACTATATGCACGGAGAATTCACATTTTAATAATAATAAAAAAAAAGCAATTATACTAAGGGACGATTGAAACCTTTTTTTTGCTTCTTTTCTTGGCCGAAATCTTGGTGTCGTAGACATTTTATTTTATTTCTTAAATGATGAATTACGAAAAATATTCATGGTCATTGTCTTTTTGCTGACAAGTTTTTCTAACTTGATCGGTTGGAAAATAGTTTTTAATCTGTCAAAATGATTCTGGATGCTAATCACATTCTCTAGCAATGTCCAAACATGAAAAAGCACGATATGAGTTGATCAAGATAATATAACATATCAGTCGTTCATTGTCAATTTAATTGCACCCAAGGGTAGGGATTCCAATTTCATATTCAAATATATTCAGCACTTTTTTGATAATAGACTATTTCTTTAATTATTTGTTCATATGAGGCTAAAAAGACAATACAAAACAAAAAGGCTAGACCCAAAATCTTTCCTGTTTGAGTTAAACTAATATTCGAATACTTTAATATCCGTTTCATACGCGGAAAATTATTCGTCTGTTTAAGGTTATGATTTTCAAAGTTCGAAAAAAAATTTACGAATATTTTGAACCCCTACTAATAAGGCATGTTGAGCTAGTTGACCTCAACTAACAAAATATCTTAGATTATCCAAAGCACATCTTTTTTTATTTTTGTACACTGTAGTGCATGTAACTAGGGCGTCCAATTCCGGAATCCCGCCCGATTTTCTGATCCCGAAATCCTGGGATCACAACCATGTGATCCCAGTTTTGAGAAATTTTGAGGAAATCCCTAGAATTGATAGGATTTTGGAATTGTAAGAGCTAAAAAAAAACGAGTTAGGAGATAATCTGGAGGAAAAGTAAAGATTTCAAATTCCTCGGTGAGCAGACAATCTGGGGAAAAAGAGGATTTCAAATGCGATTTCACGTTGAGTGCCCAATGAGTAGAGATCGAAAATTAATCAATTCCGAAATCCCGGGATTACAAAAAGGCTCCGGGATTGGATACCTTACATGCAACCAAGTCTTAAATAGTTTTTTAAATAATTTGTAACATGCTTGACGTTGTTACACTGCGGCTTAAACATAATGTGAAGCCATAGTGGATGAAGTTGGGTACAAAATTGACTACTTCAAGGAAAGAGAACGTTTTTAAATACAAAACACTTTGAGTTGCAAAATAATGTGCTCAAACTATTATATATTTTTAAAATATTATTGGAAAAGGTTGAAGACTACAGACTTTTGCATGTTTATTGCATAAAAGTCTTCAACCAAATCGAGTTCTATGTCACTGTTTGCTTCTTCTTTTAAAGATGTGGATGAATATTTTAATTGTGATCGTATTATTTTTTTTAATTGTCTATACGTTTGAGTATTTCAGCCATAATACAAAAGATGCAAGAAAGTTCGATGTAATTCCCGGAATAAAAACGCTGCCAGTTTTGGGGAATATTCTTGACTTCCTTTATGGACCGGGTATGATACACTTTACTTATATCAATACAAATATAACTGTGAATGTGGCAGCCCGGGGGGGTCATGGTTTTCAGATTAGTGCTCTGTGTATACGAAAGAGTATATCTCAGTGGCGGATTTAGCTCTTACGAGACCGCAGGCGTAGTAAAATGTGGAGGCCGTGTTTTTAACATTAAAAAGTGTCGCAAAATTCCATGTGCAATGAAAGTAAATGTTGTAATTTATTGTCGAATATCCAACCGCGCTTCTCGTAACTCGAGGGTGATTCGTAACTGTATCACATTCTAGCCAACGAAATTATTGACTTAGGTAAAAATGTTTAGATAAACTCTATCTGGAGGAAATATACTTCACGTTTAAAGCGGGTATGGTTAAAATAAATACATGAGAAAATTACTTTTTTATTTCATTCTATAAACAAGTGTCGCACGAGATACAAATGAAATTAATAGAACAAGAATAAAAATTGACTTTCTCACTTTACTATTATAAGCTACGAAAAAATAAAACAGCATAATTAACAATTTGACTATAGCTCTAGTTATAAACTAAGAGTACATAAGATGTAATAAAATTCCAAGTGATCAACTGCTAATAATATTACGAAAAACTTTTTTAAAATCGTTTAAATCAGTGCTTTCCAGATTGGGGGCCGCCACAGAACATGTTTTGTATTGAGGAGGGCTGCGGATTTTTTTTTTCAGATTTAGGGAGGCGTGGAAAGAAAAAGGTCGGGAAGCACTGGTTTAAATAACCAAATTCGAGGAATTAAAATTCGAGCCGTGAAACTTGTATTTCTCGAATTGGCAATTCGAGAAATTTACGTATCATTTGTTTATCAAGTTGTTTTTATTTAAAAGATTGCTATTTTACATTACCTGATGACAAAAAATGTATTTTTTGAAACTGAAGATAAAATGTTTATTGACTATCAATCTGTATGAATGGAGAGACTTTTTCCTTTCCTGTATCTTGATTATATTGCATTATTTTTTTTCCAGTTCAAGTATTTTATCAAAAGAGGAAATTTGCCAACCAATTCAAAAATATATACAGAGAGTATGCTGGACCGTATCGTATAATTAATTTATATAACCCGGAAGATATTGAGGTATTTTTCGGTTTCTTCTTCTTTATTATTTAAAACATGCTTCGATGTAAGATACATTTTACATTTGAGATTTAGATGGTTAAGTCTATTAAATAATATTTTAAGTTAAACGTATATTATTACATTCAGGCAGTTATACACATATGAGGAACAGGCATATCCCGGAATAACATATGCGTCAGGTTATTGAAATCGTTGCACTTGGAACAATTCTTGGTAAACAAATCCTGATTTTATCACCGGGTGGTTAACGTCTCTGGTTGTCTGCAGTGTCAACGGGGTAAATCGTCCGCGTAAACGACTTCATAAATGGATATATTAAACCTGTTCTAGATTTGTGCTCAAATGATTTATGATGTCTAAATTCCTCTTTCACCCATCTCATCCCAAACACGGGATGTAACGAGAGCGATTAGCTAAACATTAATCCAGTCCTATCATTATCCCATCCGAAAAGGAAAGGTTTTGCTATAACCGACTTGGTATCGAAATGATGTTGTTGAACAACTTTTGCTAATACAAGGAGTTGCATTCCGTGTATAGTATTGGAGTCTATAAAATTCACATGCTTTACATGGAAGGGAAAATGATTTAAAAAATAAATAAAACAAGCCACTGAAGTACTGGGCTTATATGTACATTGATATTATTAATATGTACCTGTCTACTACAATTCATCTTACAGATACTGTTATCCAGTCCAAAATATATAAATAAAGGAATATTGTATGATATTCTACATCCTTGGTTGAAAGATGGACTTTTAACGAGTACAGGTGAGCTTATATTTCTTGAATATTTATGTCGTATTAAAGAGGTCCCGGGTTCAAACCCCGGTACGGACAGTTTTATAAATTGATTTTCAATCGATTTATGAATTTCTGTTCGAAGGCATGGATGTATGTAATGTCGTGAATTCTCCCCTCCCACCCATCCTATCCTATGAACGGGGCGTATCGAGAGCGATTAGCTAACCACTAGTCCTGTCCTAGCCCTATCCTTCTATTCCTACTCTCTTTGGAAAAAGAGAGGTTGAGCAACTGAGTAACAAGCAGTTCTCGTAGAAACACATCTGTTGAGATACACTCCATTAGGAGTCCATATGCTCCACATTGGGAGCGGACATGGTTTAAAAAAAATAAAGATGGTTGTACTGAAGAAAACTTATTGTTAATACTTTCTTTTTGGTAGGTAATAAGTGGCAAAAACGAAGGAAAATTCTCACGCCGGCATTTCATTTCAACATTCTTAAAGGTTTCTGTAAAACCTTTGACGAACAAAGTGCGCAGTTGGTGGAAAGAATAGGAAAATCAGCTGACAAACACGATGCGAATGTCGTACCGCTTATCACACAATTCGCATTAAATTCACTTTCCGGTAAGAAAAGGTTTATAAAAATATATATTTGACATACAAATACGTTATTGTGAAAAGATGTTCTGGCAAAGCTGTTGCATTTCGTCGAACTCGGAATCAATTTCTTATAACATTGTACAAAAATTGCTTAAATGAATTAACGTTTCAGAATAAAATGAATTTACAAAATTCATCCTAAAATTGTATATTTTCAATAGCTTTGTAATAAATTATATGGTAAATATCATAAATCTGTATTACAATACATTTGACTATGCGGATTGTTCAGCGCTCGAAAATGCCTTGTAAAGTTGCAGAATCCATTTTCTTAATATATGGATTTATTCACTCCTCCTCAACACATATTATGTTCTTTTAGAAACAGCAATGGGCTTGCGAATCGAATCAAAACAAACAGCAATCGAGAAATACAAAACGGCTGTCTATGACATTGGAAATTTTTTGCTATATCGTTTGGTAAGATTGTGGCTTCGACCTGATATTTTTTTCCATTTATCTTCTGTTGGAAAAAAGCAGAATCAGACAATATCAACGTTACATAAGTTTACAACTGACGTTATAAAAGAGCGTGAAAAAATTATATCATTGTCTGAGTTAAAGGGTATCGATGAAGAAAATTATGATGGTGATGATATGAAATGCAGAAAGACCCGCTTGGCAATGTTGGATTTATTGCTTTTGGCGAAATCACAAGGCAAAATAGACGATGCAGGGGTTCGGGAAGAAGTAGACACATTTATGTTCGAGGTAATTCGGAAGAAAGTGGTTTTATAGACGTTGAAAATAGTTTGGTATTTCTATTGAGAATTTCTTTTTACTCTTTGTTTCAGGGACATGACACAACTTCTATGGCTCTATCATTTTGTTTGATGTTGTTAGCTAACAACAGAGATGCACAAGTTAGTATTAAATCTGTAAAAAATAATGAAATAATATGAAGCAAATGATATTTTTATCACATAATACCTGATATAAATATCATTATTATACCTAAAAGTACTATCATATAATCTTAAGATTAAAAATATGTAAGTCAACCTTAATTTTCGACAAACACTGCCAATAATAATTATATTAATGTTTTTAAAATAGAACTGAGCTGCTTGGTTAGTTCTTACAACATTATGAATCGTTCCTCTCGAATAACGCATAATTATTTATGGTTTTAATCCTTAGCAACTTGCTGATTAGGAAGTCTTTTGTTTTTTCCTTGAGTCGTGTCTGCTAGAGTTTTCCAAATGAACTACAAAACGATAACTGTTTTATTTTCTTAATAAAAAAATCAATACATTACCGTTTAACATCTTAAACAGGGTGAACTAGGGCTTCCAATTAACCGGACTTAAACACTAACTGGTTTTCGGTTTTTTTTCTGACAAATAAACCGGGTAACCGGTTTAAACCGAAATCTCATATATTTTGATTAGGTAGGTATGCTAAAAATCGTAGAAATATTTCAATATTTGGCATAACAGCTAATACTCCAATTTCAAATAAAAACACGATATTAATCTTAATTGTACTCTAGTTACCAACCTGTCTGCTATGGCAAAGTAGCAATTACTATAACACGTGAAAAAATATTTTATGATAAAAAAAAATATACGTCAAATAAAAAACATAGTGCTTGATTATAAAACTCACCAAAAGAATGATGTTTAAATGCATTCAATTTTTAAAAAATATCAACTGGATAAGACAAGAAATCCAATTTTTAGACAAAAATAGAGTAGAATACCAAAATATTCACTTGTGTTAATAAATAATTACGAAAAAATGTCAAGTCATTTCTGTTCACAACATGGACAACTTTGAGACAGAAGTAGATTATTCTACAAATTTTTTATATATATATATATATGTATATGTACATGTTTGTTGTATTTTGTGAATTGTTTCCTATATAACGCAGTAAATTCATTATAAGACATTTTTCTTTTTGTAAAAAACTCTGAAAAATAAGAAAAGAGTATTTTTGATAGAACCCGGTTAACCGAGTGAAATAAACCGGTTTTCGGGTTTTTTCAAAACACACGATAAACCGATTAAACAATTTCGGTTTAAACCGGTTTGAAAGCCCTAGGGTGAACACTCTCCTATTATTTTTTGAGCATTTTTTCATTTTTGACTACAAATAATAATCGCTACTGGTTCCATGCATCTAAGAAAACATTTTGTTTTAAATATTTGTACTTAAACTCTTTATTATTCAACACATATTTGCTGTGATACTGCATGTAGAGAACAAAACTTATATTTTCCTACACACTTGTAATGTTATAATGTGCTAATGGTGATTTTGATTTACTCATGAAATCTATTTTCAGGACAAAATAAAGGAAGAGCTCGATGAAATATTGGGCGATTCTGAAGCACCTGTCACAATTGACGATTTGAACAAAATGAAGTATTTGGAAAGGTGTATCAAAGAGGCTCTACGTCTCTACCCGAGTGTACCACTTATTGGTAGACACGTTTCAGAAGATGTCCAGTTAAGTATGTAGTTCAAATATTGAAAAGACAAACATATATTTATCGATCAAATATAGTGATCAAACGCAGGGCCGGCGCCACCATACAGGCAAAATAGGCAACCGCCTAGGGCGCAAACCATAAGGGGGCGCGTAAATAGAGTATTCAAATTATTTTTATATACTCTAATAATAATAAATCATAGTAAGTTATACTTTATTTTGATGGTTGTATTTGCTCGTTGTAATTATGTATCGTATTCTATATGATTCAATAAAGAGTGGTTGAGCGACTGAGTAAGAAACAGTTCGCGTAGAAAAACTTCTGTTTGGCTATCTCCATTAGAAGGCTATATGCTTCACATTGAGAGCGGACATGGATTTATAAAAATAAATACATAATGATCCCTAATTGTTTTTTTGTTCATTATTTCGAAAAAAATGAGACGATGTGAAAGGGCACGCTAATAGACATTGCCTAGGGCGTCAAATAACCTCGCGCCGGCACTGATCAAACGCATTGTTTTGAAAACAATTTAATATTGTATTGCAAAGATGCACATTTGTAGATCAACTGTTTTTACTACAAACAGAATGTCATTTTTGTTTGTATATAATTATTTTATTTCAATTAGACGAGTTACGCAATCTTTACTTTTAGTTTAAAAAAAACTTTTTTCAACCAGTTCTTCAGGCTAGTTTTAGAATTTATTATAATTATGTACTAAAGTGTAGGGGTGATTTAGTGTTTTCGAAAACATTTCCGAGTTCCGAAAATGACTGAATAAAAAATATACTGCTTTTCAGTCAGTATATTAACATGGACTTGTGGCTACACTAATGTGGCTATCAATTATTTTTCTGTTATTAATTTTGATATATCTGTGTTACAGTAAATATTTGGTCATATTTTCGGGCTAGGTATTTTTTTTATAAATGCAGATAGAATATTTAAAAAATCAGAAGAGGAAACTGTAAGAATAGACTAGAGTATACTTTAAATAAAACACGTTATACTCCGGATGGGGACTTTAAATTAGTGTATCTCAACCGGAGGCCACAGCATGTTCCATGGTGGCCGTAGAGATTTTTTTGGGGGAGCCACAGTACAGTTTTGGTGGGCCACTTCATGGCATTAAAATTCGGGCAGCGACAAAATATTTAGACATTTTAGTAAACCCGTAAATTCCTGGGCTTTAGAAATTAGAAGAGCTAAAAAGAATCCTGGGGATGGGGGCCACGGAAAAATATATGGGTCAAAGGTTGAGAAACTATGCTTTAAATAATTTTGACTCCTATTCCGTGGCGGCCGGTCAATGTGGCATTAGATCAATGCACCCCTTGTATATGCAGGGGCGGTTATATTTCATGAAGTTAAATTCAAACATAACATTTATACCATTCACTTATTTTAAATTGTCTATGTGTTTATTGTCTATATATTTATTTTATTATAGACAATTTTGTATATTTATTATAGATAACAAATACATGAAGAATTTAAAATGATTGAATGGTATAAATGCTATGTTTGAATATTATTTCATGAAATATAACCTCCCCTGCATATACAAGGGGTGCATTGATCCAATGCCACATTGACCGGCCGCCACTGCTCCTATAATTTAAAAGATCTTTGATGTATAATCAGTCTTAAGAATTACATTTTCTTAAATTTTCAATCATGCACTCATCAGTGATTGATGTGTTTCTGCTAATAAGCCGACTAATAATCGTGATAATTATTTCAGCAAACTACATGGTGCCTGGAAATACTATTTACGAAGTTCATATCTTTGACCTGCATAGAAACGCAACCATTTATCCAGCCCCGGATGTGTTCGATCCTGACCGGTTTTTGTTGGAAAATTGTGCGAAACGCCACCCGTTTGCATATATTCCATTCAGTGCAGGTCCGCGAAACTGCATAGGTGAAAGAAACTGAAACAGAATATATACTTAAACCTATATGAAATTAAAAACATGAAAACAAGATAAAATATATGTATTTTTTAGGTCAGAAGTTTGCCATGCTGGAAGAAAAATCTGTGATTTCATCACTTATACGTAACTTCATATTGGAACCAGTGACAACTCCAGATGATATAATATTCCTTGCAGACTTGGTATTGAGATGTAAAGATCCAATAAGGGTTAAATTTCGCCCAAGGAAATCGGTAAACACTTTCACTAAATCCAATATTAATAATCATGATATTCATAATAATTTTCAATTTATCTTGTATAATATAGATAAATGTTTGAAAACGTTACGGATACAATACATTGATCTATTTACAAACACCGTCGGTAATTTGCTACAACCTCGTATCTCAAAAATTACACGTTTTCAAGAGAACCATAAATGTACTTTATTATACCGCTATCGCTTTATATCGCTATAAAACAACTCCGGAATAGTTTTATCTTTAATATCTTAGAGGAAGTTAATAAGGAAGGAAGCAAATACGTTTCCATTCAAGCCATCCCCTCCTTATTGCTTAACATAACACTTTACCATATTATTTTTTGCCTTTTCTATGTGGTTTTTTAAAGCGTGAAATATATTTTTTTTGGAATACAAGCCAAAAGAATGTGTGTGTATTGAAATTCTGAATTCAATAAATCAAAACCAGGGCTGTGGAGTCGGAGTCGGAGTCGTGAAAAATGAGCGGCTCAATTTTTTTTGAAAAATATATTTAATGTTGTGTATTTAAACAAAATAGTCAAAAGTGTTAACATTTCATGCTTGGCTGACTAAAGGTGATCTGATGGTATACATATCGACTGTGGAAAAGGAAAAGGACGTAACCCACAGTTTTTTCGAAACAGGTTTTTTTCGATAATCACTATGTATCCAAACTTGACACACGTTCTATCAAAAGGATGCAAGCTGCAAATGCCGAATTAGTATATAAATTTAGCTTTTAAGTTTGAAAAATATGACCTTGTAAAAAAATAAAACCAAGAAAAAACACTGAAATAAAGGTTTATCCGAGACAATTTCTGTAATTAATATTAGATTATGTCAATTAAACACCAGTTTAGAAGTATCCGTGCACTTCAAGGTTGTGTATAATTCATAATTTGTATATTTCACAAAATCATCAAAACACGTTTTTAGCGCCTCCTGTAAAATTTGATATGTGTGGGTTACGTCCTTTTTCCTTTCCAAAGTCGATATATATAAGTTAAAATGAAATTATTGAAAAATTTCCTCGGAGTCGTCTTTTTTTCACGCGACTCCACAGCCCTGATCAAAACAACAAAAGTTGAGATACGTGCTTTCAGAAAATTCACAGCGATATGAATATCATATGTATTGACATATTCTTTACTTTTAATGGCATTGATTCGTTCGTTTGTATTGGTTTAGTTGTGAAATTAATTACAATATACTGTTTTTGTTTGTATAACTAATTACAGATTTTTTTCCAGGCTTCAAAACGTGAATCGAAAGAATAATATGACTTCATCTCGAGGGACAATAAATAAAAACTCACCGTCAAATCGGAATATATAGTAAATGTTCTTGAAAAACTTAATTCAGCTGCTTTTTCTACGTCTGTGTATGAGACAATACATGAATTGATCAAATATGTGTTTTTATGTGTGTATTAGTTATGTTATTTTACTAACATGCAATACTTTAATTTAAAGACTGGTCCACATGAAATCGTTTATTTTTTAAATATTGTGATAAACAGTAACGCATTTTTAAAGATCGAAATGCCTTTCGATCAAGAGCCTCGAGAACCACTCGTATAGTTCATTAGATAAAATCTACGAATGTTTCATCCATTATTGACAAAGGAAAAGTACGAAAATGCAGACTATAATAATTATTATATAGTTAAAAATACATGATAAAATTAAACTATACAAACTGCAATGAGGGGCTGCGGGGTTGAGGGGGTGGCATCTGAATTGAGGAACATATAAATCTGATTTTAACAAAATTTAAGACTTTAGCATGACAATTTATTATTTGTGACATTTATATTTTAATGTGTATATTTGTTAAAAGACGCTAACATAATATAATAGCTGTTCATTTTATATATCAACTGTGGAAAGGAAAAAAGACGTAACCCATACATATCAAATTTTACAGGAGGCGCAAAAAACGTATTTTGATGATTTTGTGAAATATACAAATTATGAATTATACACAACCTTGAAGTGCACGGATACTTCTAAACTGGTGTTTAATTGACATAATCTAATATTTATGAAAGAAATTGTCTAGGAAAAACCTTTATTTCAGTCTTTTTTCTTAGTTTTAATTTTTTACAAGCTCATATTTTTCAAACTTAAAAGCTAAATTTATATACTAATTCGGCATTTGCAGCTTGCGTCCTTTTGATAGAACGTGTGTCAAGTTTGGATACATAGTGATTATCGAAAAAAAGCTGTTTTGAAAAAACTGTGGGTTACGTCCTTTTTCCTTTCCACAGTCGATATGTAAATATAATTAAAGGTAAGCATATATTTTGAGTTATTATTTGTATTTGAAACAAAAATATTGTACCTAATTGAAATTGAATGAGATTATGATTTGGTATCTATCAAATAAAAAAAAAAGTTTTTTTAAACCTTGTCTGCTTCCAATGTGGAGCCTATAAGCTCATTTAAGAAGATTTCTGCAGAATGTGATTAACGAGTACGAGTTGGACGTCAGTCGCTCGGCTTTTACATTCAGAGACGGTAAGGATAGACAATTAGTGTAAAAGAACTGGGGAAAAAAATCATTCAAAATTTCATCAATGACACTCAGTCAACAGTTTTGATTTTAAAACCATGCCTGCTCTCAATTTGGAGCACCTCCGTAGAGTTGGTTTTTTTGAAAATATGATTTTACTCTTTTGCTCAATATCTGTCAACAGAGGTTAGCATATCGCTATGTCCACACTCCGTTTTAAGTGTTAAATAGAGATTAATAAATAATTTTGATTGAATGAAAGTTTCAATTCGGGGTTCTAAACTCTTGATGGCATAACCGAGTAGACTGAATGCCTAAAATCGTTGACCCGCACTAAGAGGGTTTACTGTACATATTAGGGATTCCTAACTCTATGCTCGCGTTCTAAGCCATGCCAAAAAACCGTTAAGCACCAGACGTTTAGATCTGAATTGGTATATTTTTTTTGTTTTGAATTTTAAAATTTGTCTAAAAATTATAACGTGGCCTTGAAATCTCTACTACTACATACATACAACTACTACTTATATAAAACTACTACTACATTCATACTACATAATTATAGACATCTATAACTACAGGTGGACTACAAAGTTGACTGTATGAATAAAATAATATTTTTTTTCTTACGTTTTATTGAATAATAGGTTTGCTTTTTTTTTAAAAAAACTACCGGAACTCGATTCTTGTCAATCTTTTTGTTATAATTCATGTCAGTTCTCAATGTGGAGGATTTGGCTTTGTTATGGAGGCATCTCAGTAGAGTTTTTTTCACGAGAATTGCTTGTTAATCAGTTGCTCAACCTCTCTTTTTTAAAGAGAGTATGGATAGAACGATAAGGCTCGTCCAGGATTAGTGGTTAACTAATGATATCACAAACACCAACGTCTTCGAGCAGAAATTGATTTTGTAGGTCTAATCTTAGTTCTGATAATTCTTGATTTAAATAAATATTTTCAAAGGTCTTTCGGCATACAAATCAAAAGTTTTCAAAGGAAAAAAAAGTTTTACGAATATTGATTTCAAACATTAAAAATGACGAGAAAAAGATGTGCCGGAAAGCCGTTCAACTGCGTTACATGGGAAAAAGTACTGAATAGTAACAACAGCAATTGCAAATTTCGCTGTTTTCGGTTCTTAATGTAATAACAGGCAAAATATCGTCGTATTGTTTGTTTGTATGCCTCATCCAATTATTAATTAAATTATTGCTTAATGTTTACATAAATGATATAAAGTTTAAGAAACAAATGTTGATGATTCAATTTTTAAATGATTAATATTTCACTAATATTTTTTCTTTGAAAATCAGTTTTACTTTCTTTCTCTGAGAAGACATTAATGAAAGAACGATTGAGTTAGAAAACAACTATAATTGGTACAGGTTTCAGATTTCACACGAAACCATTTTAATCAATAAATTGATAATGGGCAACTAATAAATACTTTTAAAAAATATATCTTTATATTCATTTTAAACGCGGCTGTCGCATCATTATCTCACTGTACGTTCGAACTTTGATGTAATCAAGGTCACATGTAGGGCTTTCAAATAACCGAATGAGTGTAACCGAACGTTATTTATATTTCAATTTACGTTTATTGAGTTTTATAATGGTATTTAATTTATTTATAAAAATATATTTTTTAAGCATAGGTATGCGCATATCTGTTTAAATAAAAGTAGTACAGATATGGATACACGAGAAGAAAATAGCGTTTTAATGTACCTATTTATGAATTTAAAAATCATTTTTATTAATAAAATACTTGATCGATTGTCTTACTTTGACACGCCGTAATAAACATTAGATTTTTTACTGCGGTTTATTGAAACAACAAAAAAAGAAAAGAAAACAATAAAATATACACACAAAGAAAGAAATTATTTAAGCTTAAAATAAATGATACGAGTGAGAAATTTCGTATATAATAAATATTTAAATCGTATAAAGTTGTATCTAAATATATAAGACCGCCGAGAATAAAAAGACGACGATAAGAGTTAGCAATTTTAGACCGTCAATATCACGATTTATTCTTTTCCATAAACTGGTTTCATAAAAACGTAACCAAATAATCCCATATAACCTCTTCAACGTTATGTATTAACTTCGTACATGTTTGTCTGTTCGTTTCGCTTGTCTAGCTCAATAATATTACATTTAAATTATTTTATTAAAAAATTAACTCCACATAAAGTACTACGAACTATATTTCTTTTTAACCTCGCTGACAGTTCATCGACCTACTCAGCTATATGAAACTCGATTTATAATAAAATATAATGTCGTCTAAGAACTGATAACAATTATTAACAGCTTTGTGTTTCATATTCTCATGTAAAATATGCGAAAGAATAATGCTAGAATATTTAAATTATTTTTTTTACAATTTTTTACAAGAATAAATATGATAATGATACAAATGGAATAAAAAAATCTAGATCTACCACATTAAATTAAAAATAAAAGAGGCAGACGGGGAAAATATTCTGATAGAAATGTGTCCAAATGTGTTTTTAATGATAATATTTTATTTTACATACTAACTAGGATTGTTTTATAGATTCAAACCCACATTTTGTAAGTTCTTGATTACAGTTTTAAAATATTATTCAATTGAAAAAAGTGTAATGTTCAGTATTTATTTTTTATTAACTTGTGGCTTACCGGTTTAAAGTTGTCGGTTTTGGTTGGCTAGGGAGCCCTAACTAATCTCAAGTGTTGGCTTTCTATAATTTAGTAGTGGACTGATTATAATGTTGACAGTGCAATGCAACGAGTTCAGTTACTGTAGTCAGAAGAAAACATCCATCTGTATCACGTGTCTTGCAATTGTGATACGACATTATGTGGATAATCATTTTCACGATTATTGTTATTCTGCCATTTCTGATAAACTATTGTATACACAATACCACAGATGGCAGGTTGTTCGATAAAATTCCTGGGCCGAAACCAGCGTTAGTGTTAGGGAATATCACCGGTTTGATGAATGGGCCAGGTATGATCATATTTATTTTATTTAAATTTTATATTCTTAATATTAATAATACTTCTTCTGCATTGGCTCCAGATTATCATTGCAGTGTATATACCACATATGTACATATGTGTTTGTTATCAATTGAGGTGTAGTAGTGAGCTTGCTTGCGAGTATTGTTTTGTTAATGTGTTATGAGATTGTATTAAAAAACAAAGCATAAATAGATTTATCTTAGGTAAGAGTTGATTAATTGTATATTCAATAAAACTATTTTAATTGAAAGACACTTGATATTATTGATATCTATCATATTATCATAAGATTCCAGTCGAATATTCGAACAAATCAAGTGTTTTAATCAGCGGTGGGCTGCTAATGTATTAACAAGGGGCTCGGTAAATCTCAGCCATAATGCCTTTACACTATGTATGATACATCTTCGTATTACGATTTAACTGCAATTGCAGTTAGGTGCTGATTTGATCTGAGACGAATGATTTTCTTGACTTAACAAGGGGCTCGCCGGCCGCGCCGAATTTTAACAAGGGGCTCGGGAGAGCCCCTCCGAGCCCCCTCCAGCCCACCCCTGGTTTTAATATTTAATAAATTATTCCTATACTATCTGTTAATATTAACGTTTTTTACATTAATATTTCCACGCTGAAATAAATATTAATGTAACAAACGAATGTAATTAGGGTTGCATTGTATTTAGTAAGAGGAAAGCGATCGATTATGTTTAACGTTTAAATTTGATTTTTACATTCACTAGTAGTCTGTAGTTTTGATATTAAAACAGCAGCATAGCCACCTCATAACAGAGCCGTGGAATGCGTTTTTTTCTGTATATTTCTACATACTCAATATAACAATTTACGCGAGAAACCTTGCGTGAAGTTTGCATGAGGACCCCAAATTTTGAAGATACATCGCTGTATTAAAAGTAAAACAATTAATTATTAATTAATTGTTTATTTTATAATGTTATCTATAAATTAATATTGAGATATTTGATTGAGACAGTGATGTAATGAATCCTTTCCACACGTAGTGATTCGAAGACTTAATGAACTGTGCTTGAAAGATGCAAATATAGTTCAAAAGAAAATGTAATTGTACAATTTTTTAAGAAAAAGTGGGTTTCAAATGGTTCAAATAAAGAGACTCAGTTTGTGTTGTTTAAAGATGTAATAAATTGTAGTCGAGCTTCTATTAAATATTGAGTCACCAACTGTTTTTTTGGATATCAAATTTATGGAGCTTCAAGTACCAGGACGCGCCAGCGTCAAGACTCTTTCAGTCTCCTTCATCGATAAAGTTTTTGAAAAATTGTAAATTGCATCCCCTTACCATCGTTTGCAGACGGAAGGGCGTGATCACTACAGAGATAAGAAGTTCACGGGAACTCCATATGCATTATTTTGCAAATCACATTCCATATGCTTCCTCCATACTATATCCGTACATGTACACACACATGCGCATACATACATACACAAAAAATTCAAACAAAGAGAGTCATTTTCGTGATGCTAAATTCGTTCTTAAATTGACAATTTTAGACGACATAAGATCTATGGAGGGTCGTCGAGCAGAACTGCTCTGGGTCTAAAACGATTCTCAGGCAGTGTCTCGTCATAGTTGTGGAGATTAGAGATCGTTGGGTTAAAATGTTTTCCTACCTCGCTGTGAAACTTTTGAGATATTTCACGAACGAACTCGCGGATGGTAGGTATTTTCAAGTCTCTGTAAAGCAGCCAGCCACGTACCACGGGGCGTTACATATCTGTCTCAGTGATTTATTTTTGACAATCTGGAGAGTCTTCATATGTTTGCGGTGAGCATACGTCCATATTGGAGCAGCGTAAACCATGATTGGTCATATAATTGCTGTGTAGAGGAGCAGCTAGCTTTTGAGAGTAAGTTTTCTCCTCGCGTTAAGCAAGTCACCAACTGTAATTGAGAATCTAACGTTTTGAAAAAAATATAATATTTATGACTGACTGAATTTAAATTTTATTTTGAAATAAAATTGTTTCATCTGTTTTCAGTTTCCATATTCTATAACATGAGGAGTTGGTCAAAAACATATAGATCCCGTTATTCATTTTGGGCTTTAACTCGTCATGTTCTGAATGTTTACAACCCTGAAGATATAGAGGTATATAATATAATACTTATTTTTATTATATCAGTGGTGGATTTAGCACATGGGAGGCCCCAGGCGCAATAAAATTTAGAGGCCCTGTTTCACGAATAACATAAAAATTTCAAGTAAAATACTAAAAATATATAAAAATCTGAATAAAAAGTATATGAATTTTGTTATATAAACTATTTCTGAGGATCCTAAAATTCGGAGGCCCTAAGCGCGTGCTTTATTTGCTTATAGGTTAATGCGCTACTGTATTATGTAGAGATAAATTATAAGCTTATTTAGAAGTGACACATCTTAAACAAAATAAAAATTAAATATGCAAGCCAAAAATTATCGACTTGTTCGAATACAAACATAATGCCATTGCTCTATGAATTAAATCGTGATACTTAAAATATTGTCTGTTTTAAATTTTTAAAGACACGAGTTTTTTGGAGATTTGTGCTAATGTTTGATAATTCTTTTGAAACTATTGAAAATAACACAAGATAGCAAACTTGAAACTGGCTAATTTTAAAAATATATTTTACAGATAGTGTTAACTAGTCAAAAGCATCTGTCAAAAAGCTTATTGTACGAATACCTTCGACCATGGTTGAAAAATGGCTTGCTTACAAGTACAGGTATGTACCCATTATTTTTTTCTCATTCGCACAATCATGTTAATAATTAACTGTCAGCCTTACATAGTGTATTTACTAAGTAGGCGTAACTGCATGCCATGATGATCTGGTCGGAGGAATTTATTTTGTGCTTTTAAAATTACGCAAGAACATAATTAATATACTTTTAATTTTTTTCATAATTTTATAAATTCTTTTTAACTCACAATAAAGTGACTTCATAAATTATGCTTTATTACCGTGGGCCCCGAAAATGTCTGGAATTTTTTTTTCGTTGCTTCCTGTTCTTATCCAACTCCTATTTCCTAAATAATTACTTAAACATTAGTGAACTATGCCAGCCCTTTCCTAATATTACATATATAATATTTTCATAGCTTCTCAGAATGTAGAGATTGAGATAAAGCTAGAAAATTACTCCGACTCCGAATTGATTTTTCAATAATTTTGTTTAACCTTTATACGCCCAGAGGTCCCGTACGGGACATTATGGATCTATGATTATGGGTGATTATGGTTCATTTCGCTGTCGGATTACACTGATTTATGATAATATTATTCAAGATATGAATATTAGGTTACATAAATAATGTCTTTGAGATACTGATCCATAATTTTATTTTCGGTTTCGATGAATATTTTTGTCATACGAGTAATATAAACATCTGCGTTATAAGGTCCAAATCTTAAGAAATAATATGTCCGTTTTAATTTTAGGCAGACCGTAATAAATCAGTTCGGACACAAATAAAGCTTTTGTAAATAATAAACAATCTTTTATTTTGATAACGCTTTTTTTTACTCAACCAAGATGACTAGTTTTAGAGATATAATTTTTTTAACGGATGCGTTTGTCGCGCTAAATGCGAAAAATGCTCGGGCAGTGTGCTACTCCTTTTGCGCACAGCGCGCGTGCGGATAAAGGTTAATTTACATATATGTATGTATACCATCAGATCATCTTAAATCAGTCTATAATGCAGTGGCAACTCCATGGACTATTTTGATTTGAATATACATCATTTAATGTATTTTTTTAATGGGTCGGAGTCGTAAGATTTTCCGACTCGACAGCTTAGATGTTTAGATGCTTAGCTATAAGTTTATATGCTTTCATTTTGTGGCAGATATAATGAGAAAATAAATATTAAAATTTCAGGAGAAAAATGGCAGAAACGCAGAAAGATTCTGACTCCTGCGTTTCATTTCAATATTTTAAGGCAATTTTGCAAAACATTTGATGAACAAAGTTTGCAGCTGGTGGATGCATTGAATTCAGAAGACCTCGAGAAAGAAATTGACGTGATTCCGCACACTACACGTTTTGCGCTTCACTCGATATGTGGTAAGAAAAAAAAAACACTTTGCAGAAAATTTGCACTTTGGCACGAAACTAAAACCTGAAGGTCAATCTACAGTCCTCAATCGAGCATTTGTCTGGAAATTTAATTATTTTATTTTGATATTTTTTGTATAAAAAATTCAAACAATTATATTATATTTGACGTAAACAAAAAAATATACGGAGACTCGGCAGACTTTGAACCTGAGGAGTAGAGGTCGACAAACCAAATTTAAGTTAAGGTGCGCTTAAAATGTATGATTCACTTTTTATGATGATATTAAAAATAACGAAAATATTAATTGAGGATAATCCAAACCAAAATAAGACAACGAATCATAAATTTGACCACATCTTTGTTTATATTAAAAAAAAACAGCTACATACGATTTTTCATAAATTAAATTGAATCGTTTACGATATAATACACATATGTATAGTATAAAGATAGGAGAAATTTCATTTATTTAAAATTTGAGAAGATTTTGTCAGTTGAATTTTTCCATGTAATCACGATGACCGCAAGTTCTTTCTTTTCTTTTTAATTTATTATTGTATACAATTGTAATTTTACTTTTTAGAATAGTCAGTACATACAATGTAATATAATGCTGAGTGATCAATCAATGTGTAATAACATGATACAACACTGTATAAAAATCGTTTAAATAACCAAATTCGAGGAATTGAAATTCGAGCAAATGCATGTCGAGAAACTTGTATTTCGAAAAATTGCATTCGAAGAATTTACCGCTTATACGAAGTGTAAAATAATTGTCACTTCAAATCGGCACAAATGGTGAATTTTTTTTTCACCTGCTTTAGTGGCAATGGCCAGTGTTCGACCAAGTGTTGGCAGTATAATACGAATATCATCCAAAAATTAAATACGAAATCATATTTTTTATAATACATGCATAAAAAACAAGTTTTAACGTAACAGTCGTATTATTAACGGGTTTCACGTAAAAAATACGTATGTGTGTGTTATGGTTTTAGTAGCATGTGCTAATCAGATTGCTGTATGTATTTCAAGTTCGAGGTCGTCAATGATTCACAGCACTGTATTTATTTGCTTAAATAAACGAGCCAGCAAACAAACGCTACTTTTACTGGACTACAAAAATCTTTTTTATTTTTCTAAAGCTGTTTTTTTAAGTTATTGTTTTGCTACGCAAGCCATATGTCAAAACTTATATTTGTTATTATCTATCATCCCGAGATCCCGTTCAATTTTCTGATCCCGAAATTCCGGGATTGACATGGTCGCGATCCCGGGATTTCGGGATTGAGAAATTTTGAGTAAATCCCGAAAAGTGAGACGAAATTGGCAAATTGTGGATATCAAATTCCTCGAAGAGCTAAAAAAAAAACAAGGTTTGCAGATAATTTGAGGAAAAAGTATAGGGAATTGAAGATTTCAAATTTCTCGGTGAACTAATCTCAATCCCGGGATTGAAAATTTATCAATCCCGAAATCCCGGGATTGGAAAAAGGCTCCGGGATTGGATACCCTAGTATACATATATCCATAAAACTTTTCTATGAAATAAGAAGAAGAATATAATTGCTGTAAATGAAATGAATAAACGTCAATCTTGGTCAGTGGTGTAGATAGAAAATTGGGGCGCTCACAGAAACGTAAAGCAAGCCCCCCCCCTCATGTAATTTGTTATATTGAGTACACTCGACTCTTTTTTACACGGAAGATACGTTTCACAAAAAAACCGTGTAAAGAATGTGTAGCCCCCTTTTCGCTGGGCTCTTATACATTGCATGACTCTGCTATGAGGTGGCTACACCGGTGATTAATACGTCTTATCTGTATGCATGGTTATCTTTTTACAGAGACAGCTATGGGAACTACGCTGAGTACAAATAATAGTACCATAAACAAGTATAAAAAAGCTATCCATGATATGGGAAAATTTATGATATTACGATTAATAAGACCGTGGCTTCATTTTAATTTCATATTTAATCGGACAGCTTGTGGTAAGGAGCACACGGAAGCGCTTTCTGTATTACATAACTTTACCACAAATGTTATAAGAGACAGACGGAAATCTAAAACATTTGCTGAGTTGAAAGATGAATCTTCAAAAGCGGTCGTTGATGATGATGACCATTTTAATTCTAGTTCGAAGAAATTAGCCATGTTGGATTTGTTACTACTTGCGGAATCGAAGGGAGAGATTGATGAAGAAGGAGTGAGAGAAGAAGTCGATACATTTATGTTTGAAGTAAGCTATAATTGTTCATTAATAGTTAAGAATAATTCTTCTGATTTTATAAAACTTTGTTTCGGGAACAAAAATGATTAAAAGATTTATATAACATAATATATGGTGATACAGTATAATAACAAAACAATATTTCGTTTATGCTGAAATAAGTCACCCAAATCACAACTACATATGGATTATGCACTTTACTAATTAGAACGAGCTTAGATCAATCAATTGACTTAGATCAGTGGTTTCCAACCTTTGTGTTACTGCGCCTTCCTTTGAAGAAAAAATATCCTCGCGCCTCCCCATGCTTTATTTCATAAAGTAAGAAAGATACGTTTTAGGGGGAAAATAAATATTTTAAATTGTTCGCGTCTCCCTTTGCAATAGTTCACGCCTCTCAACAGAAGTGTTTGTACGAGAACTGCTTGTTACTCAGTTGCTCAACCTCTCTTTTTCCAAAGAGAGTAGGAATAGAAGGGTAGGGCTAGGACACAACTAGTGGTTAGCTAGTCGCTCTCCATACGCCCCGTTCATAGGATAGGATGGGAGGGGGTAATTCAAGACATCACATACATCCATAAAACTGTCTGTACTGGGATTCGAACCCGCGACCTCTGTAACCGAAGCCAATGACGTTGACCACTCGACCACACAGGTGGCTGTTACTTAAATTACTTAAAAAAAGAAATTCCGTAAGTAAATATTCTTAGGAAACATTGCAGAAGTGGTAAAAAATAATATGTACACGAAATGTCTTTTATATTATTATTTTTATGTAGCGTATGCGCTATTTTTTAATTGAATATTTCCGTTATGTAATAAATTTATTTTGATACAGTGATCTTTCCAGGGCCATGATACGACTTCAATGGCAATATCATTCTGCTTAATGGCTTTGGCAAACAATAAGGAAGTGCAGGCTAGTATTTTTTTTAAAATTATTAATTTATAAATTAAGTTGGTTTGCCGATATAAAATTTGCGCTCACCAAACGATGATCCGAGCACCGCCAGTGTGTGAGAAAATTTTGGAGGTCGGTAGAGTTGCGTATTTCAAACATGCAGCATTGACATCACATTAATTCAGTGGTTTCCAACCTTTATGTTACTGCGCCTCCCTTTGAAGAAATAAATATCTTCGCGCCTCCCCATCCTTTATTTCATATAGTAATAAAGACACATTGTATAGAGTAAATAAATATTTTGGACTGTTCGCGCCTCCCTTTGCAATAGCCCACATGCTCCTAGGGAGACGCACCTCCCAAGTTGTAAATCGCTGCATTAATTGATTTACAAATGTCATTATCGAATATTATATTAAATTATATATATATTTTTTAACCATGTCCGCTCCCAATGTGGAGCATATGGACTCCTAATGGAGTTTATCTCAACAGAAGTGTTTCTAAGAGAACTGCTTGTTACTCAGTTGCTCAACCTCTCTTTTTCCATAGAGAGTAAGGATAGAAAGATAGAGCTAGGACAGGACTAGTGGTAAGCTAATCGCTCTCGATACGCCCCGTTCATAGGATAGGATGGGTGGGAGAGGGGAATTCAAGACATCACATACATCCATGCCTTCGAACAGAAATTCATAAATCGATTGAAAAATCAATTTATAAAACTGTCCGTACCGAGGTTTGAGCCCGTGCCCTCCGTAACCGAAGCCAACAATGCTGACCACTCGGCCACAAAGGCGGCAATTATATTACATATTACAAATTAACGAATGCCATTATCGAATACTTTGTGATTTTTCAAAATATGCTGCATAGAATATGTATTTTATTGGATGTCCTTTTCCTTTATTGTGGATTATTTATCTTTGAATGAATACAAAAAAAAACTCTTATTTCAAAAACAGGATTCGAATCATTGCTATGACGAGCTTATGATTCTACTTTTGATGAATTTAAAAATAAATAAAAACACGAAGTGATAATATAATGTATTTTAAAAGACGTTTCGTGAGATTGGCGTTTTTCTCCGAAAATCGTATAAAACCGACTGAACGTTATTTTGTAGGATAAAATTGTGGATGAACTAAATGAAATTTTTGGAGACTCAGATGAACCAGTGACGATAGGGGAGCTCAATCAGATGCGATACCTCGAACGATGCATCAAGGAAAGTCTGCGGCTATATCCAAGTGTTCCAATATTTTCAAGAAAGTTACTCGAGGAAGTACAATTAAGTATGTTACTGATTTTATTTGTATTTGTCGGATAAAATATGGTTGCAATATGGAATAAAATATCGTATGTGACAAATATTTTTAGTAAAAATATCATCCGATAATAAAAATTTAACAAGAGCTACCCAATGACAACAGATACCAAATAATACAGCAACATCAAATCAATATATCGACTGTGGGAAGGAAAAAGGACGTAACCCACACATATAAAATTTTACAGGAGGCGATAAAAACGTGTTTTGATGATTTTGTGACATATGCAAATTATTAATTATACACAACCTCGAAGTGCACGGATACTTTTAAACTGGTGTTTAATTGACATAATCTAATATTAATTAAAGAAATTGTCTAGGAAAAACATTTATTTCAGACTTTTTTCTTGGTTTAAATTTTTTACAAGATCATCTTTTTCAAACTTAAAAGCTAAATTTAGATACTTATTCGGCATTTTCAGCTTCCATCCATTTGATAGAATGTGTCTCAAGTTGTGTAAATTGTGATTATCGAAAAAAAGCTGATTTGGAAAATTGAGGGTTAGGTCGTTTTTCCTTTCCACAGTCGATATGTTATCGTCATAAGAGTTGAAGTCACTATGTGCATCACTGCTCATGATATGCATTTTTTAATCTGCAGTATTACTCCAGAGATCAGATGACAAAACGAGATATGTGAATTTTTGTTTTTTATGCATATCTGTTTTAAATCTAGAGATATTTTGATTCGTCTAGTAAAATAAGATTTGATTTTTTAAAAGGTAAATTAATTGTGGATTTAAAATTAATTTTATACAATTATTCAGTACTTCTACGTTTTGTAAGTCCACGTTTGATGGGAATATGGCGACGTTTCAAATTATAATGTTAATACTCTTAAAACACTCCGAATTATGATAGTAATACTCAGTTTCAAAAATCACGCCAACTATTGCAGTTAACTGGTAGAATAATATATTTTCTTCAGTTGGTGTTTATTTATTGGTAGATAAATAAGCTTACAGTAGTTGTTATACAACAACAATTTCATAAGTTTATCACTGTGGAGTCGTGTAAAAAAAAGACGACTCCAACTCCGACTCGGAGGAGATTTTTCAATAATTTCATTTTAACTTATATGTACATATGTATTCCATTAGATCATCTTTAATCAGCCAAGCATGAAATGTCAACACTTTGGCTTATTTTGTTTGAATACACATCATTAAATATATATTTTTTTTAAAATCGAGCAGTTCGTTTTTCACGACTACGACTCCACAGCCCTGGAGAAAATGGTGATTTCGTAGTAAACAAATTCTCTTATAATCATTTCTACTCCATCTTCAATCGAAAAGAGTCTGATTATAAAATTCATAAACATCATCTAATCCTCTACATATTATAAGTAGATATGACAACACATGCTAGTGCTTTTATTATCTTTGATCAATTGTGACACTTCAGATGTTCAAAAAATATGTTTCTAAGCCAGTAATAATTATTATGGGCATTGCAATGTTGCTCTAGTTAGATATCAATTCTAATCAAAAGTATAATATTATAAACAACTAACAAGGTGTGTCGTACAACGTTCAAAATATAAATTGATTTTTGAAATTTTGTAGGTCAACATGTGGTACCAGCAAATACAATATTTCACGTGCATATTTTTGACCTGCACAGAAGTCCAGATATCTATCCGGCTCCAGAAGTGTTTGATCCTGATAGATTTCTACTGGAAAACTGTGCAAAGAGACATCCGTTTGCATATATTCCCTTCAGTGCTGGACCTAGGAACTGCATAGGTGATTGCTTAATAATTGATAGGTTTTTTGTACTGCAATATAAAACACTTTTTCCAGCATTGTTTTACGAGCGTTTCTGCTAACACTGCTGTATGGGCACATCAAGTCCATCCAGCCAGGATAGATAGATGAATGAGACTAGTAGTTTTATAATGCAAACATATATTACCACTACCACTCGGTTACATTTAATTCGTTTGTTTTAATTCAATAACCAAATTATATTAACCATATTTAACTTATTTAGTATAATATTTGAGTCATAACTGGAACTTTTTCAATAAGCAAAAAATAAATATAGTTAAACCCCAAGCTTTCTTAAATGTAAATTTCTACTATCTAAAAGTAATTTCAACTAACGGATTTAAAACAAAAAATACATTTTATCTCAAATTTTATTTTTTTATGATCAGGTCAAAAGTTTGCTCTACTTGAGGAAAAGTCGGTGATTTCAAGAATCCTCAGAAACTTTGTGCTGGAGCCGGTGACTAAGCCAGAAGATATTATATTTACTGCAGATCTGGTTTTACGATCAAAGAACCCAATTTATGTCAAATTTATACCAAGGAAACCATCTAAAGCCTCTAAAGAAATATAATGTACCTAACCCAACCCGCCTGTGTGGTCGAGTGGTCAACGTCGTTGGCTACCGCTACGGAGGTCACGGGTTCGACTCCCAGTACGGGCAGTTTTATAAATTGATATTTCAATCGATTTATGAACTTCTTTTCAAAGGCATGCATGGATTTATGTGATGTCTTGAATTCCCCCCTCCCACCCATCCTATCGTATGAACGGGGCGTATCGAGAGCGATTAGCTAATCACTAGTCCTTTCCTAGCCCTTTCCTTCTATTCCTACTCTTTTAAAAAAAGAGAGGTTGAGCAATTGAGTAACAAGTAGTTCTTGTAGAAACACTTCTGTTGAGATAAACTACATTAGGAGTCCATATGCTCCACATTGGGAGCGGACATGGTAAAAAAAAAAATCCAACCATCAGAGTGAAATTTTATGTAATGCTTTTCGTATGCAACTAAAACAACTTTGTTTCAAGTGAATAAGGAACGTGTTTTAATGATATAATATGATGCTTACAACAAATTAGCTTAAGAAAAAAGAAAAAAGATTTATACTATGTAGAGAAATAAAGTTAAAATATCAATGTTGTTTTATTTTTTTGTTTATTTACGGAAATTTTATTTGATCGAAATCAAGATATTGACTAAGACGACCTGGGGCTAAGGGGACTCGAGGATACACTTCTAAGTTGTAAAAAAAATATAATGAAGTCTGACAAGTCTAGTGTCGCAGTATTTTTTACCAATCTCCAGTGAACAACTTTATAATGCTGTAGATCGAGATGAGAGAAATCCGAAAATTTATGCAATCACCCAAATTTCCAGGATTTGAAATCCTTGGAAAGGCAAAAAAAAAAATTTCTGGGATTTACAATTTGACCTCCCCGGAAGAGCAAACGAAAATTCCCACGCTGTCTTTTTGGACAAAATTGCAAATTCTTGGGATTCACAAATTGACGGAACATCTAAAAAAAAAGATGCTACTGACAAATCCGCAAATTCATAAATTCAGATTAAATTCAAAGAAGACAAAACAATGGTAACGGGGGGCACAGACAAATAAAGACACTCAAAAGGGGCTATGGGCCCAAAAAGGTTGAGAAGCACTGGCTTAGAATCACAGGGCTTTATCCAAAAAACATAGTTTTACTGCTAAACTGCCAAGCGCACATTGATGTACGCTATGCTTAGTGGTCAGTATTGTCAAGCGTACGCCAGTGTACAAATATTATTTTTCTGTGTTCTATCTATAAATTTGATTCATATCAATTGTTTGTACTATTTGTTTATGGTTGAAATCTGAACTTATTTGCGGCTTGAGGCACAAATGAAACTAGGGTAACCACATGTAGTGAAACACGATTTCGGTGCATACTGTAATAAACGAGCACACGTGTTTTTCTTTATTTTTATATGTGATTGTTTGATCAGTCTCCTTCGGATTATGTTCACGTAAGAATCATTATGCGTATTCGTCCACAAATCTTCTAGCTTTATTGTATTACTATTATCGAACGTAACGTTATAAAATGATCGAATAAATGAAAAATAGGTTTTGAAGCTTAAAATATTTCACACCAAAAATTACAAAAAAAAAAAAGTATTTTTGAACATAAAACCTGGCATTGAAGTGACAACTGATCAAAAAAAAATATTTGCAGTTAGAGATTAAGGTATTGGAGGGGATGTACCTGTATGCTTCTTACATTTTAATTTCATTTGTAGATATAACCAACCTTATCTTATAAACCAGAGTTTCACACCCAGTGAGGATTTCCTACCTGGAGAGGAATTTCAGAGTTCCAGGGGGGGGGGATCATTAAATTGCTTTAAATACAACATGACACATCCATTTCTAATCTTTCATAAAATCACCTTTTAATGGATGACATTTTTTTGTAAGGGTACGTAGTTATCTCGTTACTAAATTATTTAGTGAAGGCAAATCTTTGAACACGTGAACTAGACACCGTAAATGGTGGACACTTAAATTATTTTATAACATAGTCTTTTACTAATTATTGTGTTTTGAGAATTTGAAGCCCGTAATGAGTACCTAAATAAAAAAAATATGACGCTTTATATAACACTACTAGGGCTTATAAAAAAACCGACATTTGACAAAACCGGTTTTCGAACACTATTGACATTCGAAAATTATCCGGTTTTACAAAAAATGGATTATTCAATTAAAATATAAAGAAAAAGTTACTTTTTTATACGTTTATTTATATACATAATAATACACAAAAAGAAATTATTTGGTGTTACTCCTCAGAAAATATAATTAAGAAAACACAAAGCCTCCACTGATCGTTTTGTAACAAAATTTCCTGATATCGAAAATACCCTTTCGCTGGGTATTGGGTTATGTGGAGCATATGGTCTTTAAGCCATCAAATAAAAGATCTAATTTCTCTGTCATTTTATTTAAAAACTCGTCTATGGAAAATTCAGCACAACCGGTTACGAAGATGAAAAACCAATTTTCGAATGTCACAAATTTTGCCAAAACACCGGTTTTTAAAACTGACAAGCCCTAAATACTACTTGTATGGATATTATTTCGAATTGAACTTTTTAATTAGACTATACTGGGTAGGGGAGAATTATATTTTAACTGACGGTAAAAGTGGGGGATAGAGTGAATAAGTTTGGGAAGCTCTATTACAAACGGTTAGATATAAAAGATATAGATTGTGTCGTCAATAAATATGATTGTCATAGCCAAAATCGAGCTTAACTCAAAACAAGCATATTTGTAGTTAGGCCCAGGAGCACATGTAATCCGAAGCCCTCGTTATGTAAGTGGTAATTTTGTTATGTATACTTAACACCATAGCATACTATGTTTTATTCTTTATGACATTCTATTTTCAAATGTGTTTCATTCTAGAATGAAACAATTGAAGTATGAATCTTTAGTAGAATAGAAAAAAATTGCAACCGGTCATCTCACGATCTTCTTCTTGATTATAAGATTGATTTATAAAGTGTAAATTATGCTATCAGAATAAAGTTGAACCAACATATAAAAGTGTTTCAGTACAAATTATAAACATAACAATTTTATTAATAACTTGTCTTTTTTTTTCAATATTTATTATTAAATTTCTGAAAATGCTGAATGGTGGTAAGCCCGGCCCGTAAACTTGAAGATTTGGCTTATTATTACGGTCATGATGAGAGATGATGCACACGCAATAAATATTCATAAAAAATTCTGCAAAAGCAGTCATTTTGAGGTCAATGCAATTTTATGAGCAAAAAAATAATTAGGTCGAATCGGCCAAACTTTATATTACAGCAAACAACTTTCTAATATGCAATGTTTGCAATAATGTACAATAGATCTTACCGCTGAAAGTGTGTTTATTAAATTATGAAAATAGTTTAGTCACCCTTTTCCAAAATTTACTTTGTCAATTTTCATTATCTTGGACATACTTACAAAAGAACGTGTAGGAAAATTTCTATTTTGCAAAAAAATAACCATATATTCTTGAGTCAAATTAAAAATATATTTATTTATTTTATCCATTTCCGCTCTCAGTGTGGAGCAGATGGCTTTCTATTGGAGGTATCTCAACATGACTTTTTCCACGAGAAATGTTACTCAGTCGCTCAACCTCTCTTTTCCAAAGAGATTAGTAGGTATAGAAGGATAAGAAAGGGCAGGAATAGTGGTTGACTATTCGCTCTCGCTACGTCTAGTTATTGAAGGATCTGAAGAGTGGGAGGGAATTTTTAGACATCACAAACACCCATGCCTTCGTATTGAAATCGATAAATCAATCGAAAAAATTCTGTTCGTACTGAGTCTTGAACCCGTGAGATCCCGCACGGAAGCTAACAACGCTAACCAATGCGCCATATGACCATATTTATAATATTATTATATATGTCAATTTGGTTTATGAAAATAATGTTATTTAAATCTAAAGGATCCGTACACTTCTTGTACAAGTATGTCCAAGAAAATGAAAATGCACAATGTGAATTTCGGAAAATATTCGACTCAATTACTTAATCACGTTTCAAATAGCTGTATTTTTTTAAAGTATTACCATCGAATTCCTTGCAATACCGAACGAATATATCAATACCTGCAGCGTTGGGCTACCAATATGTTAACAAACAGCTCGCTTAAGCTCAGCCTCACACCAGGGATGATGCATATGATGCATATCGACTGTGGAAAGGAAAAAGGACGTAACACACACAGCAAATTTTACAGGAGGCCCAAAAAACGTGTTTTGATGATTTTGGGTCATAGGCAAATTATAAAATATACACAACCTTGGAGTGCACGGAGACTTCTAAACTGGTGTTTAATTAAAATAATCTAATATTAATTGAAGAAATTGTTTAGGAAAAACCTTCTTTTCACACGTTTTTCTTGGTTTAAATTTTAACAAGCTCATCTTTTTTCAAACATAAAAGCTAAATTTAGATACTAGTTCGGTATTTGCAGCATTCATCCTTTTGATAGAACGTGTATCAAGTTTTACATATTGTGATTATCGAAAAAAACCGTTTTGAAAAAAGTGTGAGTTACGTCCTTTTTCCTTTCCACGTTCGATATCATACCAAGAAGATTATTGAATATATAAATGTGTGCAAACATTTTCGATGACGATGCAAATTTATACGGTTCATAGAAATAGGCTAAAAACTAAAGAAAATAATAAGTCTAATTCTAAAGAATGAGTTTAAATTCTACAAAGACAAAGATCGCATTACCTTTTACCCAAAAAACATTAAACAAAGAGCTTGCGCGAGGAGAACCCTGATAACCATCTAGCCCAGCGGTGGGCTGCCAATATCTTAACAAGGGGCTCGGTAAATGTTATTAATTTTTGTATCCATGTCCGCTCCCAATGTTGAGCATATGGCCTCCTAATGAAGGTATCTCAACAAAAGTTATTTTTCCACAAGAACTGCTTGTTATTTATTCGCTCAACCTCTCTTTTCCAAAGAGAGTAATAGGAATAAAATGATAAGGATAAGACAGGACTAGTGATTAATTAATAGTAGCGCCCAGTTCAATTGAAGGATCGGAAGAGTGGGAGGCAATATTTAGACATCACAAACACCCATGCCTTCGAATAGAAAATAGATAAATCGATCGAAAAGATGCTGTTTCGTACTGGGACTCGAGCCCGTGAAGTCCGACACGGAAGCCAACAACGCTGAATGAAAAAATGAAGGGACAACTAGTTTTAAAATTTTACCATCTACATAAATTGTAGTTGTGTGATGATTTGATCTAAGACGAATGATTTTCTTATCTTAACAAGGGGCTCGCCGGCCGCGTCGAAATTTAACAAGGGGCTCGTGCGAGCCCACCCGAGCCTCCTCCAGCCCATCCCTGATCTAGCCCAACCCGAATACCTCTGTTTAATATAACCTGTTGTGAATTTCGATAATGTTGATCGAATTTTTAGAACAATGTTAATATTGGAATAAAATCACACATCATTTATTGATAAGGTATATGAATATGTACGTAATTAAGTAAAGACTTTGTCCTTTATAACGAATCTCTCCGGATGATTGAATTTTTGTTAATTTAAATTCAATAGTCTCACTGCGTAGTTAACTACGCAGTGAAAAATAATAATAACAATGACGTTTTATTATATCAGATGAAAATAATAACATTATTTATTGTGATTCAAAATTTTCGACTCCTATTTCATAAACAATAATATATACGGTATTCGGTAAATTGCTCGAATGCAATTCCTCAAATGTAGTATTCCTCGAAATGCACGTTTCTCGACATGCAATTGCTCGAATTTGTTTATTTAAAATTGTTTAATAAAGTTTCGTGTAATTTTATTAGACAGTAATTGATCACTCGGCATTCTATAACACCTTATGTACTCTTAGTTTATATCCCGAGCTTTTTTTTTTATCAAATTACATATTTTTATACTACGTATCATAGCCTGAAGTATTATTCTTTTTTAGGAAGATATTAAATAAATACTACCTATTCAGATTGACCTCAAGACAGTAATAAAAAAAACAGTATTATCGACTGTCACAAGTAGAGCCCAAAATCAATCTTGAAAAAATGTTTATAGATATATTTTTTTTGTGATTGCGGATTTTTATGTCAGATGGCAGTTATTCAATTTAAAAAAAAACTGCATTAATAACAATCACAAAGAACAAATATAGCATATGTGTGATTTGTAAAAGTGGAAAAATAAAATTGTTAAAAAACAAATCTTAAATAAATATTTAGTAACTTTAATAGTAGAAAAGAAAGAGCTAAAACAGGACAAGTGGTTAGCTTATCACTATCGCTACGCTAAATTTTTAATATAGAATGGGTGTTCAAGAAATAACATATATCCGTGTCTTCAAACAGAAATCCATAAATAGTTTTAAAAATAATTGATTAAAAAGTGTACGTATTAAGATTCAAGCCCGTGACCTCCGAAAACAAAACCAACGACTTTTTCCACTCGACCACTGGCAACTTAAATAAAAAATATTTTTTTATCATGACTTTTTTTTATTTACGGTTTTCATTTCCCGACATGCATAAATATTTTTTAAAATATTGAGTAATTATAAAAAAAGGTTAATAATTAAATCCCTTTTTTATAAAAACTTTCGAGGAATTTGTAATTCGAGCATTTCACGTTCGAAGAATCCGTTATTTGAGGAACTTGTTATTCGAGAAATTTCCATTCGAGCAATTTATCGGGAATCAATATACATACAAAGTATTGAATATGAATATTTTGTCTTAGTTGTTTTTAGTTTTTTTTTTATATAATCATTATATGTTATTTATTTCTGAGAAATGCTAGCGGTTCAGAAATAAATTTACGGTACGGCAACCGGACTTTAGTCCTGCGACACCTCATCCGTCCATCGAAGTCGCGGAATTACAAGGCTTTCTTTTCCTGCAGGGGCAGTAAATGTCCGGTAATAATGAGAGAAAATTTGGTGTTAGATTTTAACGTGTATTCAAAAGGCCTGTAGTTAAATGGTTTCAAGTTTAAACCATAAACATATAGTTATTATACTATTAGTTTTTATAGATAATTACTAAGAGCTTTTCAATAGAAGATTTTTCAATCCACGTTAAAATAAAAATTATCACCTAATTACCTTAACTGACCCTACCTACATAGTTTCACCGACTCTCGAATATTCTGAAACGGAAATTCTTGTTGATCTTCGGTTCAAAGAATATTATCGAGAATCTTTTCCTTGATTTCAAAATATTTCGCAACATTTCTCAATAAATCATCATTTATAAGATTACATAAGTTGTCTATGAACACGCATATAAAAAAAGCATACAAAAGATAAAACACGAATCCTGGTGTCTAACTAGAAATGCAATCACATAACAATCTATGATTGAGGTTTTTTTTTACTATCGCACATATGTATATTTCCGCGTTGTCAGTTTATATGCATTTTACAAAAAAAAATGTTACCTGGGTCGTACATAACTTGGTTTGCGCCACGACTCCATCTCAAATTTGACGCCCTAGTAAACCGTAGTTAGATTAACTTCTTTATTATTTTGTTAAAAAATGTTACTGTTCACGGCTTACATGTGTTATGAAATAAAAGACTTTGCTGTCTTCGAAATTATCTCGTAAAATACATTTATTTAGGGTAGATAGTAAAAGTGGCAGTCGTTTGTTTTAAATATGATATAACCAACGTTCCTTACCCAAAACACCGCGAATAAATCTTTTGTATGATGGCAACGCACCGCTGCGCCCGGATGCTGTACACCCCGAAACTCCCGCTTCACTCGTTCATTAATGGAATAAATAAATGAGAGCTTACAGATTTCTTCAAAAATTGTGTAGCGAATGATAGTTCCCACACCCCCCAATTTGTTATTTATAAAAGTTTTACACAATTATGAGAGAAAAAAAAATAGAATTCATATACCTACCTTTTGACCAATGTTCCCGCTAAGGAGTGCGCGTGTGCGCGCGCACAACTCCCAAAATGTGCCCGCACACATTTTTCCATCACACAGAAATATTGTAAAAATAAATTTGTTTCACCAAATTTTTATATTTACGCACATTTTTTATTTTGCTGAACTTACTGCTCACAGAAGTTGATGGTCCGCACACACAATAGAAAAATTAGAGGGAACGTTGCTTTTGACTTTCGACATTTGCGGAAATTTCTTTTGCATTTTATATTACAAAAATATTTCAAACACTTGTTGTTAAATTTTATAGTATAGAAACGAAACTGAATGCTAAAATAAATACTAGTACCAAGAGAGATTAGCTTACGACTATTTCCTACTCTCTTTGGAAAAGAGAGGCCAAGCAGTTCTCGTAGAAAACTTATGTTAAGTTATCCATATGCTCCAAATTGGGAGTGAACTAATTGTACTGAGTGGAATAAATTAGTAAGAAAAAAATGAATTTGGCACAACGTTTACATACATTTTTCATTTGTATGGAGAATGATTTCAAATGATAGTTCATTTTTCTTCTTTCAGTAGCTGAGAAAATTAACTAGCAGCATATACCATGATCAGCATGGTAGATGATCATAAACAAACTATTGTACAAATACCGTATTACCAGTGTCGGTTGTAAGTACTGAAAGTAAATGAAATTTTCCGCTAAAATATATAAAAAATATCTTAGGTGACTTATTAAGAACGAACAGTAATTCAGCCGCTGTATCAACGAAAAATAAGTAGTCCCTAGCAAAACATTTTTTTTACACAAAAGAATCTTCATATTAATAGTCGTTAATGTCCGTCCGTCCGTCCGTCCGTCCGTCCGTCCGTCTGTAAATTGTCCCCGATTTCCCCTTCCCCTCCTCCGCCCCAGCCACGCTGTCAACATTTTTTTATTCATACTAAAGAGATACTTTTTTCGTTTGTATATTATGGTCGCGATTTCGCCTTTTCGATGACGTCAAGAAAGACGGTCCCCCTCCCCCCCATCCTGCCCCGCTGTCGTCATTAATTCATTTCTTCATTTTTCTCTGACGTCATGAGTGAATTTTTGAAATCATGACATTTTTATTTTATTATGTGTAAAAACAATTAATTTTCAAAAAATATTCTCTCCAGCTGTGGGATTCGATACCATGCCCCAATTTTCATGCGCGTCGTTCGGACGGCTTACACACTGGTCTACGAATCCACTTGAGAAAAGCGATATAAAAACTTTATATAATTTAAATAATACAAAGCAAAAAATAAGAACGCGTTTTAAGTGAACTAATAATGACATCTGTGGGTGAAATCTTGCACTAAACGATATTGAATTCCAAGATTTCCACCTGCAGGGTTGTGAACGGCTATATAGGGCTGCTCAATTATATATAATAATTTAATTAACTATTTATTTATATATATACGAAAAATGGTTGTTAGCAAACTTAAACATTATTCCAAAAATTAAATAATTTACGAGGTCTATTTCTGCTAATAGGAAAAATAATTGTTAGCAAACTTAAAAATTATTCCAAAAATTAAGTAATTTACAAGGACTATTTTTGCTACTATGAAAAATAATTGTTAGCAAACTTAAAAATTATACCAAAAATAAAATAATTTACGAAATTTCTGCTTCTAAGAAAAATGGTTGTTAGCAAACTTAAACATTGTTCCAAAAATTAAGTAATTTACAAGGACTATTTTTGCTACTATGAAAAATGGTTGTTAGCAAACTTAAACATTATTCCAAAAATTAAATAATTTACGAGGTCTATTTCTGCTAATAGGAAAAATAATTGTTAGCAAACTTAAACATTATTCCAAAAATTAAGTAATTTACAAGGACTATTTTTGCTACTATGAAAAATGGTTGTTAGCAAACTTAAACATTATTCCAAATATTAAATAATTTACGAGGTCTATTTCTGCTAATAGGAAAAATAATTGTTAGCAAACTTAAACATTATTCCAAAAATTAAGTAATTTACAAGGACTATTTTTGCTACTATGAAAAATAATTGTTAGCAAACTTAAAAATTATACCAAAAATAAAATAATTAACGAAATTTCTGCTTCTAAGAAAAATGGTTGTTAGCAAACTTAAACATTATTCCAAAAATTAAATAATTTACGAGGTCTATTTCTGCTAATAGGAAAAATAATTGTTAGCAAACTTAAACATTATTCCAAAAATTAAGTAATTTACAAGGACTATTTTTGCTACTATGAAAAATAATTGTTAGCAAACTTAAAAATTATACCAAAAACAAAATAACTAACGAAATTTCTGCTTCTAAGAAAAATGGTTGTTAGCAAACTTAAACATTATTCCAAATATTAAATAATTTACGAGGTCTATTTCTGCTAATAGGAAAAATAATTGTTAGCAAACTTAAACATTATTCCAAAAATTAAGTAATTTACAAGGACTATTTTTGCTACTATGAAAAATGGTTGTTAGCAAACTTAAAAATTATACCAAAAACAAAATAATTTACGAGGTCTATTTCTGCTAATAGAAAAAATAATTGTTAGCAAACTTAAACATTATTCCAAAAATTAAGTAATTTACAAGGACTATTTTTGCTACTATGAAAAATAATTGTTAGCAAACTTAAAAATTATACCAAAAACAAAATAATTAACGAAATTTCTGCTTCTAAGAAAAATGGTTGTTAGCAAACTTAAACATTATTCCAAAAATTAAGTAATTTACAAGGACTATTTTTGCTACTATGAAAAATAATTGTTAGCAAACTTAAAAATTATACCAAAAACAAAATAACTAACGAAATTTCTGCTTCTAAGAAAAATGGTTGTTAGCAAACTTAAACATTATTCCAAATATTAAATAATTTACGAGGTCTATTTCTGCTAATAGGAAAAATAATTGTTAGCAAACTTAAACATTATTCCAAAAATTAAGTAATTTACAAGGACTATTTTTGCTACTATGAAAAATAATTGTTAGCAAACTTAAAAATTATACCAAAAACAAAATAACTAACGAAATTTCTGCTTCTAAGAAAAATGGTTGTTAGCAAACTTAAACATTATTCCAAATATTAAATAATTTACGAGGTCTATTTCTGCTAATAGGAAAAATAATTGTTAGCAAACTTAAACATTATTCCAAAAATTAAGTAATTTACAAGGACTATTTTTGCTACTATGAAAAATGGTTGTTAGCAAACTTAAAAATTATACCAAAAACAAAATAATTTACGAGGTCTATTTCTGCTAATAGAAAAAATAATTGTTAGCAAACATAAACATTATTCCAAAAATTAAATAATTTACAAGGACTATTTTTGCTACTATGAAAAATAATTGTTAGCAAACTTAAAAATTATACCAAAAACAAAATAATTAACGAAATTTCTGCTTCTAAGAAAAATGGTTGTTAGCAAACTTAAACATTATTCCAAATATTAAATAATTTACGAGGTCTATTTCTGCTAATAGGAAAAATAATTGTTAGCAAACTTAAACATTATTCCAAAAATTAAGTAATTTACAAGGACTATTTTTGCTACTATGAAAAATAATTGTTAGCAAACTTAAAAATTATACCAAAAATAAAATAATTAACGAAATTTCTGCTTCTAAGAAAAATGGTTGTTAGCAAACTTAAACATTATTCCAAAAATTAAATAATTTACGAGGTCTATTTCTGCTAATAGGAAAAATAATTGTTAGCAAACTTAAACATTATTCCAAAAATTAAGTAATTTACAAGGACTATTTTTGCTACTATGAAAAATAATTGTTAGCAAACTTAAAAATTATACCAAAAACAAAATAACTAACGAAATTTCTGCTTCTAAGAAAAATGGTTGTTAGCAAACTTAAACATTATTCCAAATATTAAATAATTTACGAGGTCTATTTCTGCTAATAGGAAAAATAATTGTTAGCAAACTTAAACATTATTCCAAAAATTAAGTAATTTACAAGGACTATTTTTGCTACTATGAAAAATGGTTGTTAGCAAATTTGAACATTATTCCAAAAATTAAATAATTTACGAGGTCTATTTCTGCTAATAGAAAAAATAATTGTTAGCAAACTTAAACATTATTCCAAAAATTAAGTAATTTACAAGGACTATTTTTGCTACTATGAAAAATAATTGTTAGCAAACTTAAAAATTATACCAAAAATAAAATAATTAACGAAATTTCTGCTTCTAAGAAAAATGGTTGTTAGCAAACATAAACATTATTCCAAAAATTAAATAATTTACAAGGACTATTTTTGCTACTATGAAAAATAATTGTTAGCAAACTTAAAAATTATACCAAAAACAAAATAATTAACGAAATTTCTGCTTCTAAGAAAAATGGTTGTTAGCAAACTTAAACATTATTCCAAATATTAAATAATTTACGAGGTCTATTTCTGCTAATAGGAAAAATAATTGTTAGCAAACTTAAACATTATTCCAAAAATTAAGTAATTTACAAGGACTATTTTTGCTACTATGAAAAATAATTGTTAGCAAACTTAAAAATTATACCAAAAACAAAATAACTAACGAAATTTCTGCTTCTAAGAAAAATGGTTGTTAGCAAACTTAAACATTATTCCAAATATTAAATAATTTACTAGGTCTATTTCTGCTAATAGGAAAAATAATTGTTAGCAAACTTAAACATTATTCCAAAAATTAAGTAATTTACAAGGACTATTTTTGCTACTATGAAAAATGGTTGTTAGCAAATTTAAACATTATTCCAAAAATTAAATAATTTACGAGGTCTATTTCTGCTAATAGAAAAAATAATTGTTAGCAAACTTAAACATTATTCCAAAAATTAAGTAATTTACAAGGACTATTTTTGCTACTATGAAAAATAATTGTTAGCAAACTTAAAAATTATACCAAAAATAAAATAATTAACGAAATTTCTGCTTCTAAGAAAAATGGTTGTTAGCAAACATAAACATTATTCCAAAAATTAAATAATTTACAAAATTTCTGCTATTACGAAAAATAGTTGTTAGCAAACTAGAACATTATTCCAAAAATAAATAATTTACAATTTAAATACTGCAGGGCAGGGCTGTCGATATACGCCCCGAGATATTTCTTTTACTATCAGAATTTCTGGATTATTCAATAAATAGGTTAGTAATTTATTTTTCACGCCAGTAACTTTTCTGACTACTTAAAAATGCAACAAAAATCTCTCCGTTGAGGTCAACGGGCTTACAGCTAGTCTTCATATTAATAGCCGATAAAATAATCACAAATATGTCCGTACTGATGTCCACTTTGCCCAATGATAGCGGTTTATATTGAACAGCCCATTTTTTGACCAATGCTAACGTTTTATTTTGAATCGCATATTTCGTTCGTTCGAATGAACGTCTTTTTTGTATTCAAAATTCAAATTTCCTGGCTTAGAACTGAAGCATCGTAATAATATTGAGAGAACTTTATTTGAAAGTTTCCATCGCTACGAAGTTTTTTAAATAATCAAATATACTGATTCGATTTTTTGAAGCTATAATTATAGGGGTGGGAGCTGATTTGACAGATTTTGTTCAGTGTCATTAATTCGATTATTAGAAGGTATGGTTATATTTTGCATTCGGCCTTGAAAATCTTTTTAATTTCTTACATGCATTAGGAATATTCTAATGACGGTATGGATATTTTATAGAACTATATTTCGACTTTTATTTTAAAATCTTCTACTAAGAAAAATAATTGTTAGCAAACTTAAACATTATTCTAAAAAATAAATAATTTACAATTTAAATACTGCAGGGCTGTCGATATATGCCCCTAGGTATATTTCTGCTACTACGAAAAATGATTGTTAGCAAACTTAAACATTATTCTAAAAAATAAATAATTTACAATTTAAATACTGCAGGGCTGTCGATATATGCCCCTAGGTATATTTCTGCTACTACGAAAAATGATTGTTAGCAAACTTAAACATTTCAATTATTCTAAAAATTATATTATGTACAATTTAAATATTGCAGGGCAGGGCTGTCGATATATGCCCCGAGATATATTTCTTTTACTTTTAGAATTTCTGGCTTATTCAATAGATAGGTTTGTAATTTATTTTTCACGCCAGCAAATTTTCCGACTACTTAAAAATGCAACAAAAATCCCCCCGTTGTGGTCAACGGGCTTACAGCTAGTTTCTTAATTAATATTGAAACCGAGCTGGGGTTAAAATGAAATATTCTATACATGAAAACATCAACAAATAATATTTTTTAGACAACGTGATGTCAGTTAAAGCAAAATATCAACTTAATTCTCTACTCGCTGTCCACAAAATAATAACCAAAACCAAACTGAACTTGGCAGGCTGAAATAAAATAGCCCCTCCATACACGAAAACAATGAAAAATGGTACAAATGCATATCTTATCAAACTCATATACATAATATAATATTACCATTTTTTTGTAGTTAATTCCTCTTTATGAATTGCGTTTCAAATCAGAAAAAACTCTTTCACTACCCTTAGAAGAATAACAAAAACCAAACTGCGTTAATCTTCTTTCGATTGTGTTTTGTGGGCAATGGCAAAGAAAGTGCGATCGTTATCTATGTTATGTAAATTTAATGCTAATTAATGGCTTTATGGAATTTGTTTGAAAATTGTAAACGGTTTTCGAATGCAATTATTTTTATTCTAAAAAAACTTGCGGCCCACCCAATTGTAAAGTGGAAACGTGGAAAATTTTGTAGATTGTGTACAATGCTAAACTTTTTTTTTAGCCTACCACAAAATGCCACTGCGTATTACTTGCATCATAAATTACAACATGTTTATTAAAATTTACGTGCTAAAAAAATACTGGTTCTTATTATTTTTGAACAATGAAAATGATTTTTGATCCTGTGTGTTATTTTGAAATAATTCGGAACGAATACAAATACTTTTAGAAACCGGTATCGTTTCATGAAGTCTGAATTTTTCAGAATAGTATTACTGACACTTTAGTCGATAGTAGATGTCCACTTTTATCAGGTGTCTTAAAGTGTTGCATTTGAAAAATGTGGACGATTATTTTATTGACTTTGATAATTTTATCACTTCCATATTTGATAAACTATTGTATACATAATACAAAAGAAGGAAGACTGTTTGATAAAGTTCCCGGACCAACGCCGGTGCTAGTTTTAGGGAATATTCTAAGTTTTTTTAATGGACCAGGTAAGATGTGATTTTATAAGATTCCTGTGAACAGTGACTGATTTTACAACAATGGTACTTTGTATTTTGATCACGCGAGAAAAGTGAAATCGATGTCAGCATTCAAATAACTAAGTTAATTTTCTTCTGGGAAAGATGTTTTACTTATTTTATTTATGATTGTAAACAGGATTATTGATATGGTATTTTATAAGATTTCAATTTCAGTATTTTGTTGACATTACTGAAACATTCTGAGTCATTCTGATGTAACTTACAGTACTTATATAATTTAGGAACTAAATCGTTTTGTCTATCATATAATCAGTGCATTTAAAAAAAAAAGATGTCGGGACTCACTTCTTGACAAGATTTTTTTATGTAACCCATATCTGATCCTTATGTGGAGCATATGGCTTCATAATGCAAGTATTTTAATAGTATTTTTACGAAAACTGTTTGTTACTCAGTTGCCCAATCTCTCTTTGTGTGTCAATCTCGAAAATCAAAAGTTAAACATTAAAAATGCCGAGAGAAAAGTTGGTCGAATGCCGTTCCACCGCGTTACATGGGAAAAAAGCACGGTATATAATATATCGCCTCTGTAATGAGAAAATGGCTCACTAACATTTTTTGTAAAAAAATATTTATTGTTTAAAATTAAAATTATAGTACATGACATAACAGCTGATGCCAATTCGCCATGTACTTGACAAATATAATTTAAAATGATTTGATTATAATAAAAAAGTGTTTTCTATAAGTTTTCTATTGGTGCCAAAGAAAGAGAGAGAGACAAGAGTGATATTTTCTGTTATGGAAAAATTTATTACGAAATTTAGAATCTGTTTAATTTAACTCAGTATATACGATATATTGGAAAATGGTGGACAAATGTACTTGTCCAGTTTCCATGATCATTGTCACGTAAACTTTTAATTTTATTTTATTGTACATAGGTTTTGTTTTTTTTTTATTTAAAATTTTGCCTATTGGGAGAAAACCTTTGCATTTTTCATAATATTAAATAGTCGTCAAATGACGCTATTTTATACGAGAAAAAGTTCGTTTGCTTTTTAACTGTAATACAATATATTAATTTGTCACTTTTCGCAATACAGGGACGATTAAGCACTATAGTACACCGCTTTTTTAGAGTATCATTAGGGTCTGAACTATTTTCCTATTGGAACCCCGATCTACCGTTCTCGCATGCTTCGTTTTCCGAGAGGATCCTTTTTTCCGTAGTATCATTTCACACCCATAACAACATGTTTAATAATTCTGCATCAATCGCTCCCTGACTTACAAGCTATTTTCTCGATCTTTCATCTAAATTTAATGGCCCAACCACAAATATTATCCCGATTAAACGTTTACGTTGAATATTTCCCATTTTACTTATAAAGTCGAACTTGCCATGCACATCGGTTCTCGAATTTTTCGAATTAAAAACTAAAATGCACAATGCACATTATAAAAAAATTATAACTGTTGCTGATAAAGACCAAAAAATACGCGATCGGCAGATTTTTTAATATTCATGTGTATTTCATTAAAAATGAGAGCATGGGTTTTCACTGTCATAAACGTTCATTCATTGGTATAGCATTCAAGCGTGATGCCGTTATGGAAATATCTAAATTGATCTTTATTATATAATCCGATTTCTTAATCAACCCTAAAAAAAGTCTAAGAAATCGGAAAGTTCATTGTAACAGTGCTTGATTTTTCACCTTGAACACGTTCAGCAAATATGTTTGGTGATGCGGTCATTTAGTCTAGACTAAAATCACTAGTGATGAGCAACAGAGGCGGATTACACCCTAAGCGGGAGAGGCGCGCGCTTGGGGCCCTTGAAACTTATTATAAAAAGCCAATATATTTTAAATTCAGTTTTCAAAACAAAATTTGGTTTTACATGGAATTCTGCGACGTTTTGAATTTATCCAAAAAACAGCTCCTCAATATCGTAAAAATGTAAAAAGATTGCGTGCGATAGAAAGCCTGTGGGCTGCATGTTGCTCATCGTTGATCTAGTCCACTATTTTTAAATTTATGACGACACCAAATCACCGTTTTTGTTTTCGGAGCATTCGGGTAATCGAATACCATGAACTTTTATAAGGAGACACGAATCGCAACCGTAAAGCCGATTGAGCCGATCGTCTTGTTTCCCATGTGCTTATTTCTGTACAATAAAATACTGTATTGGAGATATTCAAACAAAAAACTAATTCACTGTGGATTTTCAAGCCATATTTTTACTTGGACAAAAAAAAATCATATTTTTTTTCTTGCATTTACTCGAATATAATAAAATATCAAGATGAAAAATATTTTTTTATAAAAATAATTAAAACGATAGCTTCAAACCGCCACACTAAAAACTATTAATTTTGTTAATGTTAATTTCATTGAATTATAAAATAATGTAGTTATATTATTAAAATATAATCCAGCATTCTATATTTAGAAAATTTAAAAACATACATGCAATAAGTACTTACACCAAATTTTTATTAATCTTCTTACATTATAATACTAGCTGGCCCGACGAACTTCGTACCGCCTCAGAATCAATAATTTTTTTGTTGGCTGAATTAAATTTAGTTTAAATGAATACTCAAAATAAATTAAGTTCAATAAATGTGCAAAATTCAAAATGTAAAGTATTTTAATTACATTGAAATGATGTTATTCACGTGGCACAGTCGATAGATTTAAAGGAATGCAGTGGACCAACGATTTGATTTTGAATTGTGAAGTTGAAATGATCTACATCTTGGTTATTTGCTGCAAGAATTGCTCGTTCACTCAACCAATTATGATGTTTGTGATTAGCAATGATATTCAGGAACACTTTGTTGATTGTCGTTCGATGAGACGAAATTGCAAAAATTCGGCAGAAACAAAATCAATCCATTCGATTCGTCGACAGGAACATGGCCGTTACAGATAGTTAGCAAATGCTTGGAGAAATCTGCAGCAGATGGTCGTTTAGAAATGCAACTCGCATGTTTGTCGTTAGCTGAAGTTTCTTCACATAGCGCAACAGAGTCGATGTTTTAAGGAAAGCGTTTATTTCATCGGCAGCGCTCGATCTTGGAATGACTGGTAGTGTTTCGCGAAAATCGCCAGATAGTAGAATCATTGCGCCTCCAAAACATTTTGACTCATTGCGCTGATCTTTCATAGTTCGGTTGAGTGCTTCCAATGCGGAGGAAAAATAAGCCACCATTTCCCTCATCAATTGCCTTCATTAATGTATCGTACACTTTCTGTTGGGGGTTCAACAGTGGTACATTCGTTCGAAGTGATTGGTTCAATGCATCTCGATCATATTCACGTTTACGTTCCGATTCTCGATTGAAAGCGTCGTTCATTCCTCAATCTGGCAACGCATCATGCAGCGCATGAGGTAACACATATCTTCGATCAAAAGCAACGCCTGGTTATGTATCTCCTCATTAACCTCGAGATCGGGATTCCTTGAACTGACGCGAATTCGGCGTAAAGTGTCTTCGGACATGTCATCCTTGTACTTGTTCCACAGTTCACGTAGATTTGATGAGAAGCATGTAAAAATAATGATAGCAAATAATGTGCGTATCTGACTTGGAGACGCAGAAACAATCAGCTTCAGCGATTGTCATGTCCCAATGAGTATAGTTTTCAAGCAAATTGAGCTATTGACATACGGCACGAAATTTTGGGCATACTACGCCATTGACAGTTCGAAGTGATTCAATTTTGTCGACCCGTAGGGAATTATTGGTTGTTTTTCAAATTTTTCATGTTCACAGAACTGAAAGACTCTTAGAAAACCATTCCGAGCACTCTTACAGATTGGTTTAGAAGTACTTGGCATAGCTAATGCCTCTTTATTTCACTGTATTTTAAATAATAAAATTACATTTTCACAATGTAGACAAACGACTACTTTTGTTTGACAGTAACTGTCAAACAAAGACTGATGCTAAGGAATGTGTTGGTCTAGGATAAATTTGTTCTCAATACATGCCACCAACATAATGACAGGAATCTTTTCAAAATTATTCAAATAATACTTTTTTATAATTTTACGAAAGTTCATTCTAAATTTTCATATTTTTTATATTACGAAATGATATAAATTCTCTTCATAACAAAGAACGCAACATTTTCCAAATCTTCAATATTATATTTATGAGATTATCTTTCATTAGAAAAAAAAAATATTTTTTTGTTTAATGTTCCACACATACAAACAGTTATACAGTCAATCCTGTTTTTATGCGGTAGATGCGTTCCACAAAGTATCGCATGAAAAAAAAATGACTTCCATAGAAAAAGTGGGGTGCGTTACTTAAATTTTAAAATCCGGATAACTTTGAAACAGCGAGTTAAAATTTACACTAAATCGCAAAGTATATGAAAATTACGGGAAAACCACGGCGTAAAAATATTAAAAAATAGTCACTGTATGACAATTCTATGTGTGTTTCAAAGCATGTGGTTCTAAATCACTCTTTTTCGGAAGAAATAGTATGCGAATCAATTTCATAAAACTATGGTTGTTTTCTAACAATGAAATTAGTGATCAGAGTTTGTTCAGATTTTCTTTTTCTATAATTAATTGGTTATGCAGTTTTTTATACCCATATATATATATTTTAAAGTTATCGTTGAAATTTGAATGCGCGATCAGAATTTGAATCATTTAGAAAGAAATTTTCTAGAAGATCATTTCTTTCTAAATGATTCAAATTTACTGAAAAGTTGGATACCTTCTTCAATTATTTTCGCAGTGAAGGAACTGGAATTTCTTTCAGTTCGTCATTGTTTTCTGGTTTTTGAATAAAGCTATAAGTGACGAAGATGTCAATAATTTAAATTTAATTATTGACATCTTCGTCACTTATAGCTTTATCTGTAAGTAATTCGTCGATATAATTTTCGCTAAAGATATCAAACCTTTCTTCGCCAAGTTCATGTGCTAAAGTAATCATTTCAGCTGATATTACCGATGTTTCAATGGTTTCATCGACTGTAACACACCTAAGTAGGTGGACTTAATTCAGCGATGGCAGATGCAACATGATTTAAGCAGTCCGAAATCGTATTTTTTTTTCAAATGTTGGTTGTGTTTATGATTCTCTCTATTCTATCCAAAATACAACGATATATGCTCTTGATGTAATATTTAACATTTTTATATATCGTAAAATATGGTACATTGAAAAAAATGCATTTCTAAAAAAACCGCATTACTTCGAAATCGCATAAAAACCGCATAAAAACAGGATTGACTGTATATGGGGATCAAAAATAAAATAATGATTTGATAGTATTCTATAACAATATAATATACATGAAAACTATACTGATTTTTTTTTACATACCTTCTGATTTTATGTACTTTCATTCGTCTTTTCACATTTCAGTATATATTTTAGCGACGGTGATGAACATGAGACATAAATTCCTAAAAGTTTTTTTTTAAAGATATTGAAGATTTAGTTTCGAAATTCTGACACAGTCAAGTTTGTCGGTACATCTCTAATTCAAAATATGAAACAAATGAATTTTGGAAACATCGCCATCTAGTGTATGAAATCAGTATACAACTACATTTTCATAATTTCAAGCTATTCCTCATTTGAAAACTGTATGAAAATATTAATTTTACAATCAACGCCACCTAGTGTATTAAACAGCATACAACGTCATGTTCCGAGTTCGATTTGGAAATTTCAAAAATACAAATTGTATGACGATATTAATTTTCTTCATAATTTATTTTCCGTGATATTTTTCCGATGTTTTAATGCTTATTCTGCTATTCTAGGTAAATAGGAATTTTATAAATCAAATATCATTAAAATCCTTGCTGCAATTCTCGAGATATACGTGGTGTAAATAACCCCACTTTGTTATATATATATAAATTATATAAAAAATAATTATTAATTATGTACAAAACGTTTTCCTCAAACTAGAATTATTTGAAATTGAAAAGGTCCAAGATTGAAACTGAACCAAATATTTATTACTGTTTTTGCTTGAATTTTTTAAATTCGTTTGTTTTTGTTTTTTAGTTTCTATATTTTCTAACTTGAGAAGTCTATCAACTGAGTTTAAATCCCGGTATTCACTGTGGGCTTTTTCTCGTCGTATCCTGAATGTGTACAACCCTGAGGATATAGAGGTAATACAACGATGATTTTTTTGATATAAGTTACTGATATACGAATTTAGTTTCACAATCATTATTGGGCGATTTTTTCTTCTTATATTTCTGTAGCTACAGTTAGTGACGTAATTAGAGTCGAGACTCTCGATGCATTGGCGGATCCAAGGGGGGGGCATGGGGGCCGTGCCCCCCCCCCCTGAGGAGATTTTTTTCTTCATTTTTCTACTTTATTAAAACTTTATTGTGAAATGGGATCTTTAATTGTTTAGTTTACAATGTTTTATAGAATACATACTTAATTATGTATTGACTACTTTTATATAGATATATTATTTTTAAATCATCTATTTTTTAATGTATTATCTTTTTATGATGTTTATTTTCGAATTGAATGGCCCCCTCCTTGGACAATTTCTGGATCCGCCAATGCTCTCGATGCATTCTTAGATTGAGAAACCTCGTAAAATATCGACTGTGGAAAGGAAAAGGACGTAACTCACTGTTTTTTCAAAACAGGTTTTTTTCGATAATCACAATGTATCAAACTTGATACACGTTCTTTATTTTTGTGATTCTTTCCGATTATATGCATAAGTCATTTAAATTATATTAAATAATTTCATTAATTTGTTTTTTCCACTGTTTATCCCTACCTCAGTCATATGTATCAACTATTCACTCAGCCCTATACATAAAAAGAATCACAATGTATCAAACTTGATACACGTTCTATCAAAAGGATGCAAAATGCAAATGCCGAATTAGTTTCTAAATTTAGCTTTTAAGTTTGAAAAAGATGACCTTGTGAGAATTGAAACAAAGAAAAAAGACGGAAAAAAAAGTTTTTCCTACACAATTTCTTTAATTAGATTAGATTATGTCAATTAAACACCAGTTTAGAAGTCTACGCGTACTTCAAGCTTGTGTGAAATTCATAATTTGCATATGGCCCAAAATCATCAAAACACTTTTTTGCGCCTCCTGTAAAATTTGATATGTGTGGGTTACGTCCTTTTTCCTTTCCACAGTCAATATATATTGAATTAATTAAATATCTTCCAAGATTTTCATTTTTTGTGATTCTTTCCGATTATATGGATAAGTCATTTAAATTATATTAAATAATTTCATTAATTTGTTTTTTCCACTGTTTATCCCTACCTCAGTCATATGTATCAACTATTCACTCAGCCGTATACCGAAAAAGAACCAATAATGTTGTTAGGTTAGATTGTGCGTAATTTAAATGTTTTAACAAATTGTATTGTTAGTTACGGTTTTTCGAATATATAATTTAAATTATGTATCATATATAACAGGAAAGTATCTTTTTGATTCATTACTTTTGATAAGTGACAAAGATAGCTTACAAAAAATTAGATATAACAAGATTTATTTTTATTTGCGAACAACTTTTCCGAAAGACTGACTTCTAAAACGTGTTTAAGCTGATTCACATGCACGCAAAATTGTCATATCAGTATAATAACTATTTTTTAAATTTATTTTTCAGATTGTATTAACAAGTCAAAAGCATATAAAAAAAAGTTTATTATACGATTTTCTCCGACCCTGGTTGAAAGACGGCTTATTGACAAGTACAGGTTTGTCCTTTTTTCTCATTTCTTTTAATGTTATGGATCGCATAAATGACAATTTAAAAACAAACGTGACTTGATGTTCAAATACAGTGTTTCTCAACTTTATTACACCCGTGGACCGGTAAAAATGGGATCAATATCTTGCGAACCTATACTTAAAAATAATTATTATTTATATAGTGTTTTGTAAATGAGTTTTTAAATCTTATATACATCATAATACCATAAATAACAAAGCATACAAGTACAATTAATGTATAAGGTAGAAATTCGATTTTTAATTGATATAAATATGAAATAACTATATTTTATACATTGCCAGTTTATGAACTCTTTTTAAAAAAAAAAATCAATATAAATACACTATGTCTAGACATTTTCGATATAGGCATTTTAAAATGGGTGAAAAAAATATTTTCGGTGGACTGGCACCGGTCTGCGAACAATCGGTTGGTAAACACTGATCTGGTGGCTCAAGTGGGGCATAATATCGATATTAACACCATTCATCATGTTATATTGTATTAGGAATATTTATTTTATTAATTTAAAAAAGTACCAAATTTAATCATCTATGCAGTATTCTACTTGTTTGTTTGATTACGACCATTATTGCAGGCGAAAAATGGCAGAAACGCAGAAAGATCCTTACCCCAGCATTTCATTTTAATATTCTTCGGCAATTCTGCAAAATATTTGACGAACAAAGTTTACAGAAGCGTTGATGTCACAACACCGTGATTATGAAATTGATATCATTCCTCATATAACACGTTTTACTCTACATTCAATATGTGGTAAGATAATATTTCCGTAATTTGGTAAACATGTACTTCAAGATTCTTCAGGATTTATTAATCAGTTACTGTTACAATTCTTCTACAAGATGTTCTTAAATATTTCAAAGGGTTTCGTTAATAGCAGTGGTCTCAAAACTTAGAAAGGTACATATTCAAGCTCCTTTTGAAATTCAAAATAATAAGCGATCAATTCAAATGAATCAACATTTAAAGCACATTTAAAAAAAGGGTTATCTGGATCAACATAAATTGAAAATCTCTACTCAAATGTGGATGTAAAAGTACAAGTCATTACTTGTTGTTGCATTCTTTTTCTCTTTAGAACAGCGGTTTCCAAGCTGGGAGACACGCCTCCCCGGGGAGGGGTGGACTATTGCAAAGGGAGGCGCGATCCGCTTAAAATATATAGCTTTACCCTTTAAAACGTGTCTTTATTATTATATGAAATAAAGGATGGGAACGCGCGGAGATATTTTTTCATTCAAGGGGACGCGTAGTAACATAAAGTTTGTAAACCACTGCATATGAATATGCCAATATTTTGCATGAGCAAAATAGTTAAGTGGAACAAACCAGTGAAATAACTTTATTAGAAATGTTACTCGAGATCAACTCAAGGATAACATATCGCGAGCCGACTGCTACAAGGTTCTAAATGGACAGCTGCAGCAAAAAAGATATGGGAATTTGAAATTTTGAATGCTTGTATTTCGAAAATTGTAAATGTTTCCAAGTTTCTTTTCGATTGTTTATATCAATTATAGTACTGGCCCGATATGAATATTAATCAGTGGCGGATTAAGCACTTTGGAGGCCCCAGGCGCAATCAATTTTTGAGGCCCTGCTTTTTGAATAACATCAAAGTTTTGCAAACCTCTTCGTAGAATAATAATGAATATTGAAAGCTGAAATTAAAATGTAAGGGTTTTTATAATATATGCTATGTTTGAGGCCTCAAGCGCGCGCCTCTTGCGCTTATGGGTTAATCCGCCATTGCTATTAATAAAAAAATGTTAAAAATAGTTCTTCATAGTTAATTCAAAATACCTAAACTTCTATTAAAACCTTGTCCATCTGAAATTCAAACAAACCGCCAGTGCTACAAGGTTCTAGCTGAAATTTGTACGAAAGCACAGGTGATTAAAAAAAACAGACTTACGCTTTTTATATTAAAATAAAAAGAATTCTATAGATTTATGTATGTATGGATCTCTAATGTGATCATTATTATTGGAGAACATATTTTAAAAAAATGGAGGATAAATAGGAAAAGGAGTTTTTTTCGTAATTTGTGTTTAATGTTATTTACACATCGTTGTGTCACATGTCATTAATGTACTAAGTTAATATTGTAAAATGTAATAATACCACACTGCAAAAATACAAAACATAGTGGTAAACAATAACACCATTGTGTTGAAGAATAAAAATAATTGATCAAAATCAGATAATTGAAAAAAAATACAGTAATAAAATTATCAAAATATAAAAGATATTATTCAACCTATGTACATTTACACAAGTTTTGTCAATAACAAGCCGGGTTTCGCCTTTCAGCATCTTTAGACGTTCAAATTGAAACCACAGATATCTGGCGATGCGCACATATAACTACGGTTTATTGGAAATTTAAGCAAAATTTCGACTTCATATTAATACAGTATGTAGATAATGCTACGCTTAATTAAGACTGCCTCATTACTACTTTAGTTTGGCCAACAGTCTACACTTAGAACCTTATAGTACTCAACTCACGATATATCACCAACACAATGTCTAAGACAGGGATGCTCAACTGAAATCACTTGGTGGTTCAAATAAAATAATGCATGTCTCTGATGGGCTACACATGAATATATTGAACCTTAAAAATAATATGATATTTCAGTATAAATAAAAAAATAAACAGCTCACAATGAAAATAATTTTATTATTTTGTTAAATTCCTTATAAAATATAATCTGACCATTAGAGCGAGATAGCAATTCTTGCTCAGTCGGCTACCGCTGTCTCTCAACACTTACTTGGTAGTTAGTAATAAACAAAAGATCATGTTCTGTGAATTTATGGTTCAACCATTTTTTGGGGGTTTTTAGAAATTGGAATGTTCAGAATGCAAAAATTCGTTACAAATTTAATAATACATTTATTTAATGAATTTTATGAATAAAAAATTCAAAATGTATAGAATGTTGAAAACCTCGAAGGGGCCACACAAAACCTCTAATAGGGCCACATGTGGCCCGCAGGCCAAGGTTTGGGCATGACTGGACTAAGATGTCGAATTTTTAATAATTGAAAAAATCATCTTGCGGGGGAACCCAGACAAATTTGGTGGGCAGTGTTAAGTTCTTACCGTTAGACCACATAGACGTACAATTAATATCACTTGTGAGTTGTGATTATAATTATTTTTAATAATGAGTATGCAATTTACAAACACAATATTTATAAACTCTTGCCTCATTAAATGAATGATTATCTTTTTTATAGAAACTGCCATGGGAACTACGTTGAGTACAAATAGTTCAACTATACATGGTTACAAGAAAGCCGTTCATGATATGGGAGAATTCATGTTATACATTGTAGTAAGACCATGGCTTCATTTGCCGTTTATATTTAATCAGACAGCACGCGGCAAGGAGCAGAAAAAAGCACTATCAGTGTTACACAACTTTACCACAAATGTTATAAGAGATAGACGAAAATCAAAAACATTTGCAGAGCTAAAAGATGAATCTTCAAAAGCGGGTGTCGATGATGATGACCACTTTAAATCCAGTTCAAAGAAATTAGCCATGTTAGATTTATTGTTACTCGCTGAATCAAAGGGAGAGATTGATGAAGATGGAGTAAAGGAAGAAGTTGATACATTCATGTTTGAGGTTGATTGTTTACTAAAAATATTAAAAAACTTTTTGCAAAAACATTTAGCTTTAAATAGTTTGAGGGATGTTTTTAGAAGAAAGAAAAAAATGATTTATTTAGTCTAAGACCATTGTATTTGATGTGATCCTTTTAAGCAAGGATCAGAGAGGACTCTTGGTTTATACAAAATCTGTTCCAAAATAGTGGCAATTTTTTTCTGAGACATGTCATGAAATTTTCATTTTTAAGATGATTGAAGAGGAAGTTGGAAATATTTTGTTTTAATGGATAAAAAAATATTTTCAGGGCCACGATACAATTGGAATGGCACAAGTCTTCTTTTTAATGGCATTAGCAAACAACAAGGAAGTGCAGGTGAGTTTAATATTTATCAGAACTTAGTTTACATAAATAAAACTACTTGTATTCGAGTCCACTTAAGTGTAACCATAAATTAATGATACCTCACACTGACTTCAACAAATATTAAGCACATATATTTATGTATATCTAAGTTTCGAATCACTGTTAGATAACAACATTTATTTCTGCCACCTATCTATAACAATAGACAGATAACTTTCTATTGCATATTTTTTTTAGGAGAAAATTGTAGAGGAACTTGATAAAATTTTCGGAGATTCTGATGAACCAGTCACAATAGGAGAACTCAATCAGATGCAGTATTTAGAAAGATGTATCAAAGAAAGTTTACGGTTGTATCCGAGCGTTCCGATATTCTCCAGACATTTAAGCGAGGAAGTACAGCTAAGTATGTAGTAAAGAAACTGCAGTTATTGAAAATAATATAAATGGCAGAACACTACAAAAAATAAATTGTACCAATGATAGAGAGCCAGTTATCAAAATCTTCTATTCTTCCATCTCCCATATCTTGTCAGAAAGAAATGGATGCACTGATAATAATGTATAAATACAAACAATACATTTTAATAGTAGTTATATTTATCAATAGTTTTTGCAGTATTTAAACAGTTTACCAGTTTTGAATTTTCAAACCACTTCCATGATTGTGTTGCATGTAAAAAATGAGTAAAAGGTAAACATTGGAATTATCAATATAATAAATAGTTTCCTTTCTTTTACAGGTCAGCATTTGATCCCTGCAAATACAATATTTCACGTGCATATATTTGATCTACACAGATGTCCGGAGATCTATCCGGATCCGGAAGTCTTTGATCCAGATAGATTTCTACCGGAAAACTGTGCAAAGCGACATCCATTTGCCTACATTCCATTCAGTGCTGGTCCTAGAAACTGTATAGGTGATTTTTTTAGTAATATGAATATAATAATTGGACAACTACCGGTTTTCAGTTGTACAGTAAGGATGTAAACTTGCCTTAATAAAAAATGAAGATAATAAATAAAATTATCTTATGTCCGGTTGCTACTAGGGATTGCAATACTGGATGACTATATCAACCCATAATCGGCAAATAGCTTAAGAGACACAATTATGTAACCAATAATTGTTTAACACCCCTACGGTGCTACAATATACTTCCGATATGTTGCTGGCCCTTTAAGAACCAAGTGTTAAAACATGTTTGTTTCACGTGAATGTCGGTTGAGAAACACTGATCTAGAGAACTGAAAGTATTCATTGTAATATCATGATAGGCATTGACCATATACTATTATTTACTAACCGTATTTAAGGAATTTCTTTTTCGAACTTATTACGAGAGTAATTTAAAAAAAACCTTCTCCAATAAAATTTATAAATTGTCGGTTACGATTTACTGCCTATTGCGCGTCGCTATGAATATGCGTAATTTGGTTTCTCATAATAAATATTGCATAAATCCCAAAATATAATTAATCCCGATATTACAAATATCAATACTGGTATTACAAATAAGCTTAAAAACAGCTACTTGGGATTGCAAAAACTAGCAAGTAAATCAAAATTGGTATTTCATAATACCTGTGAGATCCGGCCCGGAAGCCCAAAACGCTAATCGCTGCGCCATAGGACCCGATTGGTTAAAGAAATATGGCAAGAATTTATATTTATAAATCAATGAAACTAAATTACATTACTATTATCCTTAAAATTTTATTTATATGATAATGCAGTTCTTCCCTTTATAATTTGTTAATTCATTTATAAATTCTTGCCATATTTCATTCACTGATATTAAATTGTATATAAACACTTTTTTTATCCATGTCCACTCCCAATGTGGAGCATATGAACTCCTAATGGAGGTTATCTTGACAGAAGTGTTTCTATGAAAACTGTTTGTTACTCAGTTGGTCAATAATTCAAGTTAAGAATTGACTGTTAAAAGTTAACAATTGATATTATTGAATATTCACTGCTTTTCAGCAAATAATATTTGTTTTATATTTTCAGGACAAAGGTATGCTATGCTACAAGCAAAGTCAATGGTTTCTAGGATTCTTAGGAACTTTGTGATGGAGCCAGTAACCAAACCAGAAGACATTATTTTCATTACAGATATGGTATTACGATCAAAAGACCCAATTTATATAAAATTTATACCAAGACACCCGTTTAACTCGATGTCTGCCACAGACGACATATCTCGTAAATTTTTTCATGCACAACAGGCCAAAGAAAAGTTATCTCGTCAATAAACAATTAAATTAATAGTTGCAAATCATAGACGGCATGCTAGGTAATTACTGTTAATTATCTACGGCAGCTAAAAAGTTAAAAAGACTGACAATACATAATTTCTTCATATCTGAATGACCTATTTTCCAACTATTCTGTGTATTGTTATAGAGACAAGATGTATTGTATAACAATTGATGACAGTTTCGTACGGCTTTTTGTAAATTTTAGTTCACTTTGAAGGAGACAAATTTGAGGTCCAGTTTATTATTATATTATTTATTTCTTACTTACATTAGCTTTGGTTTTATTATATAATAATTTATGCTTTGCAGTAGTGTCGTAGTATTTGTTAATTTGCTTGTAGATTAATGTATAAGGTGAAGTGGAAACATACACAATTTAGTAAATAGTATACAATGCTAATCTTTTCTCTAGCCCACCCAAGATTTTAGATCACGAACCGCCACTGCGTTACACCTTATGTTTTTCCACCAAAACTTAACAAGTAATATCAATAATAACATGTTGGGTTCCAAATAATGAAAAAGTTATTTTCAAGCACTTTAAATCGTAATTTCACTGAATTGTTACAAAAATAGTGGCAGTTATCAAAGAAGTAATGAATGATGGCTTAAATGATCGGCTATATTTGCCCAGCAGTTATACAGATACGTATTTAGACACACATTCCCCAGACGCAATAGTTTTGCCGAATATGTTGCCAGACTATAGATTCCGCCATTTTTAACACCTTAACACCTTTCTTTCTTTACCGTCTTTGAAGAGAGCAGTTGATCAGCTGACTTACATTCAGTTCTCTTTTAAAAATTGCTGTTGAGCTGCTTGGAGTCCATATGAGGAGTGGGCGTGTTTAAAAAAGAAATGTGTCGATTAAACATAAATGAGATATGAAAATCTATAATTGCGTTTTATGTTCCTTATGTGTGATATATGTATATTATAAAAATAAACAAATCTCAGCACAAAATTTTAGGTGTTGGCTTATTGAAATGTCAAATAATCTAGAAGTATACTATTAAAAGGTCCATGCTCTTATTTCCTTTTTTTTGGAAAATAATAATATTTCTGCTACTACGAAAAATGGTTGTTAGCAAACTTAAATATTATTCCATAAATTCAATAATTTATGAAATTTCTGCTACTACGAAAAATAGTTGTTAACAATCTTAAACATTATTCCAAAAATTAAATAATTTACGAAATTTCTGCTACTACGAAAAATGGTTGTTAGCAAACTTAAAAATTATTCCAAAAATTAAATAATTTACGAAATTTCTGCTACTACGAAAAATGGTTGTTAGCAAACTTAAACATTATTCCAAAAATTAAATAATTTACGGAATTTCTGCTACTTCGAAAAATGGTTGTTAGCAAACTTAAAAATTATTCAAAAAAATAATAATTTACGACATTTCTGCTACTACGAAAAATAGTTGTTAGCAAATTTAAATATTGTTCCATAAATTCAATAATTTACAATTAAAATACTGCAGGAAAGGGCTGTCGATATATGCCTCGAGATATATTTATTTCATTTTTAGAATTTCTGGCTTATTCAATAAATAGGTTTGTAATTTTCTGACTACTATTTAAAAGTGCAACAAAAATCCCCCCGTTGAGGTCAACGGGCTTACAACTAGTCATATTTAATTGTGAATTGTCAAAAATCTCAGAAATTGTGTGCAATTGTCGTACAGAATTTGCTGTTCATGCTAACAGTCCTGTTAAGAGTAGAATGAGTTATGAAAAGATTAATACCTGTATAGATCTTGTAAAATGAAATTTTGATTAAGAGTTCAATAATCGAGACTCATTTCAGCAGGAATATTTTTCAATTTTGGTTAAGAATGAATACCAATTCCGATAATATTCGGAGAGATATGCCACCTCAGTGGGTTTCTTGGACAGCATGCATGCGAGATGGTAAAGTGAATGGTGAGTGAAAATAAATTAAAGTCTTTAGTGTAGATCAGGCACGGGCAAACTGTATTTTTCTGCGGCCTGCAAGCAATACTATATTTTTGAAAAAGATTCAGGTTTTTACCTTTTAACGCCTTATTAAAAAATGATTGAAAATAAATATAATAATTGTTATTTTTGGATTAACCTATATGTGAACAAACATTTTCAATCGTGAATCTCTTTACGATCAAACATCACCAATGAACATTTACCAGCAGTTTTAAGGATCTTGACTACAAAACTAACACCAGAATTTAAAAAAATGTCAAGACTTAAACAGTTCCATTCCTCTCATTAGATTGTTTTTTTTTCATGATAATAAATAATGTATAAATAAACATTGTATTTTACTTGCGGCCCGCCGCTCATTTTGAATTCCTGAATTTGGCACTTCATCTGAAAAGTTTGCCCCCCTCTGGTGTAGATGGATAAAGCGAATTTCTATATTGTATTTATTATCTTGCTATGTCAGGGGAATTTTTTAAAAATATTATCTCGAGTTCACACTCCAGTATCAGAAGTAAATAAAATGGAGGTGCAATAAAGATATAGCCATTGAGATAGTAAATATATTTATTAAGCTTTTAAACTTTTGTAAGTTTTCTTAGTGATTTTTTTATGGTTTGCTTCAAATATTTTGATTTGTTCACGAGCCAGGTTTACAGTTTCCGGCGTTGCGGATTCAAAGGGAAGATTTGATATCTGTAAAAAAAACAACATGAAAAGAAAATGTGAAAAAAGTGAAGGCAGGTATCAGAGAAATAAGTGCACACTCGAAACTTGATGCTATTTATTTAGAGTTCTCAATTAAGAGCAGTATAATATCAACTCATTTTCATTGATATGGTTTTTTTCATTCATATATGACAATAAAATATTGATTATATTAATAAAAAGTATTTCTGGTATGAATTAAATGAGCAATTATTAGATGACAGCCCCATTATCTTTAGCTAGCACTTATATTATTACATCTTTTAGTGCTATTTTAAAAGTGATATTAATAAGAAAAACACAGTCGAAATATATATTTTTATGCATGTATAAAGAAATACAGCTGTTTGAAATAAGTGATGAAATGGTGTATCTTTATATTATAAAATAAAATGCGATCGTTACACCACTAAAAGAAGCTTTTTATAAAGGTAAAGCTATAACCATTAAAAAGATACAGTTTTGTCATCATACTCACTGTTTCTCCATTCAGTTCTGGGATTTCTTTTTTTGAGTATAATCCAGAATGCATCCGCTTACGATGCGTATAATAATTTCCGGACGAGACAAACGTTTTTGGACAAAATTTACATGAATATCTCCGCTCTCCCGTATGCTGGGCCATATGTGTCTAAAATAGAAAGGTTTATTTATGAGTTTGGATAAAGCAAGTGTCCCAATTTGGAATTAAAAATTATGTAAGGAAAATCCCTAATAGTGATTAAATTAATATTGATTAGATTGATATTTTTCCCTAATATTGGTTAGATTAATATTATAAACATTATTTTTTTTCGCGAGCAATTAACTATTGTAATTTTTACAATTTGTCACATTAATTTGAAAAGGTTGCACACATTAAACACTCAATTTACACTTTTTGCCTCTTTAGGCTTTATGGTGAAAATATAATATTTTATTCAGTGCAGAAGAGGCACAAAAGAAGAAAGAAAATAATGCTATAGCATGAAAACAAACATGATGTTTATCTTTACAAGTATAATAAGGATACCCCACTAGAAAATTTGTTTCGATAACAAAAAAGAGGGATCGAAGTGAATTAAAATTACCCGCAGTCCTTGGTAAAGCTTAAATTTCCTATCGCATTGGGTGCAATCAAATGGTTTTGTGTCTGAATGTTTCACTTTCATATGAACATTTAATCGAGCACGAAGATGTGTGTTGTACTCGCATTTCGTACAAAACAGGCGTCGTGCATCATGTCTCCGAGTGTGTAATTTTAGAGAGCGTTTGTTTTTACACCTAAAACATCAGCATTATATTATGTATATACCAAATAATGATTCTTATAATAATTTTGTATTTTTTACAGGCTTTCCTAACAATGCAGATTTAAACTATCTACAAAATCTACAAAAAAATTCTAATTTAGTAAAAGTTAACTACTCAAAGGGTCAATATAACTTAGAGCAAAGTATATTCAGAATAGACTGTTGACGGTTTTATGACATAAAAGTTGTTTCATGTATTGGAATAGAAATAAAATGCCACAAGATATATCGGTATACAATAAGGATATTAATGAATAGTTTTACTGAATTATAGACTCTTTCCCTTACATAAAACCGCACTGCAAACATTTCATTTCATATTTTCCTTCCGTGTCATGAGTCATCATGTGACTAGTAAGACTGGCTTTCGATTTAAAGCTTCGGCCGCATTCCGCACAAAGAAATTTGGTCTTGGAGTGAACGACGTTCATGTGACCGGCAAATGATGTAGACAGAGAAAACCTTATTAAGAATGAGGATTTAACAAATTAATAATATTATATATTGTGATAAATTATTATTTCAAATATGTACATCATATAAGTATTAATATTATCAGAAGATTACTGAGCGTAACAAAAGATGCACTTAAGTAATCACAATCAAATAGACAGTTTCCAACAGAAGGATCCTATTGAATTATGTGGATGTCGCGCTCTGACATTGCAGAAATTACAGGTACGGTAAAATATCCAAATAATGGAAAACTTTGAATAGTTTCGATTGTATTTAGGTTAAATGTCATAAATGTACAAATAATTATTGACAGTCTCAGTCTCAAGGTGTTTCGCGACACAAATTGAGTACGTATTGTGACGAAAGAAGTTTTAGGTGTTGGGGTTACGAGACTTTTCTCCAGATATTGTGTTTTATCTTTGAATACTGCCCTATCAGTTTAAAACAGAAGTACAAGGAAAACTGATTTGTTTTCCAGAGCTTATATCTAAAAACACACATGGTTGTGTTAAAGACATTTATCTTCACTTACACTTTCCCACATATTTCACATTCAAATTTTCCCCTTTTTTCCAGAGGTACATGTGTCAATTTATGCGCACTCAATCCAGCAATGCAGCTGTACCTACAAAGAGATTAGTATAAATGTTATTGATGCATACATAATTTACTACTACATATATATTATGTTTGTATTATCACATTTCCAAACAGAAGTCTAAATTTGTAGCAATATCTTTGATGTCTGTTTGGTTGTCTAATTTTATTGTTATTAATTGTTGGTTTCCTATTACCTGAATATCCATAAATCTTAATGAAAGATGACTAACAACAGTTTTTACTAAATGCATGACGTTACCTTCTTTCACATTGGTCGCACTTGTGAGGTTTTTCTGATTCCGGTAAGTGCGTTTGCAGATGCACTATTAAATTATCTGGTAGTGAAACTGACTTTTTACAAATTGGACATCTATAATCAATAAAAAACAAAGTGAAATTTGTAGGAAAAAAGCATTACATAAAGAATATTTGTATATTTCATAAAGTTTTTGATGATGCTGCATAAGCAAAAGTGGTAGCTTTACCTTGTAAAGAGAAACAAATATTATGGGGAGTGTTGTAATAAAGAACACAAACACAGGAAAATAACACAGGAATTTGAAGTACAGGTAACATTACAAATTTACTTATACTATAACATAGATTTGAAACATTTGAGCATGTTGATTTGAAGCGAGGTAAAAAAAGAATTTGATTTCCACAATCATATTTGAGTTTGATAATCAAGTGGTTTATGGGTTTTGACTTGATAATTTGTAATGGTTTGCTTATTATTCAAGTCTATGATGCTCCAAACGTCTCACCAGTATTGTTGTCAAAGTGAAAAATAATTATATGGGTTAAATATTGGTCACTGCGGTTGAAAAAAAGTGGTTTGGGGTTTTGTTCCATTGATCCTAAACAAAATGTTTTGTATACAGAATATATTGAGCAATGATCAATGAGGTGATTTTCTGCATAATTTGTAACAACTAATTTTAAATACTTACTCAAAAGCATTCGGTTGCAGATGACGAGCCATGTGGGTATAAATTGTTCGCCTGTGATATAATCGTTTGTTGCAGCAAATTAAATAGCCTTTCGTTTGATGGACTGTTTCAAAATGACTGTATAGCTAGAAAAATATAATTATTATTGAGGAAAATTAATGAAAAATACATCAATTGGGAACTAAATATAGCAGTTCAATGCAAGTAATGTATATAATTAATACATGAGAATTTTTGAATAATATTTTAAACATAAGATATAATAGAAAATGTTATATGGTGACATGAGATTTTGCTTAGCAGAATATGAATTAAAATTTTTCATTTATGACATCACTTAATTTTCCCTTTACATTGAACTCCAAAAACTTTTGCTATTTGTTATCGTTATAATTAATCTATATTTAGACTAGATTTGTGATTTAGTAAGATAAATAGAAATGAAAGTTTGCTATGTAAATAAAAAATTTAAACCTCAGTCAGGGTAGAGAATTTCGGACTAGTTTTGCAGACTTGGCAGCACATATTGTAAAAAGTTCTTACAGCATTTTCAAGTGCCGTACCTTTTAAAAAGAGTTTACCATCTTTGTAAATTTCCGAAGGAAGTTCAGTTGCAGTGGAGTCATCGACAATTCTATTATTTGTACATGGTGGAGCACTAAGGCTGAGCGCAGGCTTACAATTATTAATATGTCTCTTTCTTATTGTATTTTTTTTAGCCAAGGGAACTTCAAAGTCTACTATATCTTCTTCATAGTTGTTAACTATGTCTTCCAACTCCAGTTTTACTCCTTGGCCCAGAATTTCAGCTTTATTATCAACTCCTTTAGATAAAACATGCCCTTCCTTTACATCATTTTTGAAGTCAATAATATTACGTTCATTTTTGTGCCTGCCACAAGAAACCTTGAAAAAAGAAACATTTGGAGTGGATTTATGGATCTGCCAGTGTTCAATATTAACATTGCATGTTACAAAAATATCAGAGTTGATGTTATAATCAACATTATTATTTAAAAAGTACTGACAAGCAACCACATGAAATTTTGAATATTACCATTTTCCAAGAAAAACATCTTTACATTTTGTCAGTGAGACGGTGACTTTTTTAAAAATAGAGAAATTCAAGTTTTATATCAGGGTGGGGAACAATAACAATAATTTTTTAAAAAATTAGATTCGGAAAAAGCAAAAGAGTAAAAAATAAAATAAATATATATATGATTTTATACTGATATGTAGAATCATAGTCTGTCATATAATTTGAAATAAATGAGTTTTGTTAAAATACTAAACACCAAACTTGAATTGGATATTGAAACAAGCAGCGACAGCACTACAGAAAGATGCAGCAGGGTGGGAGCTGTAGATTCAGAAAAGCTTTGCGGTCATAATGTATTAAACATTCATAACTGTTCAAAAAAATGCAATCTTGCCTGGGGTTGCAAAACGTTAGATGACACGTTTCCTTTTCCTTAACATTGTTATGCAATAAAACGAGGCAAATATAAATGGAAATAATTAATTTAAATGCTAAAAAACCTGTAAAGGGTCGTCCCCTTTCATTAAATATTTTTTGGTATTGTTGAACCTTTCATCAGATATTCGCATTTGTGAGAGTTTGGTCTGAGCTTTTGTCACTTGCACGTAATATGTATATATATCTTCAATGCACGTCACGCATTTATCGCATACCACTGTGGAGAAATCATCAGTAGATTTTATCTGTCAAAAAATAATGAATAACATTGCTTAATTCTAAATATAAAATAGATTTTGTTGGGACATGTTTGACAAATATAGTTTTACAGCTAGTAGTTGAACATTTAAGGGCTAGAATCCTCTAATAAAAACATTCATACGTTGATTTCTTAACAGTTTTATGAACATGAATCTAAAGGTGGGCGTTGGAAGAGTTTTCTTTGCACCCCACCTACTCCCTGTTTTATTTTGAAAACGAGTAGAGTGATCAGTTAGTCTTATCTTGCACGAAGAGGGGATGAGTGATTGAATTTGTATCATAAAATACCATAGCAATAAATAAACACGGTCACCTCTAATGAAAATAATCGATGCACCATCTTAATAAGGTAACTCCTTTCGTTTGATAAATCACATATGTCAATGGTGTGTGCAAAATATTCCAAGCACAATCGGCAAGGATCTAGCGATGGAAATTCAGCCATTATAATAATATTACAAAATAACTTATTGTTTATTTCATTGGTAAAAACGCCGAATAATTATTGTAATTTGAAAAATGTATAAAATCGATGACTGATGATATAAATCAATCTCAGAAATATCGAATCAAAATTCCACAATTAACATTGTTGAGTAAATGATGTATGTTGTCTATGGAGTAAATCAAAATATGTCAAATATAAAACATCAAAAGTATAAGTGCTGCAATATTCAAAAAATAAAATAAAACAGCTTACATGAATGTAGGTACTATTCGTCGGTAAAAATGCCAACTTTTTAGTAATATTGTATTTGTGGAAAGGATTATGGATCACGGAATACCAAACTGCAAGGATGATTTTTATTGGAAGTTAAAAAAAAAATATATTATATTAAACGGGTGGTTACAGTCTTAACTCGATGGCTGCTACAGACGAGATATCTCGTATTTTTTTGTGCTCAACACGCCATAGACGAGTTATCTCGTCAGTAATTAATTAAATTAATAGTTGCAAATTATAGCCAGCGTGATAGGTAATTACTATTAATTATCTACGGTAGCTAAAAGGCTAATATCTCTTGGTTTAATTTGAAATCGCACTGTAATGATAACTTTTGTTTTTTTTCATCTGCCACTTTTATTTATTTCAATCAAGGTTCGATATTAATTTTATTATGTTATACCATAGCCCCCTATACTTATGGATGGAGGCGGTAATGATTATACAGATATTATTATAAAATAATAATGTTTAGTATTTATTAAAGTTGATCACTTTTAGGGTGTTCACTGTCAATACTTGGTGGAAAGGCATTATATTAGTAAAAACACAATAATCCTTTGTACTTCATTCCACTTTATTTAATATGTCAGGACCGGTTTCGCTCATTACGAGCATCGTCAACTGATAAGAAATATAATTTAACAGTGCTATTTATACAAAAATGAACAGTTATAAACAACAATTGGCATTGAAAAGAAAATACCAATTACATTAAAAGTGATTCTAAAATAGCACAAAATTAAAATGTTTAACACATCTAACATATAATTAAAAAGTCATCTCAGATTAATAAATTTAGAATGGGAATTGAAAGTAATTACAAACATAATTAAAATTTGGGAATTCTTTGACAAAGTGATACAATGAAAATAATGACATTAATAATGACAATAATATAGTGAATAGGCTTAATGATAGTTAAGAAAATTTCCCCGCTTCCAAGTAGTTGGTAAGTGTACATACTTAAACAAAATCGACAGTCAGGAAGATTCTGAAAAAGAAATTTTTCAAAGACCATATCAATTCTAACAAAGATATATATATATATATATATATTTGTATATATATATATATATACTTTGTGCTAGCTAAGGGGTGCCCCTTAGCTTAATCTTTTAGAAATCGAACCGTGTTAATTAGTTATAGACAATGAATACATGAAGAATTTAAAATGAGTGAATGGTATAAATGTTATGTTTGAATATCATTTCATGAAATATAACCGCCCCTGCAAATACAAGGGGCACATTGATACAATGCCACATTGACCGACCGCCACTGGCTGTGACAAAATTAAAGTGAAAACCACACTTTTGTCTGGCCAAAAATGTTAGAAGGGATCAATGCAGAAGTTAAAATTTATTTGTATACATTTTGATGAGCACAATAAAAGACACGATAAAATCAGAAATTATGTAAGGTTTAATGCAATCAAATTAAATAAGAGTTGACTAGAAAATTATATGCTGCGTCCATGGCGCAGCAGTTAAATTTGTTGGCTTCTGTGTCAGATCTCACAGGCTCGAGTCGCAGTAGGAACGGCATTTTTTTCAATCGATTTATAGATTTCTATTCGAAGGCATGTGTACTTGTGATGCCTGAAAATTCCCTCCCACCCTTCTGATCCTCAAATAACGTGGCATAGTGAGAGGGATTTATTAACTACTAGTCTGTCCTGCACTATCCTATCCATACCCCTCTCTTGAAAGAGAGGTTGAGCGACTGAATAACAAACAGTTCTTATTGACAAACTTATGTCGAAATACCTCTATTAGGAGGCCATATGCTTCAAATTGGGAGCGGACTTGGATTTAAAAAAATGGTATGGCAAATGAAAACAGGTTGTTGCAAGATGAAAAATGCATCCGTTATGTTAAAAATGTATGGAATTATTACCAATATATTGTGATTATGCTTTGCCGTACCATCCATAATGCGGTATTGAAAATTACTTAGTTTTTAGAAACAGTTAAAGTTAGCAATCAGTGTTCGCTCTGCTTTGCGAATGAATATTGGTACCGCAGTAATAGTGACACCTCTTTTTTTCCATGAAAGCTGCTGCATTGCAAATTATATATTTAATATTGCTTAGTATTAAATTATAAAATTGATAATATTAAAAAATGTGAATTTTTTGTTGTTGTTTTTAATGCAATTGTATTATTCCCAGGAATTGGCTGAGAATGCAGAAAAAAATAATCCAGTATATATATAAAAAGATATATATATATATATATACTTTGTTAGAATTGATATGGTCTTTGAAAAATTTCTTTTTCAGAATCTTCCTGGCTGTCGATTTTGTTTAAGTATGTACACTTACCAACTACTTGGAAGCGGGGAAATTTTCTTAACTATCATTAAGCCTATTCACTATATTATTGTCATTATTTTCATTGTATCACTTTGTCAAAGAATTCCCAAATTTTAATTATGTTTGTAATTACTTTCAATTCCCATTCTAAATTTATTAATCTGAGATGACTTTTTAATTATATGTTAGATGTGTTAAACATTTTAATTTTGTGCTATTTTAGAATCACTTTTAATGTAATTGGTATTTTCTTTTCAATGCCAATTGTTGTTTATAACTGTTCATTTTTGTATAAATAGCACTGTTAAATTATATTTCTTATCATCATTACCGTTTGAGCTCTCACCGAGTAAAGTTGTCTGAAATTTCGCTTCGCGAAATTTCAGTTTTTGTCCTGTGTGCTCGCTTCTTCGCTTCGCGAAGAAGCTCGGTTGTTTTTAAAAGCCTTCTCAGTGCTTTAAAGTGCTAAGTGTTAATTCTTGTTAAGTATCATAGCTTAAATTAATAATATTTCTCCATACCAGTTACCGTGCACCGGAAGCCATCTTGGCACCCGATTGCCCGGCCCACGTATTATCCGCCCTGCTTTCTTGTTGGTTTTTTGCGAGCACCGTGCGTACTTTTCGGTTCTGACTGACTCATTCGTGCGTTTTTCCCCACCTTTCATCGGGCATTCCCTGTGACTGGTGGGTTCAAGCGTGCCAACGTTTTCGGTCGCCCGTACAGTGCGTCTATCGGTGAACGTGAATATCCGTATTTTTTGGTGAGTTACCTATTATATTATAAATCTCCGTACGTCCGTCCGGCAGATTGCTTACTAGCAATATGCCGGCCTCTCCTCGTGGGTCATCACGGCCCCGCTCGCGTGTAAGCTCAATGAGCTACGATCAGCGCACTCCAGTGCCTTCGCCAACCCCTTCTATCATTATGTCGGGCCACTCTCCGACTATCATCGCGGCGCTGCCCAGACCGGTGCAGCTCCCCGTTGATCCCCGTCTTCGCAAGCGCTCGCCTTCTCGCATGGACATAACTCCAGTATCTACCGCCGAAACCTGGCTCAGACCTAAAGTTTCGGCCCCCAAACGTCCCCTTGCTCCGTCTTCCCCCACAAAGACGAGCAATAAATTTCGCGCGCTCAATCCTGAAGTCACGCTTCCTTACGTGCCTTCAGTACCAACGTCAGTCGGCCCCGCTAAGCCAAAAAAGTCCCGTGTACCCCCTGTAATCCTGTCTGTAGATAGACAGGAACAGCACTCAACCGTCGTCAAGCGGTTAAAAAATATTCTAGGAGAATTTTTATTCTCTATTAAAATCAAGAACGGCACTTATGCCGTTCAAGTGCAATCGGTGGAAGCCCATCGATGCTTGACCGCTGGCCTACGCAATGGCCAAGCGGTCTTTCACTCGTTTACATTGCAGGAAGATAGGACCTGCAAATCAGTCATCCGTGGATTGCCCCTTCTTCCTGCAGAGGAAATCGCATTCGCGATTACCCAATGCGGGTTCAGCCCAGTCTCGGTTTCCCTTCTCAAAGGGAAATCTCTAGAACCTATAAATCCAGCATACTTAGTAGCTATGCCAGCTGGGACGGACATGTCGTACATGTCCAATTCAATTAAATCTCTTTGTCACGTCAGAGTGACAATGGAGAAATTCCGCGGACGTTCAAGCATCGGTGGCACCCAGTGCTATCGGTGTCAGCTCTTCGGGCACTCAGCTCGAAACTGTAACCGTGATGCTCGATGCGTCAAGTGCCTGGGACAGCACGAGTCGCAAGCATGCACCCGCCCTAAGGGAGACTCATCTCCTGGCGTAAAATGCTGCAATTGCGGAGGTGACCACCCCGCCAACTATAGGCAATGCCCTAAGCGCATTGCCTATGTCAAGTCAATTGTGGCCCGCCGCGAAGCCACTTCCGCCCCCAAAGCAAACCTCCATAAATCAGCTGCCCGAGCAGCAGTACCAAACGTACTTTCTTACAGTAGCGCTCTTGCTGGACCCCAAGTCAGTGCCTGCGTCGCTGCACCAGCACCAGTAAAACCCTCCCTCCCAACCACACTTGTGGAAATTATAAACTCTCTCCTCGACGGCGAGGACGGAATCACAAAAGATGATCTCTGAGCTATCATTGAGAGCATTCGTATGTCCCGCGCCATCCGCGCAAATCCCGCTATGTCTCTTAACGACAGACTACTTAGAGCCGAGTCACTTTTAGACAAGTGCGGACTAGCCACACCATAAAAAGGCGCAGACCTTTTAGATAACGGACGACCTCTCAAGATCTTAACGTGGAACGCTAACAGCGTTTCTGACCACAAACGACCTGAACTTCAAGCTCTTCTCATAGAACTTGGTATTGACATCGTCTTGATTCAAGAGACTTACCTTAAGCCGAAACATCGTTTTTCTGTCCCCGGTTACGATTGTTACCGTGAAGACCGCCCCCTTCCCGCGAAGGGCGGAGGTGTCATGATATTAGTACATCGCGATCTAAAACACGCGCACCTCCCAACGTCCCCTTTAAACGGATTTGAATCCACAGCTATAGAAGTAGAAATCAATGGTAGACCGCACGCTATAGTTTCGTTGTACGGTAAGGCAAAGGAAAAAATCCTTGCCTCTGAACTTGATCAGCTGCTCAAGCTCAGAAACTCGGTCGTCTTAGCTGGCGATCTTAACGCTCACCACAGTGTATGGAATTGCTTTAAAGCAAATTCCCGCGGTAACTCACTTCTCAAGCTCTCCGAGAAATCGGATTTTGCGATTCTCCACACGGATGAACCGACTCGCATTCAAGGAAAAACTCGCCCATCTTTCATTGATTTAGTGATCGCTCAAAACTCTCCAACCGTCGGCAAACCGAGAGTAATAAACGCACTCCAGTCGGACCACCTCCCTGTCTATTTTGAGATAGGAGGCGCGTACGAAAAAGATCGAACTCCGCAGTTTGATTACGCGAAAGCGAAGTGGAAACTCTTTAAAAAGTTTATTACGCAAAATATTCAACTCACATCGAAAACTCTGCAAACGGAGGCAGAGATTGATTCAGCAGCAGCTGAGCTGACTGAAACAATTCTAACGGCCCGTCGTCGCTACGTCCCTAAAGTAAAGCCATCGAACTCGCGAGCCGAACTCACGGACGAAACTCGCGAACTCATTCTTAAGCGTAATAGACTGCGCAAAGAATGGAATAAAACAAACCGCGAAGATCACTTTGTCAAACGTGAGATTAACTCTCTCACGGCTAAAATAAAATCCATGGTCAAAAGCCACAAAAGTGCCCTCTGGGAGGACACCCTCACAAGTTGTCGGATATACACCGACGACCCCAGAAATTCACTCTGGGCCCTCGCGAGACGCATAAAAACGTCTTCATCTGTTATCAAGCCAATCAGACCTGACCCAACCAGCGATAAGTTTGTTTATTCCGATCTCGAAAAAGCCAATGCACTCGCCGATGCATTCGTTAAAAATTTTGAAATTCAGTCGGACACGGACATCGCTACGAAAGCGATTGTTCAAAAATCAATAGAATCACTTGCTGAGCAAAACATCAACCCGGATGATGTAAAAATCGTAGAACCGGTAGAGATCGAAAAACTCATCAAAACACTCGTAGTCAAAAAAGCCCCCGGAAGGGACAACATTAACAATACCATTTTAAAACGACTTCCTCAAAAGGGAATCATTTTTATAGCCAAAATTTACACCGCATGTCTTTTACGTGGCTATTTTCCAGTAACGTGGAAAACGGCTCACGTCGTCGCGATTCCAAAACCTAAAAAAGACCACTCACTAGCTGTCAACTACAGACCGATCAGTCTACTCGATTGCCTCAGTAAACTACTCGAGAAAGTGATACTTGAACGCTTTCTTCCCACCCATAACCCTATCCTCCCTGAATCTCAATACGGGTTCAGGAAAGGACTCTCAACCACCCTTCAGCTATCCCGTATCACGGGTCAGATCACCGAAGACTTTTACAGAGGCAGAACCACCGGAATGGTACTGCTCGACCTGGAAAAGGCATTCGACACGGTATGGCACGACGGTCTTGTCCACAAGCTCGTTGCGACCAACACTCCCACCTACATTTCAAAGATCATTCAAAATTACTTGAAAGACCGCACTCTCTACGCAGCGGTAAAGAAAGAGAAATCTTCTCTCCGCACAGCCTCTGCTGGGGTACCTCAGGGTAGCCTCCTGGGACCTAGGCTATTTATCCATTTTAGCTATGATCTCCCGCACCCTACGAACTGCTCCGTCGCTTTATACGCAGATGACACAGCAATCACATCCACCCACAAGGATCGAGACGTAGCGTTACGTCGCCTTGAGGCTGGTACGGCCCAGCTGACTGACTTCTTTTGTCGCTGGAGGCTTAAAGTAAACGGCGCAAAAACAGAGGCGATCCTCTTCACACGAAAGCGAGCCAACAAAAATTTTAAAGGAAAAATCACCGTCTGTGGTATTCCTTGCGCATTCAGTCCAGCAGTTAAATACCTCGGGGTATACTTGGACTGTTCCCTCACTTGGTCTACTCATATTGCAGAAGCTAGACGCAAAGCACACGTTGCAATCGGTGCGTTGTACCCAATTTTCAACGCCAGAAGCTACCTTAGCATGGCAAATAAAAAAGCATTATACAATATGGTCATTAAGCCGACCATGTTATACGCCTCCCCTATCTGGTCTGTTGACATTCCTGACAGCAAACTCCTTCTCCTACAGAGGGTCGAAAACAAATGCCTGCGTATAATCTCAGGCTTGAGGAAAAATGCCAGTACACGATACCTGCGTGCCTGGTATAAAGGCCCAGACATCCAAGAGACCCTACGTCTCCACCGTGCCAGCTTTGAGGAGAGACTGAAACAGGGGCCTCACCTCGCTCCAACTCTCCGAGCTACAAAAATCGCAAATTTTAAAAACCAACTTAAGGTCTCTAAGAAACTTGTCAAGATGATGTCACAATCCTTATTATGCTCCACTTCCCCTTCTCTTACAGGAAATTCTTTCACAGCGGAGTCGAACGAGAAAGTGGCCGACAGCAATGCCGGCCTTCATTTAATCGCCCTAAGAGATAATCTTTAATGTTTGATCGAGCGTGTGTACTCTTGAAAGGGAGTATACGCACTCGATAATACGAGCCAGGCTCGTTTATTCAGCTAGGGACTGGGCATGTCTAAAATAAGAACAGTAAACTCTTCAAGTTTACGTAAACATTACGAGCAATTCTTGGTAAGAATTGAACTTTTTATGATTCAAAGCCAATCATTCTCGTAAGGGGTTTTTTCTTAACTGTTTTCCCCACACAAAGCCTTCAGCTGACAGAATCTTTTAGAAAGTCATTACGTAGCTAGCTTACATGCGGGAAAGGGATATAAAGACTTAGTCTGTACCCACCCTAGCAATAACTTTAGTCAGGAAACTAGGAGTCCGCTTCGCGGACACCACATATAGTTTCAGTAGGAAAATAAAGGTAGGAAAAAAAAAAAAAAAAATATTTCTTATCAGTTGACGATGCTCGTAATGAGCGAAACCGGTCCTGACATATTAAATAAAGTGGAATGAAGTACAAAGGATTATTGTGTTTTTACTAATTTATTAAAGTATATTAGTTTATGGTATTTATCATATTTTTCTACCCCTGTGACCTGTTTTATCAATATGAAAGATTAAACAAGTTTTCATTTCTATCACAAGATGTCATTGTATGATGTATTATTTTGTAGTGAAGAAAATACAAAAATAATAGTATTATTTATTATACTATTATTTTTGTATTTTGAAACAAGAGCGATAACTAGATAACAGACAAAAAATATATTTTATTAGGTACCTACGTGCCTACTAATTTATTTTTGAAGTCATCAGATCTGCCACCAGTCTCATACAAAATGTCATAATACATTATGATATTATTGATATTATCAAATTACAATCAGTAAACAAAATATATCCAGTAAAATATTGGTTGCGGATCGGATGAAAATGATATAATGTGGCAAATTAAATAAACATATTATTAAATGCAGATGTATTGTCAAAGTAAAAATATTGTGATGTATCTACTGCAAAAATCCTATCAATAAAAAGCTGAATTATAAACAAAATTACTGGTGTGCTTGCTATAAATGATTGGCTCATTAAAAATAGCGATCCATCATTAAAATCATGATGTTGTGTTAATTATACATACGTTGTTAACTGACGGGTGATACAACACCTACTTATATGATAACAAAGGTTGCCTAAAGTGGTGATTTAATGAACAGCATAGCTTTTTACAGTCGGTAAATTTCCGATCAGATTAACTGATATTGTGTGATTATTCTACTAACGAGTGAAAAGTGAACTAAAATCTTAAAATAAGTTCAAATTCAAATTTAGAAACACAATGTGAAACGATGTGTCTTGGATTTATTGCGTAAGATCTGTCAAACGAGTAATACGATAATTAATTGACAACGCGGCAAGTCATGTTCATTAGAGAACGTACCGTTACTGGAAAAATTTCATCTTTCAGCGGTGCTATTCCCGCGTGCAAACACTTATGTTGAATGGCCGGAAATACTCAACACAGACCCTTTTTTTGTATATCAGACTGTCCAACACAATCAAACGTTAGTATTTCAGATCGTCCAAATAAGCGTATGTACGCGGAAATAGTACCGCAGAAGACCCACTATATGACATATTACTCAAAAAGAATTATCTTGATGGCTCTTGCCATCTGAATAAAGAAGATTTAAAATGTTCACGACGTTATGTGTTAGAATAGTGCTGCGGATCTAGAAGGAAAGTATTATGAAAAATAGTCCGTCATCGAGTAATTAAGTAATGGAGAATTTAGTAGATATTATGTAATTCACTCCAGATACTTTAGTTCACCACAACCTTCAGCAACGTCCTTCCTCTCTTTCACCTACCACTGTTTTCCCGTCCCGTCAATTGTATACGGCAGTATCATGTGCTGTTACAAACGTTAGGCGTAGGTATATAAAGTGTTTTTTCTTAATCGGGAGTGTATCAGAAGGCAACGATCCAAAACCTGGTGCTGTTCATTAAGTGTGCAAAAAATTAGTTCCTCCAAAATTTATAGATACGTGCCATGGTGGGCTGGAGGAGGCTCGGAGCAGTTCGCACAAGGCCCTTGCTAATTTTTACTTAGGCTGGTAAGCCTCTTGGTAAATTTAAGCAAAACAATATTCTCAGTCAAATCAGTACTTGGCTGCAGTTTATCTAAAGTCTAAGTGGCTTAAATGTAGAATAAAACATAAGACTTTGTTGTTCTTTGCAATTTATCGTAAAACACATTAAGAGCATAATGAAAGAGACCTAGGCGTATTTGTGGATAGTTAACAATGCTTTAAAATAGCGATTTAAAAAATATAAATTGCTTCCAGACGTCCTTAGATGTTCAATGTAGCATTTTTGTGAACGATGCTGAGACCGATTACTTTTCATACTTCACACGTACACATTTCCTCCTTAACTATCTTTGAAATTAAGTGAGCCTCTTGCTAGCTTATCGGCAGCTCGCCGCTGGACACATGCAAAACTACTATGAATTGAAATCTACTCGTTTTTTGTCTGATGCCGTATATTTTTAATGGCCTGGTAGTTTGTTTATTCATCAGTCCGTCTGTGGTTGAATGGTCAACGTTGTTGACTTCGGTCGTTGTGCTCGAGCCCTAGTAAGGGCAGTTTCATTTTTCAATCGATTTACATATATATGCATGGTTGTTTGTAATGTTTCAATTTCCCTCACACCTATCCGATACCTAAAACGAAGCGCAGTAAGAGAGATTAACTAATCAATATTCCTGTCCATGCCCTATCCTTCTATCTCTACTCTATTTAAAAAAGCGGTTGAGCAACCGAGTAACAGGCATTTCTTAGAGAAAAACATCAGTTGAGATATATTTCGTTAGGAATCCATATGCTCCACACTAGGAGTTGACACAATTAAGAAAAGTTTGCTTTATTAGTTACCAAGTCGGCGTGGGCGAATTGTTTAATGTACGGTCAGATAAAATTTCTTAGCGTGAAGCGTATGTCCCCCTGTTTCAATTTTGATAACTCTTACGAAACGACATCTTTCAGTTTCTCCAACCAAATCCCATTTTATTTATAACCTGTTATTATTTATTTGATGAAAATACACATAGATTTATTTTAAAAACGAGTACGCATTCAAAGAAATTAAGTATTGTTTATGTAGGTATATTTCTTTTACCAGCCACTGCTCTCGTGCCCTTTAAGCCACCCCTAATTACACGGTGATGGTTTTGCACAATCGTTAATTATGATAAAGATAGCGTGTCTACTTTGACATCTTAACAAGCTATATTTTCACACTGTGATTGGCAATCATGATTAAAAATAGTGGGTCAGTTGTAATTACGAGTGACTTTAAATTATATAAAACGATGATACTCGTGTCGGATATATTTTAATTAGAACTCGAAAGAAGAGTTGAACTGTTCGTTTTTCTTTGAAAAATATTTTGTTAAGCTGGAAAGTCTCTTTAATATCAGAAATAATTAAAGAAATGTTCATGCTAGCATGCGTTATTTTATCATTGGCATTCATAATTCACGGGAGCAGCGGAGGGAGGCCCGTAAATATTATTTTTGTTTTTACATTCGTTATCATGTATTTTAATTTGTGTCAGTACATAATGGTTAAAATATGTATTTTTTTAATTTGTGCTTGAAAAAGACAACTCGCGAGCTGAGTACTACAAGGTTCTAAGTGTCGACTGTTGGCCAAACTAAAGTAATAATGAAGCAGTCTTAAGCGTAGGATTATCTACATGCTGTATTAATATGACGTCGAACTTTTGCTTAAATTTCCAATAAGCCGTAGTTTTATGTGCGCGTCGCAAGATATCTGTGGTTTCAACTTGAACACCTGAAGATGCCGAAAGGCGAAACCCGGGTTGTTAGTGACAAAACTTGTGTGAATGTACATAGGTTTAATAATATTTATTAATAATTTTGATAATTTTATTCCTGTATTTTTTTTTCGATTATCTGATTTTGATAAACTATTTTTATATTTTGGTGATATTGTTTACCATTATGATGTTTTGTATTCTTGCAGTGTGGTATTATTACATTTTACAATATAAACTTAGTACATTAATGATATCAAACACAAATTACGAAAAAAAAACTCCTTTTCCTATTTATCCTCCAATTTTTAAAATATATTTTCTCCAATAATAATGATCATGTTAGATATCTTCCATTAAATTCTTTTTATTTTAATATGAAAAGAGTAACTCTGTTTTTGGAATCACCTGTGCTTTCATACAAATTTCAGTTAGAACCTTGTAGCACTGGCGGTTTGTTTGAATTTCAGGTGGACAAGGTTCTAATTGAAGTTTAGGTATTTCTAATGATTTCTATGAAGAACTATTTTTAACAATATTTTATTAATAGTTATATCATGTCAGTACTATCATTGATATATACAATCAAAAAGAAACTTGGAAACATTTACAATTTTCAAAATACAGGATATTAAAAATTTCAAATTCCCATTCCTTTTTTCCTGCAGCTTTCCACATAGAACCTTGTAGCACGCGGGTCGCGAACTGTATAGGCTACGCATTAACATTGTATTTAACTCGGTACATTCCAGGTGGGTAATATGCTAATCGGTATTACACGTTGTTGTTTGGTAGGAATGTTTTAAAATATGTCAAAACAACATAAATATACTCGATTCGAACTACGACCAAGATGCGTTCTTGGACTTTGGTCGCAAGTCGAATTTCATAATTACTAAAAAAAGACATTTATTTAAGAGGTCGTTTAAATTCCTTTGTCATCCGTAGTTATTTAAATGCAATCCAATGGCTCATTATCCGTAGGAAAGAAGGTAGTGGTAGACTATTTGAATTAAACATTACATTTTATTTGTATTGCTTACTTTTTTATCCCGTAGATGTCTCTGTATCAAGAAAGTTTTTTTCATCATCCGAGTGCATTTTTGCAAATTTTTGGATTTCTTGGTTAATTTGAAGGATCGCTAAATTCATTTAACTCGAATTTATTCCGCATTTAACACATTTAAATTAAAATTTTAATGTGTGGTGGATACCCTGGTTTTGTAATTGTCTAGAATTATAAGTATCTTCAATCAAATTCCTTTCTGACATCAATATTTTTTAAGCTTAAAATTGGGAATATGTACATAAATTCATAAACCAGTCTACGAAAATAAATCCGCATTTTCGTTTGATGGGTACTGGATTGTTATTAGTATTGATTCTTTCGATAGCTCTTGTGTGGTTCAAGTGATGGACTATTAATAATTGTTTTTTTTTATTTATACACAGAAATATTGCTACCGAATAAAAGTGTGACACGATATTTTAATGCCTTTAATCCTGGCAAGCTTCTTGCATTTTCTTCCAATACAGCACAGTGAAATGAATACGGAAGAATTGTTCTATTACATATTTTTCTTTTCTAATCAACGTACCAAATGTTTCGATAAAATCGTAAGTGCTAAATGACATTAGTAGAGAACTACCTATACTGAAAATCATTGTGTTAATAAATATAAAGCGGGTATCATTTTCCAGGAATTTCCCGAGGACATCAGAGATATCGTCACACACATCCACAATACATGTGTTCAAAAAACCGGAGTAACTGAGGGTAAGTTAAACCATTTAAATCAGGGGTTCAAAAAGTGTGTCCCGCGTGACTTTTTAAATTGCCCCGTGAGATTTATGTTGAATCTACATATTATTATTATTTTTTTCGTACGTAATATTAAAAATAAAATATCTTCTAGCAAGAATGAATGGTCTGAAATTTTGATATTTTTTAAACATGCTTATTAAATATTTACGAAGAATACATTATCATAAGCATTTAAATCAAACTTAAGATTAAAATGAGCAGACAAGCATATCGGATATTTTTTGCGTATTCACACCAAATAATTTGAGAATAGATACAGGATTTAGTTTCAAACGAACAATTGCATAAATCAGATGGTAAAAAAATAGTGTATTAAAAATGTATATTTAATCAAGATATCAATATGCACAGATTTTTTTTTTGCCTCACCATTTAAGTTCTCTGTTGTGTCAAAAAATATTAATATAATAAAATAAATAGGTAAGTGAGTATAACACCGATTATACATCTTTATGACGGAGACAAGTTTGGGGATTGATATAAAAATACCGAAACCTTGTGAGATGCATAAAATATATAAATTAAAAGCCAGTGTCAGTGCTAAACATTTTTACTTCACGGCACACTGGTGAATGGGATTTGTTTCGCGGCACACCAAATAAAGGTGTTTTAAAAAAGGAAATGTTCATTAAAAAAAAAGTGGAAATGTGTCGCATCGACCACTTTTTACAACCGTGACAAATACTTATTTGAATATCTAGATCCGGAGTGGAGAATCTTTTATTCTCTAAAGGCCGCATTCATTTTTCTGATTCGACATAAGGCCGCAGTAAACATTGACTAGGGAATCTTTGGCCGGAAACAGGACTTTACGGTCAGAATATGTCAGGAATTTGCGAATTTACATACATTTATAGAATTACAGAATTGGCCAGAAGGCCGCACCAGAGTAGCCAAAAGGCCGCAGGTTCCCCACGCCTGATCTAGATGTTGAATTTATTTAAAATTTAAGAAAATTTAGATGAATAGGCAATATTTAAAATTAACATTTTTTCTGCTTCTTCTTCCGCGGCCCACCTGAGACTACTTGAGGCACACAGTTTGACAGACACTGAGATGTATAGTAAAAATAGTAGATACGAATGTCAAATGTTGTGCAAAGAATAAATTTCATTTTTGTTTTTGTTTTAGATGATATAAACAATTGCGAAAAAGGCATATTTGCAGATAAACAAAACTTGAAATGTTATATGTTTTGCTTAATGGAAGAGGCCAGTTTTGTGAGTAAAACTAAATTAGATTATTTTGACATGAATTATCTCCATGAATACTTAAACATTTTTAACCATTCCTAATATATCTATGTATGTAGTTTGAAAATGGATAGATCAATAACATCTCTCTTGCATCACGATCAAAAACAGTGCTGAACACAGGAGTCGAAATGTAAAATTTTCAACCAGTCACTTTAAATAAATGTTTATTTAAATAAATGTTATCAATTACTATTGAACACAACTTATTTGAAGATTTTTCAGATAATTTAAAAACGGAACAGACTATTATGCTTTTGTACGCGACGGAGCTCTATACTGAATACTCCGTTGATAGTTAATTGCTTATGCGAGGATAACATATTAAATGTAATCGAATACTCAAAAGTGTAATTATCTACCTTGGTTACTGCTAGTTATAAATATAAGATAAGTGTATGGAGTTTCTAATAGTTTATTTGTTATTTTTAGGTTGATGACGACGGGTCCATTGATTATGATATGTTAATCAGCATGATTCCGGATCAATGGCGAGAAAAGATTTCAGACATGATTATGGCGTGTCGGCACTTAGGTGAGGAATTATTTTCAAAATCGTCCTTATTATAAATTTCTAAAATCCAATGAGTATTATCTGTAAAAAATGATAAAATGAATTTACATACGCACACTTTGCTATTTATTTACAAAATATTCAATTAATATAAACAAACAATTGTTAGCATTATCCATTTACTTTGTAATTATCGACTGGATTTTGACCATATATTTTTAAAAGTATTTTTTTAAATTGTACATAAAAAATCAATCGTAACGATAATAACTGCTAAGTTAAAAAATCTGGAAGCTCTGATTAATTATAATATTTTAATGCTCTCTAACCGCGGTCATAGAATTTCTAAGTCGTCTAGAAAAAGTGTGGGAGCGCCGACCCCATGAGCCCCCGTCCCACTACACCATCATCAATTTATTACTGAATTAAGTTAGCTTTAGGCATAAGTTTTATTGAACGGCAGATATACAAGCAGCATGCATCTACAAATTGCGATGATTTTTGTCCAGTATATAAAGATTAATAAAAATAATAAAACATTTTTAGTACTTTTTTTACATACAATGTTTTATTATTTTTATTATAATGCCATTCCACCAAGTATTGACAGTAAACACCTTAAGTGATATATAAAGATTATTCAATATAGGTTACGTCACTTTGGCTTTCTAACGTTAGTATGATTGTGAAAAAGACGTATTGTTTATGTTTTGAAAATAATATGATGTCACAATATAATATTATGCAAGTACGGGAAGTTCAAGATTAGAACAAAAAAATTAACACAATTGAATTCGCCTAGATATTAATAGTAATACAATAAAGTTAAATAATATTGTGATGATTTCCCGTAGTTATAATGAAATTAATACCAATGTGCAGTATTTTTTTGAATTATTCTGCTGCTTCTGCTCCTAGGCCCTTTGGTATAGCTTTACACAATATAATATGTACGTCGTCATACTAATATATTACGTGGACAGAATTCCTTTGACGGCTTAATCTGTGATTAACTTTAGATCACGCAAAATATACCAGGCCAGCTGTATTAAAATAAACCATTATTGCATTGTTGTATTTTTTTTAATATTCCAGATATTCCCGGAAAAGAAAGCTGTGAAAAAGCATTTGAAATTCATAAATGTTTATATAAAAATGATCCTGATGTATGTATGACATTTTAACTTAGTTATAATTATACCTATTTAAAATTCCTGATTTATATTAAAAAATGTATTTTTTACAAATATTTGGCATAACAGCTAATGCCAATGTGAAAAATATTTAAAAGTTAAAGATCACACGAGAAAAAATCCGATGAGATTGTTGGCAAATCACTCGAGATTAACTAGAGAAAAATTGACTTCACCCACGTCTTAGGTCTCAAATTTAAATTTGACATTGACCTTACCGGGAATCGGACCCAGACCCGTCTGATCGGTAGAGCAAGCTCTAACCAACTAGACCCAATTTTAACTTCTTAGCGAGTATTTTAGATTAACGATTCGAGCAATCGAATTTTGCGGTATCGCAATGAATGATAGAATCTGTATCACGAATACATAATATCAACTATTGATAAATAATATCATTTACTTTATCAATACAAATGATTGATAGAATTGATGCAAAACCGAATATTGACAGTTCTAATAAATAGTTATTGACTGTTTATTAGAACTAAGTAAGTGACTGAGTAAATCATTAATTTATTTTTAATATTATCTCTACAGTGTTTTAATGTTATGTGAATGTCAATACGGTATAATCTACTATTTGTTTGTTTCAGGTTTACTTTTTATTCTGATTGTTTTCATCTTCGGATAAGCCGCCACCCGCCTCGCACGTCTTTTATTATACCAATCGAAAATGTTAATTAATATAAAGTAATAATTAAAATATTTTACACCACAAATATGTTGACTTATTTTGACGCAACTGTAATTGAAACTGCACCAATTTATTCAGATTGTTCATTGGTATATTTTTTAAATGATTTTTTCACTGTTTTGATATAATAACTATGAGAAAGTTTAGGTTGGATTTGAGGAACCCGTAACCTTTTTTGACTTGTAGTGTAATTTTTTGACAAAATTATACATTTTTCATTTCACTATTATCATGACCTAATCTAAAAAATAATGTACCCACATTGACAGCAGAACTTTCTAGAATGCGGGTTTCCGACATGAAATCTTTTCCATGCTTATTTCGGCTATACAAATTATATTGTGGAATTTTATATTTTATAAGTTGGTGTTAGTTAAAAGGAAATCGGTTGGATAATTTAATTAAAGAATACAAATCCTCTGGAAATATAAATATTTTTCAATGCATTTTTATGTACCAAGGATTGCGCACCAAAAGAATCGATTGAAATAAAAGCATTGAATACATATTTTGAAAAAATTTACCAGTAAGAAAAAAATATAAATTTCATTATTGAAGTACGATTAAAGCTAGGTTTTATTAAAATTAACAACGTGCTTTTTTATGTAAATGACTTTGAGTACAGGAATCAATTAAGTATTCAATAAACTATTGTTATTAAGGGATTTGAAATACATATTTTTTTTGTTGTTGTTGGACTGGTCGAAAATTACGAGGAGTAAGTCCCTCGTTGTATTGATTTATATTTCGGATGAAAATAATTACTATAACATTTATTTTTTTGAATGTTACCTTTAACTACAAACAGAATATATTTCTTACGTAATATTTGAACATATGATCTAATTATGGTTCTAGTTATAGATCATAGTAGTTATTTGAAGTAATGTATTTAAATCTGTTATATTACTGTAGGTTCGTAATATTATTTTCGAAAAGAAACTGTTATTTATTTAACAATTTATTTCCTTGTGAGAGGGATTTCAAAAGAAGGACGTGAAAAATATTGGAATGAAAAAGCAAAACATAATCTATCGTCGGTGATCGGAAATTAAAATCGATTCGACGTCTCCCCCGTTCGGAGTTAGGAGTTCGGAGGCATGTCAAACATTTTGCCTTAGAATTCCTTTTGAAGCAGTCGCAGTCGGGTTTGGGGACTAATTCCGTATTTCTGTGTGAAAGGGCATTCGGTTGACATTCCGTTTTGACAGCTACGGTATGAAAGGCTGTTTCTTCGGCATTAATATGTCTAAATAAAAATGAAATAGATTGTATTCAGTTGGTATGACATATGGTCGCATAGAATATAGTGGTAAAAGAGTATTTATTTGGTGTCAACAGGTATTGTAGACCATTGGTCGATACATTGCTTAGAAAAACATATATTCTAGAAAAAAGAAGAAAGAAAGAAAGAAAAAATAAATTTTTCAAAGACCATATCAATTCTTACAAAAGAAATATATTAATTTTTACCTGATTCAGATCTTTTGAATGATCAATTATTTTTTGTAAGTTCCCCGTAACTTTATCCATTGCATTAGCCCTTGTTTACTATTCTTTTACATAAATTAATAAAAATTATATATATATGTATATATATATTTCTTTTGTTAGAATTGATATGGTCTTTGAAAAAATTCTTTTTCAGAATCTTCCTGGCTGTCGATTTTGTTTAAGTATGTACACACACCAACTACTTGGAAGCGGGGAAAAACAGGAAACTATCATTAAGCCTATTCACTTTACTAATGTATTTTATCACTTTGTCAAAAATTTCCCAAATTTTAATTATGTTTGTAATTACTTTTTTGTAATTTGTAAAAACTTCCTTTGGGCGCGCAATAATAGTGATTCATTCAATGACCGTGGCGCTAGTAGCAACGCTCGTCCAATCGCCCATTGGACGATTAGCCGTAAGCAACTTCACTTTGCACCAATAGCAACGCAATACGATGACATCATATCATCAAAAAAAATCAGACCATCTGTCAAAATAAATATGACCGATTCCATTTAAATTCTGACCGATCCCATTTATATTCTGACCATTTAATATAAATTCTGACCATTTAATATTTATTCTGACCACTTAATATAAATTCTGACCATAAATTATTTATTCTGCCCTCTGTAATTCTGACCGATACATTATGACCATTTAATATAAATTCTGACCAGTGTAATATAAATTCTGACCGATGTATTAAAAATTCTGACCGAAACTGAATTATAATTCTGACCGTTTAAATACGATATATTTCTATCTCAATCTTGGAATTCTTGTAATCTAATGTATCTAAATAATATACATTCTTCAGCTTTTTATATTACTTAAATATAAGTATATATAGTAAAATTCTATAGTTTTTATAATTACTGCGTATAATTACATGATGATATAAAAAAAAGATAAACGAATTTATCCTTTCCCGGAATATTGAAATAGCTTTGATATTAAGCGAGAACGTATAGGCAGCCCATCACTGATTAAAAAGTGTTATATATAAGAAACCGTTTAGTGACATTAAATTATATTGTGGTTTCAATATAGCTTTCAAAAATATTTTTAAATCCTTACAAAATACTACTATTTTTACTCATTTAAGAAATCAAACTATGTAATAAAACAAAAAAAAAATGGAAAGCAACAAGATAATCTAAATAAAGAATTCCCTTTGTTGATGTATTTTATCAGTTCGGGAGGCATAATCGCGATTGGCTTTGAATAGACACCTACAGTAGCGTACTCAGACTTTGAAGAAAGGTAATACTTGCAAAACTATAATACTAAAATTTAATTTACTCACAATATTCGAAAAGCTATACCAGCCATATTTAACATGATTCGGGCCACAAATCTGTTTTTACCACGTTACGTGGGCCGCAAGATATATATTAGGTAAAACGGAAAGAAATGACATTTTTTCTGGCGCGTCACTTTAAAATCTGTTTGTCAACGGTTGCCGTTGAGCTAACACGTCGGGGTTGGTATTATTTTAAAGCTCTGTGTGTACTCTTTCCATTTCAACATATTTTATATTTTTTTTGCCGTTGTGGAAAAATGGAGAAGCATGAGATTGAATAAACAAATTTGCGCTGTTTTATGCTGTTTTTATTCGATAAAGGATTAAAACCAAAAAAAGCTACGAAGACCATTTGTGACATTTACGGTGACGTCTTGAAACTTTGAAAGTGCTTTAGATGGTTTCAAAAGTTCAAAAGTGGCGATAGGGAGTTAAAGGACAAACCAAAAACAGGAAGACCTCTCAAAATCGATGATGACGTCCTAAAATCATTGGTGGAAGCTGATCCTCGTAAAATAGTGAAGGAATTGTCACACGACATTGGCTGTCCAATAACAACTGTGCAAGATCATCTGAAAAGATTGGGAAAAAAACACAGGCAAGCTCTCTCAAAAACACACACTCTCTCAAACGGCCTTGGAACAAGCGTGACCATCTGTGCTTCTCTATTGTCCAGGCACGAAACGGATCCATTTCTCAGAAAGATAATTACCGGGGACAAAAAATGGGTCCTTTACAGTAATACCAGGGGAAAAAACAATGGCTATCACCAAATCAAGTACCTGTGCCTACCCTCGGCCAACATTGACGTTAAAAAAAGTTTTGTTGTGTGTTTGGTGGGATGTTTCGAAGATAATACATTTTGAATTATTGAAATCTGGTCAAACAGTTACGGCAGAGCTATACTGTGCTCAACTAGAACGATTAAAAGCAGAGTTATTAAAAAAACGATCTTTTTTGGTCAATAACAATAGGCGGATTTTACAACATTACAATGCGAGACCTCATGCGGCAAAAATTACTCAGAAAAAAGTAAGAGAACTTGATTTCGAACTTCTGCCACATCCTTTATATTCACCGGACATAGCATCTTCGGATTATTATCTCTTCAAGTCGATGAAGCATTCACTTCGTGACAAAAAATTTACAAACGCTGACCGGGTGAAAAATCACCTGGATTTGTATTTTGCCAGTAAGTCACCAGAGTTTTACGAAAAGGGTATCAAAAAGTTGCCTCTTTTATGGAGGACGATAAAAGACAACGAGGAAAATTATATAACAGAATAATATTGTATCATTTTTTTTTAAAATATTTTTTTTGTCACAATATCAAAAAATGTCATTTCTTTCCGTTTTACCTAATATATAGTAAGCTGTAAATATTTCATACATTATAACGACATACATATGTACATATGTATTCACATATACATACACGTAAGCAGCATTACTAATTTAGACCAAAGCGCTGCACAGAGCCAAGAAACAAAATAACACATAAATGTAAATACACAAACATAAAAATTGATTAAAAAAATAATGTAATAATTAACTATTCTGGTCAAATCAGATTCATGATAACTACAGTCAACGCTTAACACATTGGCTTCGGGGCGAAACGCGTATTACGCGTCCCCCGGTGCCGATGTGTTAATACACCCGATTGCAACCAAATGTTGTGATATACAATCACATAAACATCAACAATGATATAAACAAATTTAAACATCAGATGTTTTAAAACGTGACTGTATTTTTTTGACCGCACATGAAAACTGGACGGGCCACAGGTTAAGTATGATTGAACTAAGCCATCCAAAATGAAACATTGTGCAAGTTATAACAATTAACAATTATACCTTTAATTTTTTTTTCAAATGAGTGTTTTTGATGTCTACAAAAATCCCTAAGCCTTTCCAATTTTAAAATAAACGGGGCAAGCGACAGCGATTAGTTAACCACAAGTCCTTTCCTAGCACTTTATTTATATAATACTCTCTTCGAAAAAGAAAGAGAGGTTGAGCAACAGAGTAAAAGGCAGTTCTCGTAATAAAACATCCATTAAGAATCCATATTCTCTGCATTTGAAAAAATAAAATAGTAAAAAGCTTGACAAGAAGTGAGTTTCGGCGCCCTTTTTTTTAAAAAAGCACTAGTAACTTTTATCGGTATTCTCTACTCGCGCCAACCCTTCATTGTGAACAACCCGCTACTGGACAGTCGATAGTAAGGCCTTGCGTCCTGTTGGATTGTCGCCGTAGGCAGTGGCGGCATCGGATTGGCATAGCCTATTGCCTGTCGAAGTGTCGCGTGTCAAGCCAAGTCGTCGATTCGTCTCCGCGGCAGGTAATGAAGCGAAAATACGTGACGTCATCAGACAACCTCGTGACCGGCATTCTCATCGCGCAGCCACACCTACCCCCGAATTGTTTTTTTTGTCACCGCGTAACTATTAACCACTCGTCCGCTAAACTTTTGGGGTTATTAATAATACTGTATTAACTAACAATATTAATTGAATATTATATGTAGTTGATTTGATAGTCGGCGTCAAGTATATGATTATTTTTTTGTTTCAAATAATGTACATTACCAGTGTTGAGCACCAGCCTTGATTCACTCGATTTCTCTGTCCGTAGAGGGTAAAAAAAAAGATTGGGCTAAAGACTAGTACGCTTGTCTCATCCTTCTACGCTTCGTTTAAGGGTAAAAACATCACCGACATTAATGACATTGGATAAAAAAAATGATACTTTCCAGATGACATTTGATTTGACAACTAATAATGAATCTCTTCACTCTTCCATCGACCGTAAAAGACAATGTCAACAATTGAAAGGAATATTCTTGGCTGAGATGTTGTGTTCGAAAAATCACGACATGAAGATCTAAACCTAACCTAACAAATATTTTTTCCTACTAAAAAACTAAAAACCTAAGCATTCTGGTCTCTTCAATCTGATTTATTGATCTTGTTTTGCTTTTAAATTCACATATAAAAAAATCCTCCGGATAACAGGAAAGGACCAACATTTCATATATGACCAACATTAATTTATCCCCCCACCCCCAGACTTAAAGTGGGAAAAGATTTTTTTAAATATTAAATAATAATAATCAAACGTATACAATGTTTTTGTTAATATATCAAATTCATTAAAAATTAAATCATTGAAATTTTCAACACTCCCATATTTCACAAATTGCCTGGGCTTTTTTTCAAATATTAGTCATCCTTAAACCACCAAGTGCATGGATACCTTCGAACTCAGGACATGGTTAAAATCGCTAAAAATATTTTTAATGGATTATTTTTTTACTTTGTCCGTTCGGAATGTGGATCACATAAACTCCTACTAGACTTTATCCCAGCGGAAGTATTTCTACGAGAACTGTTTGTTTTTCAGTTGCTTAACCTATCTTTTTTCAAAGATAGTAGGGATAGAAAAATATGAGTAGTACAGGATTATTGGTTAACAAATCGCTCTCGCTAGTGGTTAGGAATTCAAGACTTTTCATACATCCATACTATTGGAGAGACAATTGAAAATCAATTCATAAAAAACTGTCTGTAATGGGATTTGAAAAAGTGACCTCCGTAATCGAAGTAAACAATGTTGACCACTCGACCACACATACGTCTAATTTACTGCTACTTAATAAAAGATAAAGAGCTGTTTTGCTAAGAGGAAAATTGAGCGAATATTTTCCAAATAATTCTATGATATGGTGGTGCATTCTATAATATAGTTTAAATTGAGTTTTATTGCAATAGTTACATATAATTGTATCAAATGCATCAAATTACGCATTTAGTTAAGTCACATCATTGAAATAATAATATTCATCGTGAGTTTTGTCCTCTTTAATGTTATGTACTGTTTCAAAGTTCAAAGCAACAGTCATTTTGAATGCGTTACAAACGGTTTGACATTATAAAAAAAGAATGATAAAATTTTGGCCAACATGCAAGTGGTGTTAATGTATTAAAGTAGAAAAATATTTCAAAAGCCACCAGAAGTGTAGAAAAACAACACAGCTATTGAGAAATTTGCGACACCCCTTTGCCAAATCACTGTCCCAATGTAAAAAGGAGTGAAAATTGGGCGCGCGATGTGCAGCGCGAACTGGGATCATTTTCGGGATCTACTTTTCCCGCGCGTATCTCTGCGGCGGGTACATACCTAAGTATAAATAAAGCTTATGATACTTAGAGCACGGTCGTTCCATAAAGCTCCACAATAGATAAAACAGCGATAGAACATGCAGCCGCTCCCGCTCTCGCCGCGTTTGAATTATTCATCAGGTTCAGTTGGCGGCACTGTTGGTATCGGCGGATTTTCGACAAAAAGACCAGTCGGTCGATGAATAAATGCACGCACAAAAAAAACTTGGCGTCATTTTGGTAATGCAATTATTATGGCTTTGCTAAAATGGTGATTCATTACACCATAGTTTCTCAACCTTGTTGGGTACCCGTGGCTCCCATACCTGTTTTGTAATATTGAAGTATAAGTTTTATAAGGACTTTTGGGATTTCCCTAAACGAAAAGACGCGAGATTTTTTATTTTTAGCTCATCTCAGGCATTCCAATTTCTAAAACAATTCCAATTTGTCCATGGCCTCCCAAAACTGTACTGTGGCTCCCCTAAAAAAATCTCTGTGCCCCCCCGTTGAGAAACCCTGCATTACACAATAAAGAATGAAAATAAACATTATTAAAGAAAGGGTACAAATTAAATGGTCAGAATTTAAATCAATTTTTGGTCAGAATAAAAATATTATACGGTCAGAATATTTTTATAAACATTTTGGTTAGGTTAGGTTAGGTTTTTTTAAAATTTCATTTAAATTATGATTATTTACACTGACCGATAAATTATGACCATTTAAATTCTGACCGGAAAAATACGAGCCTTAAAGAAATAGGCGTGATAGCTTCTAATGTGAACCGTGGTGTAATCGAATTCAATTTCTATTATGCGTGCATACGTTAAATGGTTTGAAGGTCTGAAGAGAAATACTGTACCTTTACATACTTATCTTGGCTCATACGACGGTAAGATAATAATTGCGATTTTCCAGAGAATCTCACTAGAGTTAAATCTTTTACCACGAAACCACAAACAACAACTTATGGCGAAATAGTTGTCGACGGTATTTGATCATGGATAATAACATAATCTTACTATGCAATATTTGAACCCTGTAATGATCAAGTAAATGATATTTCAATTTATTAAAACAAATACATTGCAATCCGAACACTTACAGTAAGTTATATAAACAGATAATTAGATATCCTTTATATTTAAATAAGTGTGACGTTATAAAGAGCGATCATATATGATCTCATTACTGAAAAATAAAACATAGTACATATTTATTAATTATATTTTTTTTTGTATTTTTTCCTCCACTAGTTTTGATTAGGATCAAGAACAGTTTCGCTCATAAGGAAAATTTTAAAGCGATACAAAAAATATTAATTCATAACTTCTTATACAAAACAAAAAAAAACTAATAAAGATGTATCTAAAATTTGGTAAAAGAAATTTCAATATTTTAAGGATAAATAATACAAATATGAATATTTTACTTTAATTAAAATGTTTAAGACCTCTACAAATAAAAGCTACATTGTAATATAATGAAGTATGATAACTGAATAACAGTTTAATTGAAAGGTTTGACAAAAATTAACAGTTATAGATTTCAATAATTAGTTTATAAACCTGTGTCTGAAAAAGGATTTATCGAATTATTATGTTTAATATTTCGATAAATTTTATATATATTTTTATTACAACTAATGCTAATGCGACAAAAAAAGTTGAAAGATCATATGAGATAAACTCGATAGGAAGGGTTTTTGTAAGACACTCGAGGTCTAATCGAAGAGAATAATTGACATTACAAACACCCAGATCTTGGATCCTTAATTTAAACTTAAAAAAATCTAAATTTGACATTGACTTTATCAGGAATCGTACCCAGACCCACCTGATCGGCAGAGAAAGCTCTAACCAAATTGATAGACTACAGCGGATGACATATCTAACATAAATAAAATAAAAAAATGGTTACATAAAACTTATCTGATTGGTTTTACTCCAAAACATTATGTATCGAAAAAGATAGTATTTACAAATATTTACTTTTAACCAATATCTACGTATGACTTGGTTATGAAAAATTGCTATTTTTTCGCCGGTAAGAAAAATACTTATTTCTCAATAGGTTTGTGTTGTTAGACAACTTATCGTCGGTGATGTAATACGGATTTTTTTATTAAAGGTTAGAAGTCTTTCGTTTTCTTGTGTATAATTTTCATCAGGGCAGGTAGTTCTCGGGAATGCCGTCTTCCTCAGGGTTCAGTTATTTGTATCGTTAAACTATTCGTGCAGAAAAACGTATAAAACTTTACCGATAAAAGGAATCTTTTCCCGCTCTGATATTTTTTATGATCATTTGTCGTTTCGTAAAAAACATCTAATTAAACGAGCAGAAAGTTGTTTTTCACGTCAAAATTTACCACTTAACTTCCATGTCTATTTTGATTCAATTTATTTAACAATTCTGGCTTACATTTAAAATATTATGAGTATATATATCTTCAAATGAAAGATTATCCCTGACGAATGTGTGAAGCACGAAATCAAAATAATCTAAACATAAAACTATGATATTAAATAATTTGTGACGAACACCGCTTAAAACTTGTAAACACGTTAATATGTTTAAAATTTGAAACATTTTACAAATTGTTTTAAAGCTACGAGCAACTAGCTTTTGTTTTATTGAACTGCCTTGTTTTGTTCGTGCTCAGCATATAAATATTTTAAGATTAACGAAAACTCACTAATGACAAATAATAAGTAATATTTCTTTGAATTCTTGATAATATTATAAATTTCTAAATCATTATCGCCGCCGAATACTATTTTATTACAACAGCCATATATTTGAAACAATAATAATAAAAAAATCAATAAAAAATTATTATTAATGTTTTCATTTTGATATGCGAGTCAAAATCTTTTGTGTACTTTTACCAAAATCAAGATTTTTAATTACGAATATAGGAATATCTATATTTTATTTGACGGTAAATATATTTGGATATATTATTGGAGTATTAGGAAAAGATAAAAAGCATTTCTTCATGTCAGCCTATCAGATATAATTATTTCGTTAGCATTTTGATGGCTAATCTGCTTGTATTGAAATAAGGGCATACTCAAATTATTTTTTAATGTAACTTAAAAAAAAATGATGAAACAAAGATACACATAAAAAATAATAATTAACATAAAAATGTTTTAAAAATCTGAATAAATTTGATCATTTTATAATTAATAATCACTACAAATAATTAACTGTCGGGTGGATTTAAAAAAAAAAGTTCGGCTCTATATAAAACATCACATCTCTTCAATATCAACAATACTCATCAATGATCATGAATATTTCATAGAGTAGAATGTCTAATGTTTATACATTTAAAAACATATCTATGAATTCATTAATTTATATGGATCATCTGAACAGTTTTAGTATTTTCCCTAATCTTTGATTTCTAAGTGTTTTAAAGTCATGTTTTATCATTCTAAAAGGCATTAAATGAAACAAAAAGTATTCAGATTTTAATTTCAAAGAATGCATCTTATATTTAAAGTTTTTTTTGAGTCAATATAATTTTAATTCCAATTATTTTAACTCACTTCATAATTTTTTTGATGAAAATGCGGTACAAATGTTTTAAATTTAATAAATAAATATTAATCTTATATGTTTTGCAATTAGTAAGATTGGTAGCCGAGTGGTAAAGGCGAATTTTCAACAAAACAAGTAGATGTCTATGTTGTTTCATCACTCACTTCCCACTCAGTATCTGAACTGATTTTTTACTATATCCATCCCTTTTTCCTTACTCTCTCTAAGAGTGCCATTGAGTAAGTGTTTTACAACTATTACAGTTATAGCTTAACAAGAGTTCATATGCTCCACATTATAAAAGACTATGGTTGAATACGAATTTGAAGTTATCTTATTTAATTATAGTTATCAAGTATAAAAGTAAAATTGTTTTATTGACATTGAATGATTATTGTCGAAGAAAAAGTATTATTCGATGTCTTCAGCTAGTAAAGTAGGCTGAGTGGGGCGACGCGTATTAAAGCTCCGGGTTGATTTTGATGTGCAAATAGTTGCGGGGGAGAACTTGGAGGACAAGCGCAAGAGAAGGAGGAGGACGGGAACTGTTCGCCATTCCACCGCAATATGATGTTGTACACGAGTGCGGTTAAACGCTTCAGCCGACAGCTTGCTTCCTTAACAACGCCCGACACCCTTGTTCCTCGACTTTCCTTGCGCCCTACCCTACTCTTCGGTCCCTCAAATGGCCTTCTTGTTTGCACTCTAAATAAAGTTTTGCCATTCTACGCTACGTCTTTGTCAATTCTGGGCGAGTTTTTTTTAAGGATAAGCTCCATTAAAGTATAGCAGATCCCATAAAATGTAAACGCAGCAAACAGTTTTTAAAAAATACAAAATAATTATTAACATATAAAAACTTTTAATACCATATTTAACAAAACAAAATTGAATATTTTTTTTGTCTAAAACCTTATAATTAATTAACTAGAAAATCTGTATTTTTTTTTATGAAAATTGTTCAATTTATATGAGATAATTAAATAAAACACATACTTAGGTAAACGAGTCCAATTTATTAAGTATAATAATATTATTTTGTATAATTTACTATGTATCGTCGTTTTGATGAAAGATGATGACGTTTGCAATGTTCTAGTTATCATTTACAGTTGTCATTTAGTCGTTAGAATTTATACAAAAAAAGATCTTTGATTCAACGATAGCTTTTCTAGTGGTCGATATTGAATGATTTGACTTTGTCTACGTCTCATGTGAAATACTGTTAGCGATCGATAGCAAAATAGTGGTGGAAAAAAAACGTTAAAAAACGGTTTTTATTGTTAATTAGAATGAATAATGTGATTTCATATAAAAAAAAACATATTAACGGCTTCACATGATTGTATCGACACCATGTACTTTTATATACGCTAATTCTGTCTGTTATTGAAGATGTCATTTTAATACAGGAACACATAAAATATCAATCATTGCGTTCATTAGTTAGATAACTCAAAAAATTGAAATTTGGAGTAAAATATGAAGTCATGTATAAAGTTTAGCTCTTTGTCGGATCCAGCAATCAGATTCTTATGCTGGTAAACTTCTAAAGAATCAAAAAGTGTTGCCATTGTATGGGTCATTACACGAATGTTTGATAATATCCTATTACTAAGCCAGGCATATGTACATAATTTATAAACATTTGTTGATCAAATGTATACATATACGGCACAAAAGAATAACATTTGACTAATGGTACCCATTTGAATATTCTATTTCTCATTATCTCAAAATATGTTATTTAGAGTTGTATGGACGATCGATACACATATGAACATTTTAATCAATATTACAAAAATGCACTGGTAATTTGATATTTAAGCGGTGTCGATGTTGGTGTAAATTTTCCACTCGTGTATTAATTGTAGGGGTACCGCGCCGGTCACCGATGAAGGGAGGTTGTTCGGGAGGCAGAGGGCGAGGGTGCCGCGCTCAAATTACGGCAACATGTTGCCTCGAATGAGCCGGAGAGAGGAGACCGACTGCCTCCGACGCAGAACTCGGCGATGAACGCTGAACGACGAACACTACTTTTACCATAAACATAAGTTATCAATTGACCACATTTCTTTTGGTTTCGATTCCAGTCATAATGAATAATAAAATCAAATAAATTATCATTGCGCGTAGATATTTTTCCTGATATAAACTTTGAGCAAGAAACCCTAGCTGGATTTGAGATCGAATAATAACCTCCAATCATAATTTTCTAAGCACATGGGAAAAGCAAGAATAATAATTTCATGGTAAATTAAAAAAACATTTACTATTTTACGACAGAAAAAAACGATTTTTTAAATCTCTATATTTTTCCCAACCTTAACAACTCTCCACTTTATATATTTTTTCCAACTAAGTTCACTACCATTGGAGCATATTGTGACAAAACGTAAATAACTTTTAACAAATCAAAAAATATTTTTTTATCTCTTTATCTTCTACATCATTGGCACATTTTTGTATTTACACATATCTTTATTTTCAATACGAAACGCATCAAATAATTCTTGCAATACGAAGCGTATGTAAAGAGTTTTTATTTTTGCTGTAATATTGTTTTTTGTCTCTCCTGTCATATTTATCAAAATCCAAGATAAGTGTTTTTGCAGTATTGGCAACGATATGGAACCATAATGGAGTTACATTTTATTTTGAGATCTGGTTGTCTTCACCTCATTCAACCTCTGTTTTCTGGAGAAGGTAAGAATAAGATGAATGTGACAAGGAGAGAACATGTAACAATCCGGCACTTCTATTCTATACCACATAAGACGACTATATTTATAAACACTATTCAAGCATATTCAAATATAACTTTATCATACTTTTAAGACATTATAATAATAGTTTTCAAAGTCGTTCATCTTTCATGCATTGAACTTTTTGAAACATTGAAATTTTCGTAGGACTTTTTAAAACATTCTGATTTAGTACTGAGTATACTATCATTTTTCATGAAAATATTACCAAGAGTCCGTTAAAAGGTTAATATTGTGAAAACTCTGTTTTCCACGTGCTATTTTTCATGTAGCGTATAAAATAATAATACAAAAGTTGGTAATTGTGCAATTTTAAACTAGTGCTCGTTGTTAATTCGATCTTGATGTTCTGCATTGCGGTACAGAACTGCAATCCATAGCTTACATATGTATGGGTGTTTACGCTTACCAACCCCATGGAATTCTCACTGAAAATTGAGGCGTAGTGATTCACGCAAATCATATCCTCAGTTGAATCCTAGTCGAGAATGTTGAGAGTATGGATACAAATGTTGTTTTAAAATAACTGGTTGATGTTTAGTCACGAAGAGTGAGAAAAGGCAAAACTAGTACTTGGCTTATCACTTGTCATAAAAATATGAAAGAGTGATGATTATTGTAACTATCATTTCACATACTAATAATTAAATTCTCCTTATATCCATCTGTAAACTTTATTTCAAATGTACAATCTGTTGACTGTGCATGCTCTCATGTTAAGCTGTAGATATAATATATGAAACGGTGGCTTCTAAAATAAGTACAGTAAATCATTATGTAATAAAAAGAATAATAATTCAAAGTAAATAAAACATATTTTTTCAACATATGGTGGTTTATTTCATTAAAACAAATTGACTATATTTTATACATTGATATAAGCAAATAATTATAATAAAAACTCTAATCATATATAATATCCAGTACAAACATAAAATAGCTGTCGAGATGAGAGTATATAAATATGGAAACCTTTTAAAATACAAAGTTATGTAAGTTGGTACACTTCTTGGTGTTCTTTTTAAAATGTCAACTTCAATATATTGTTTGTTGCTGCGTCATTTTAATTACTCATGTAACATAAAATAACAAAGTATTATCTTCAAAATCTGAAAATATTTATCAGAGAAGTTAGTTATCAACCCGTTTTATATTTCGACACTCAGATCAATGTTTGTTTGATAATAAATACATATTAAGTAATAGTTTTTGTTAATTATTTACTTATCGGAACATAATTGATTTCGTTAAAGAGTATGATAAAACAGTAATATTTTAAGTTAGTGTTTTTGTTTCATTATTATACAAATAAACAAAAAATAAGTGAAGGTATATTTTTTCATTCTATTTATACCGAATAAATATTCGGTTTAATCAAGTCAGTCAATTGCAAGATTCTAAAAGCGCTATTTTAGATATTAGTTTTGAACAAACAATCAAAATGATAAGTTTTGCATTTTTTGTATCGCTGCTAAAATTAATTGTGTTTGTATGATTCCCAAAATATTTTTTCTATGAATGGAGCGACAAGCTGATCTTTTCTGTAATATCGCTCCGTCGTACATACTAGTCAGTATGATCTGTCAACATAGGAAATGTTAATAATTTAATAAAAAAACACTATTTTTTATGATGATAAGGAATGACTGAAAAAATGCCTTACACGTGTGCATTAAAACTGTAATCTTTTAGTGTCAATTAGATATATGGATTGGTTTGTTGTAGGTTTGATTAAAAAAAATACAAAGGAATGCAATCGTCTCTTAAATACTTTTACGTCCTTTTTTACCTTAATTTTATACTTTTGAGCTAAAACTCTGCCAGCATAATTGTCAATTATGATGATTGGCAGCCTTCAGAATACAGTGTAAATTTTACAGTACGTACGTATAATTAATTTTTTCATAACCTCTATAATATATACACACATTAAATAAACAAACACTTAGAACGAATGATCATCATTCTCATAATAATCTCCTCGTGCACGTCAATTTTTTGTGAAAGGCATAGCTATAGTAAATTGACAGCCCACATCAACGTAATTGTATGTATAATTAAATTCCATTGTGGACAATTAAGTTATTCTATTCAAATAAAATTCTGTTCATCTATGAAGCTCATAATCCTCCATTTGCAACATCTTGATAGTATTTTTTAAAATTTTGCTCTACAAGAAAATATTCAAATTACTTAAGTATTTGATAAGTTTCTCAATTTAATAATAAGTGTTGATTCCTTACGCTAATTTTTATGTTTGGTTTTAATCTAAGTAAAACAAAAAATAAACTGCTTTCGTACCCACTCGCAATTAAAATGATTTTTCATGTTAAAAAATGTTACAGATAGTAGATTCACAATACTCGTTTAAAATAAATTATAAATAATAAAGAGTATGCAACATATCTACAATATTTTTGACACTCATTATTTTAGTAGTGCGTTTGAATATTTGTATTTGTTGTAAACATTTAATTCAGTTTGCTACATTTTTTAAATTGTTAAATATAAACGGAAATATGTTTCGTCTTGTTTTTTTTTATTTTCTATGCATTGGAGAGATAAAAATTATACAAAAAAAAAACAACAAAATAACCGTCAAGGAAAAGACCCTGTGTGACTTAGAATTAATTATCTATATTAATATAATATGTATTAGTACACTATTAGTAAATTATTTAGCATTTCGATAAAATACTCATTTCAATGTCGAGTCTTGAACAAAGTGTTGATGTATTTTTTAACAGTGATATAATATTTCAAACGACAATGAATCTGAACTGATTATCGTTTTTTTAAACTGAAATTTGTATTCATATTATTTTTACGCATGCTATTAACCAGCACGATTGATGTGTAAGTATACATTTGTGTGATTATAAAATGTAGTTTAATTGTAATTTTTGTTCAATAATTGATCATTTGATATTATTTAGTTATATAAAACTGATTCGCCGAGAGGCGAAAAGATCTCTAATTTTATAAATAGGTATATATATTCATATATATATATATAAATATTGGCACTCAGTTTAATGTAGTTACATTATAATTTAAAAATATAATTTTTACAGAAGATCTATACTGAAGCTACAAATTTACAAAATCAACAAATTTTTAATATTTGTAATCATTATAAATACGTCAGTATTTTACACTTTTAGTGAATACACTAAACAGAGGAATATTAATATTTAAGCCTTTTTATATAATAATATTTAGGTACGATCTCACATTTCCCAGCGGGACTACATATTGCATAATAATATAATGTGTTCTGTATATTACATCAAATATAAATAAGTCTGTTTTCTATCGATACAGTTCGAGTTTAAAAAAAAAGATACTGCAGAAAGATGCAATGCCCAATCAATGAATTCTTCGAATCAAGCTAGTTGTCAATTTATTACGATTCATTATTTCCAAGATATTGATTTTATATTACAGAGCAGTGATTTTAATTGCGTCTCGTACTATTAATAGTTGCGTTTTAATTCATAAGTCTGTCGTCATGAGTACACTAAAAACTTATTTCCTAATTTTCTTATATCAAAATAAAATTAATAATTAAAGACCTTGCCGAAATAATTATATCAATTGGTATCTGAAATATGTATCTTTAAATAATATAATCGACAATTTTGAAATGTGTTAGTAACGCCGAATGAGCGTTTTTAATTTTCATCTCGTTATTCAATTTTCCACTTTGAGTTATTGTTTGATGACAAAATATAAATTTAAGCTCGATTTTACTAGATGCATAATTATTTAATTTGATTTCAGCAAAGTCATTTTTAAAATCATTTTTTTTTCAAGTTGTTTTGTTTGTTATTAAAACAAATAATTGAATATAAAACTTTTTAAGTGCAGTTGATTTCTTATATTTTTTTATCTATAATATTTAGATTATGAGTGTCTCAATAAAAGTACTACGTAAACAAATACGCCAAGTTCGGTTACTCGTATCCTGCCAGCTTCTGAAAAAGAAAAAATAATAGCGTTAATTGAATTTAATTTTATATAAAAACAATTTCTTACGCAACATACTTAAGAATAAAATAAAAGTTTATTTATTCTTATCACACACAATATCAGCCCCAATTTTCGACGATTTTCTTATTGTTTCCCATTAATCAGCCCTGTAAGTAGTGACCTATGACTTCTGAGACTATTAGTAATGCGTCTATCAATAATATAAAACTAAAGATAGATTTTATTCACGATAAAACAACATTTCGTACTCCAAATGACACACATTTTACAAGAGACGAAAAAAACTCGTATTCATTATTATTGCGTAAATGTTGTATTTTTTCGTATTTAATAATTTAAAAAATATCAAAACAACAATTCAAATTTTCTCAGTCTTGTAGAAAAGTGATATTGAAAATAATTAGTTCAAATTATTTTTGTGATGCGAGATGTAGATAGATCGTATATTTTCTCATCAAGAAACTGAATACGTCACTTATTTTTGTTAACGTTGTGAGATGCAAAGTATTGTTTATCTTGAGCGATACTTTTTGTTTCATTGCTTTAATATATAAATTATATTTAAATGCCTAAAATAGTATTGTAAAATTAAAAAATATGGAATATAAGCCCATGATTGTCACATTGCAATCGTCGTGAGCGATAAGTGTCATTGCTATATAATATTAAAGTTATTTAAATCCCTAAAACAGTATTGCAAGTCTAAAAATATGCAATAAAAAATCATTATTAGCACATATAAATATTAAAACTGTACAACAATTTTATATATAGCGTAGATTCTAGAATAAAAATAAACACTATGATCATATTTAAACAAATTTTAATAAATTATTCATTGGTTAGCTTGGTTATGTTATGGTAACATCGATAATAAAACTTATAAAAGAGTTATGTATAAATGATTTTGAAGTCAGACTGTCAGACATTAGAAATGGAAGAAGATGAAGACAATTTACCACTAGCGGCGCGCGGTCCTAAAGCCCAATCACCTTTGCCGCTCCCTTTCGTCCCATCATTTGATTTCTGCTCAGATTTCCCGATTTCGTTCAGATTTGATTGATACTTTGAACCTGCAAACGAATAAAAGATTTAAAATGGATACAAATAATAAATCATGTCATTCTTTATTGCAGGAGAAAAAAATAACAAATACAAGTTTAAGCGTTATTGTTTCACAAGAAGACAATAATCACATGGTAGATGGTAGTATGATGACAGGATTTTCAAATACCATCTTTTCCTCATGCATTCGTTTTCACACACGAAAGAGTAATAGATTCTATGCTAAGATCATTTCTGATTTGTTAAAATAGTTCTCCTAGTAGAGGAGAAAAAGTATTATTTAACGAAAACGTATGGGTCTGTCATGCTTTGCGCTAATTATATTAAAAGTTTTTCTTTTTTAAATTGCATGTAAATATAAAAATATTTGAAATTTTATTTGTCTTTTAAGCCCAAAGTATGTTTAAATCAAAAATAGAATTTCGGTAAAATAAAAACATTTATTAAACTTTTAGTTTTTGTTAAATAAAATAATTTATAATTGAATGATATATTATTTAATTGTATTTGAACCACACAACAATAAATGTTTGAATAGTATTTCTTAATAATCATTGATTTAAAAAACACAATGAGGTTATTTCAATAAAAAAATTGACAATGCAAGAGCAATATTTTTATTTGATAAAAATAAATCAATTCATTAAATAAATAGTTGAGGTAGTTTTAATTTTAAAATAAACAATGCACAGCGAATGCACTCTTACATATTTCAGTTTAAAAAGTAAAATTGTTGGTTTGGGGACAATGGCAATATTAATAGCACGTACGATTATTTATCAATATTAATTATGTTTTTGGTAAAATAGTTTAAATGTGAGAATTAAATAAAAATGATGATACCATATGCAAAAAGTGTAATTTAGCATTAAACGATAAAACAAATTAATGCAAATTATTTGAATATGCCAACATCAATTTTCTGCCTGATGTGAAATTTCATTTCATTCAAGCAACGCTCGATTTAATAACAACAGAACGACTCTGCGCCAGATTCAGGCTTATTCCCTTTCACTTGATTCTGATCCCATCAGCCTTATTACCGTTTCCACAGCAGTATTTTTATACGGTATCTACCTAAATACCTTCTGCAATTGCTGCAAACGTCTATGTATTTTGAGGAGTTTTATAATAACAGGCTATGCAATTCCGTATTTCACAATACATGTTTACTGAATGCAGTAAAATCTAGATAAAAAAAATATCAAGACAAAGAATATGGTTTCTGAAAACAATTCGAATGAAATTTTTGAGACAGCACAATTTGACTAAGGATTGCAACACCGAAAGACATGGTGTTTTTTTAATATCGGTAATGTAGTAATGAAAATTAACCAAAATTGAATTTTGAACGTATAAAAACTATATTTATTTTTAAAAAATATTACAATTGTTTGCGATTAATTGAAATTTTTAAATAACATTTTTGATGATTTAAATGGTGTTTTATAATTTAAACAACCATTTTATTTATGAAAATCGCCCGTTTATGATAATAATACATTTTTTAATGAAGGTATTTAATCATAAAACTGATTTTGATTAACTTGCTCGGTATTGTGATTTCCATCTGGTCGTATTTTTTTTTTGTAGCATGGTATTGATATATGCAATACCGGTATTTAATATGAAACACTAAAGTACCGGTATGGAGAATATAATGTATAACGATTAATAGATATTAATAACGGGTTTATCAAATTAAGTTTTTCTTTAGCGTGCTCATTTTAAATATTTAATTATTTGAAAGCTCTAAGAGAAATGTACCTGGTGAATTATATATATGACTTATACAAGATTTAATGAAAATTCTTATATTACTGAGAAGGTGTCTTTAAAAGAATTATTAACATTGTTTAACCAAATTGCTTCAGATGAACCTAGGTGCTATACGATAGTAAGCTTAGACGAGTACTACTATTTTAAATGTATTCACGGGATATAAAAAAAATCAGAAAAACTTATATTTTATTCTTGGCTGTTATGTCAACTTTTTGCACGCGTTTATATATTTTTTTAACTAGTTCTAAAAACCTATTATGGATCTGATTGTATGATTCTGATTCCAAATACATTTTATTTATTGTCGTACAACAAATATGTAAAAAATAATAAATAGAATTACTGACATAAAATGTAACCTTTCAAAAGGAATAATATTATTGGAAACTGTTTCAATGGACCAATGCTAGCCGGCTGGGATATGTATACTGTTTCGTAAACTCATACATTGGAAATATTTACAAGTAGCGAGGAATATAAACGTAATGTCGATATATGAAATTTTTTAGTTTCCATTTTTATGCGAGACAATATTTAAGTATCCAAATGTTGCCAAATATTATTTGTTTTGATTTTATGACCAAAAGGAAAAACAAAATATATTTTATTCATATTAGAATAGTAAAAATGCGATTATTTGCACAGAAATTTGAGTTGGTTTGTAATATGTTAGCATATGGCCTCCTTATGGAAGTATCTCAACAGAAAATTTTATATGAGAACTGTATGTTACCCACTCGCTCAACCTCTCTTTTTCCAAAGAGAGTAGTGGAGATAGAAGGATAAGGCTAGGACATAACTAGCGGTTAACTAATACTCCTACGCCCAGTTATTGAATTATAGAAAGGGTGGAAGGGATATTAAGACATCTCAAACACCCATGCCTTCGAAAAAGATCTGTTCGTACTGGGACTCGATCCCGTGAGATCCGGCACGGAAGCCGACAATGCTAACCGCTGCGCCATAGGACCCGACAAGAGCGACAAGTACTATCTTACTAAAAGATTTTGTCAACTAAAATATTTTTATAAGAATGATATGTATCATAATACTCTCACGAAAAATGAATTAATATAAACCATTGAGAAGTGAAGTGAGCCAAGTAATAAAATGGTAAAACTTTTCTATAAGACTTTTAAGTTCAATCACATCTTTACGTGATGTTTTGGTGGATTGTATATTTTTATTTTAGGGAGGTAACACTATTGTAGTTTGTAGTTACTTGGATCACTTCACTTTTACGATACTTTAAGACATGTAGAATATTATAACTCATGAATCTATCTTTTTCCTAAAATACCACTTGGTTCACTTCACTTCTTAGGTGCTTATATTTATGAACATACATCTTCATTATTAGGCACTACTTACTAGCTTTTACAGTTATGAAGAGGATTTTATACAGTATAGCATTCATTTAATGGTACATTATTATTAATAACAATCTTCTTGGATTCATTTGTAATATAAATGAGGTACTAAGTCGCTCGCAAACAGTTGTTGAAACTACATTGAAGCACTTAGATTGTATGTACGAAAACAACAGAAAATAATTTTTGTTTGTCAACTTTATTCAGTCTACTTACTAAACCGATAGTTAGAAAATCGTCGGAAAGATTTATATACAAAGTAAAGATGGAGTTACAATAAAATTGAGAAACGCAAGTTTGCTCCGATATAATGCGAATAAAGTGCTCGCCCCTGACTGGGATATCCGGCCAAAAGTTCAATATGTGGGATATCAAGCCAAAGTTTGCCAATAAAAACCAATATAATGCCATCGAACAGCGGCGCTTAGAAATTATGGGCGAGAGAGACTGTGCCCTCGCGGAACAAGAGACGCTGTCTGGATCGCGATTCTTCCATTTACATCTTCGATCTACCTAAGCTTATCATTATGCTCGATACTCTGATATAGTATATCGACTGCTTGTAGAAAGTTGTACTCGAATGATAACGTGGTCGATATCTGTAAATTTCCTCTTTTTGAGCGTAGATTGAACGAACATTTAAACCAGGGGTGGGAAACCGTTTCTTCTCTAAAGGCCGCATTCATTTTTCTAATTCGACACAAGTCCGCAGTAAACATTGACTAGAGAATCGTTGGCCGGAAAAAAATTCATATCAATTTCTAAAGTCCAGAAATTTGCGGATTTCCCAATATTATCAGTTTAGGATCTTTTTTTTTTTAGGTCTTTCAAGGATTTTCAAATCCAAAATGTGCAGAATTTCAGAATTGGCCAGAAGGCCGCACCAGGGCAGCCAAATGGCCGCAGGTTCCCCACACCTGGTTTAGAGTCACTTATTTATAATTTCTATCAAAATTTGAAAATTCTTTTCAATTCCAATTATTTATAACACCTTTCCATTTCAATTTGTATTTGTATAAATAGCATTGTTAAAAATATATTTCTTATCAGTTGATAATGCTCGGCATGAGTGGAACCAGTAATGATTTTGAGGTACAAAGTAATATTGTGTTTTTCTTAAAAAAATTTTTATCGATGTTGCTTGAGTAATTTAAATACACACTTACAAAAATTGTCAAATTTAGATGTAGAAAAATATATACGCATGATTTTTTAGATTACTTAAATATTAAATCAGGTTTCAAAGTTTCCTGGTTTGTCATATGAAAATTACTTTTCCAGGAAACCAAGCCGTTTCAGTAGAAATCGAATGAAAAACAAAACCTTAGAGAGGTTTTACGGATATTTTTCAGAACCTAGATGTGTTCTTTTTTATTTTTCTTTAAGATGTTCTGAAAAATATTTATTTTCGGTTACAATTTATGGAGAATATAAAATAAGGTTTAGTTGAAAGAAAAAAACAAATATAAAACACAGAAAAGACTTCTAGAAACACGTACGTATAATTAATACACGTAGATAAAATAATACGAAATAAATAAATTAAAATTATTTTTTTATTTACTTTTAATATGGAGAATACGGTCCCTTTAAAAATAATTAAAACCTAAGAAATTAAACGAAAATCGGATTTAATTCCGTTACTCCATCACGATTTTTGCCGAGAGGAAAATGATATAATGATATCTAATCTCTCCACACCACATTTTCAATATCAGACAATGATTGTAGATTGCTATGCAATTTGAATTAAGACGATATTCTGTTATAAGCCTTATAAACTTAAGTTGCCTTAATTGCTGACCACTTATAACTTTTCGCATAATATCTCATAATTAATCTAACGAGCGTTGTCACCTTGGCCGTTTTACTAGCATTAACTATGTGTTGTAAACTCCTAAAAAATATCTATCATAAAATACGATTGTAGGGTAATTAGAACGGTTCAATTTATCACAATACGATATAACGTGTACTGAGGGAAAAAAATACAAATTAAAAAGAGAACATCACTTATTTATGTATTCACTAAGGATCATGAAGTCTCAGATTTTTTCATGTCCCGGGACACGAGACACATAATTTTCATGTCCTGGGAAATTCTCGCGATCTGCGACCGTAGTACTGTAGTATTTAAAATATATATATATATTTAAACGAATATTTCTATGCATAACATTCATTCAATTGCATTCTTTAAATTTGTACATTTTTAAAAAAATGTATGTTTCGATTATAAACACATATTTATATTATAAGTCTATTTTTTTTCCAACAACATTCAAAAAACATTCAAATTTTCTACATTTTTGAGGCGTACACACACATATAACAACAACTTCCGTGAGTTTAAATTACTTCAAATAAAAAAATCAGAAACTTGCAAGGCTTAAACTGATTCTCGATACCCCTTTAGTGATCTGGAGAGAATTTCTAATAATATTTTCCCGGACTTGATTTTTTACAACTTCCCTATTATTTTACTACATTGGTTACTGCATTGCGGATGAAAATAGATAACGTACGACTTAAACTAACTATCATTGAACAAACACATGTTTTAAAGTATAGAGTATTCATGCATATAGAAACATAAAAACATGTTTGTAGGATGTAAAATCCGTCTACGCGAAAAAAAACAGCTTTGCGAATAAGACACGATTGGAGTGATGGGAATTTTTATCTAAAGTATTGTTTATCACCGAAATGGATCTTTACGTGTCTGGTGTGAAGTTGTGCTGTTCATCTCTAGCCTTTGCGTAATATATCACTGTCCATATTACGACTTACAACAGGAGACACTGCTAACAGAACTATTCAGGTACGTACTAAACCTGGTACAGCACAACGTCACGGAAAAATAGAATATTTTCGCGTCAATGTTCAGCAACTTTCTTTAGCATTCGAAAATGAAGTATGAAAAACTAAACAAAAACAAAACCTAGACAACTAAAAAGTTGCTGAAATTAAAGCACAAGTCGAATTATGAAAATAATGAGAATTATTTTACAGAAGTCGTTTTTAGAAAGGTTTATAAGCATTTGCAATTTTGTTACGTTTTTTAGTAAAATCGTTCCTAAGCAGATGGCACTGGGAGATTTTTTAAAACGTCAAATAAAAACGAAATACTGATTACATTGATTACAATTAAATTACAAAAAATAAAATATTGTGTATCCCTTTTAAGCCAGTATATATAGCTGAGTATTTAAATCCAGGTTTAAAGATTGTTTAACTACATACTAGATTTATAAAAAAATGTAAAACTAAATACGTTGATATTTTTACCTTATTTTACTTCAGGTTTTGAATTTGTTTTCAATGAAAAATCATATATTTTAAAAGAATAATATCATATGAAGGCAAACTAATGGTTTATGTAAAAGTTGAACTAAGAAATAATAGAAATATTTTTTTTAGTAGTAAATTTGGTATAAATGTGCCAGCTTTAATGTTTTTTTCAGGTCTGAATACGGAAGGAGAAAAAACCATAAAAATATTATTTCTTATTGAGTAATATACAGATATATTAAATGTTTAAATTAGACAACTAGGTAATATGTATGATCAACAAATGTGGACATGTGTTGCCAGAGCTTTCAGATTACATTTTAAAGTATTGAACAATCAATCTTATGTAATCAATATATTATAACTATTACGCTGAAAACTGAAGATAGTTTGACACTATAAAAGTATGTAAATTAAATTATACTATGGATACATAAAAACATATTGATTGTGTGTAAATATTAAACATTAAGGTGTTTTGAAAATATTATACACCTCTCAAATAATCTCTCAGTTAACAGTTATGTATATTGTTTGTATGTATGCATTACATTTAAGAAGATGGGGGACGAATGTTTTCCCGCAAGGCAGCGATGCGAAAAAAATGCGAAGGCTATTTTTATGATTGTTTTTATAAGTAAAGCAACGGGACTTTTTTTTATTTATGTTGTTCTGAATTCGCTGGGTTTCATAAAAGTTGAATACCTGACACGATTGCACATTATGATTCCCGCCAGCATACAATATGTCAAGTGGAATTTGAGACTTTTTCACGAGTGAGGTACAATGTGATCACAAAAATCATTATAACTAAACTGTATTTACATTTTTTATTTTACAAACAATAAGCTTTTTAAAAAAAAAATTGAATCGTTCAAATTATGTACATTATCACAGATTTTGTCACTAACGACCCGGGTTTCGCCTTTCAGCATCTTCAGGCTATAAATTCAGGCTTCAAATTTAATCTTTAAATTTAATTTGATATTGAAATTCCACCAAGCACCTTCAGTCGGAATCTTAAACTTAATCTTAAATTTTAAGTTATCAACAATTTTATCCAAATAACGATTTTTTTTTCATTCCGTTTTAATGTGCTAATTAAGTTTATACGAAAATCAATATAAAATCCTGTTTTATAATATTTTATAAAATTCGGCTTAAACCGGTTTTAGTAGATTCAAGAAATGAGATAATTCAATTAAACTAGGGAAAAAAACTTTGATTATTATAAAAACCGACACAAAAGTACTTAAGCTTATTAAAATTTCAGCCGGACCCCTACTCAAAAGGTGTATTAAAGTCAAAATATTTTCAAAATAAACGTCAGTATATCATATTAAATGCATTCGATAAGTAACAATTAAATACATATTTTATCTAGTTTGATTTATTAAGAATAGAAGACATTACATACATGTTTTGAAATAAAATACTTTTATTGCCATAAAGAAAATGCAAATTTAATAGTTGAACAGTTCGGCAAATCATAAATCAACATTTTTATTATAATTCTAAAGGTATTATAATAAAGTTTTTCGGCGCATTATTAATTTTGTGTCAGACCGGTTTTACTTATAAAGTCGTCTACTTTTCCTTACCGTATCATATTGGCTCGAATATTCGGAGGTGTCTCGAGACAGACTATGTCACATATTATTATTAGTTAGGTCTGGTTCTTACTTTCAGTGGTTGGAGAAACGATTTATTTTCATCACTTTTGTGTAAATCCTCTGCGAATCGACATTCAAAAAGAATTGTTGGCGAACCGAACTACGGACAGACCATTTGTCCTCTTTGACACAAAACGAACATAAGTGTTAAAGATATGTACTTATACACGATAGAACATCTAAAAAATCATTTCACATGCCAATGCTGGACGTAATTGTATAATAATAATTTTTTATTTAAGTTAATATGTAATCACCATCACCTTCTTTTTTATTGTTATTATATGTTATTTTTAGTGAGCTGTTTAACCCATTTTCGGATAGGGAAGTCAATGAGAAAACTATTATTTAAATTAGCTAAGATTGGTAGCTAGGCGAATCGCTTTCTTTACGCTACATTTTCTTGATTGGTTAGTTTTTGAATAAAATTAAATAAATATGGAGTATACACTCTCGTTATCAAGTATTTTCTCAGCATATCGCGATCTGAGAACTATAATACAACGTTCTAAATGTAGATTTTTTGAGAAAAAAGTAACGATGACGTAATCTTTCAAATACTATTAATGATAACAATAACAATGCATACTTTTATTTTATCCAAAATCTGCACTTAAAATCTTGTAGTTTTCGTGTCGTAACAACAGCTTTGACGCCGACTGGTCGCAAGTCTTTTGATTGTACCAAAACACCAACAAAAAGCAAATGATTGAGATTCAGCTAGTACAAGTACAATCGTTGTCATCGAGATATTTGTGATATTTTTATTGAAAAAAAGTGAGTATTCAAATTAGTAGCGTTGCTTGACTGAATGGCAGCTTATTTTATGGCAAACTTAACGCTAAATGGTTGAGCAGCGGTGAGGGCGTCGCCGTATTCCAATTAAGGATTCTGTTGATTAAACAAATATTTATTCAGTCTCCGCATATCTTTAGCCGTAGCTGCGACTCACCCTTATCAGTGGAAGGGATGTCCCGGTTCTTGCCGCCGTAGATTGAGTTGTCCAGGTCGTCCGGGCCCGAGAAGGTCGTGGGCGGTGGGGCGGTCGCCGGTCCCGGAGTCGTCGTCGGCGGCGAAGACGCTGTAAATGTAACATGTCATTTTAGATATTTGAAAATCAAAGTTTCGTTAAAATATTTAAACTTGCTGTACTATCGCTTACCATTTTCACAGTTTCAATTTAATTCAGTAATTACACAGGAACTTTTGTAATAAATTTTGATGACACAGGCACTTAGTTTGAAACTCCAATTTGGCTAAATGTTATAAATGGAAATGTTTTAATTTTTCATTTATATCTTTTTTCAGAAAAATGTTTTGAACAAATGAAAAAATAATGATTCAAATTAATTCGTTCAGTTAAAGTTTACTCTAAGTCAATCCACACATTTTTTATTTTAACCAGTTACAAGACACTTAAACTAGTCGTTGTTTACCATTAACTACAAAGGCGTATTAACTTTGCTCACAGACTTAAAAAAATATGCATGCTCTCATAGTGTTGCAAGTAACTCTCCACTGCAAAAATTTCAACGTCTTGTTGCTATTCTCGATCTCTTTCTATTCAACAATCTAATTTGAACCGTTATGTTATTTTAGTATATGAACATAATTTAAGAAGTAGTGTCTCATTTTTACTTTGTCTAGCACTAACCATTGAGTGTATACGCTTACTAGTTAATTCATACATTGACTTGTCAAAGTGAATGTGAATTGTAATGATGCAAATTGTAAGTTAAAATTTCATACTTTTACTTTGTCATAAATATAAATTAGCACTACATCATTGATGTTGGTTACCTTATTTAAAAAATATATTGAACAATAGCTATATTTTATGCTTCCAAAGATATACTGCCGATTGGCGATTAATGTGGATTGGATGTGACGCGTTTCCGGGTCGAGAATAGACTTTATGGAAAACTGTTTTATTGACGAGCTTTGTACAATCTTATGACGTTATCAGAAAATTTGATCGCTTTTATGTAATGGAAAAACGATAAAAGTTAGAGTTTTATGTGATTTTTTTTGCGTATGCAGTTGTGCACTGTTGTCGGCCGACGGGCCCCCCTACCCTCGCCGGCCTCTCATTTTATCTTCAATAAAATGTCAACATTTCATTTTAGGGGAGCGACACACATTATTATCATTGTTCTTTTTATGAATGATAAATTGAAGGGAGCCACTAAGTTAAAAAAATGCCCCTTCTTAAATATGATACTACGTCTTCCACTTCCTTGCTCATGTTTCTTATTTTCCGTCTCCGATTATATCCCAGTTGATCTTTGGCAATTTATCTTTGAAAAATTTAACCGTTGCCGCATTGTGCTCTGACCCTCGGAGTAATATGGGTGGTTGAAAATAAAAGGTAAAAATGAAAATACTCATTCACTCGGGGACCAGCGAGTCTTTTAAATGTCCCCACGACTTATGGCTCTTTTCATAATAATACGTAAATAGTCTTAGAAAAATTATAAAACTTTTCACGGCTTAAAAAAAACATTTTTTTTTGGTAAAATTGTGAAAAAGGTCAACAATACGAAGCCATATTGTTACGGTAAAATAAACAATGAAAAATAAATGCATTTATATTTTGTGTTACATTTTCATAATATTACGTGCGGTATTTTCACATTATTTTTTTATTAAATTTGATAACAGAAAATTATTCTTCTTGATGACAACTAAGGTTAAAAAGCATTATTCTATCTAGAATGCATTTATAAATTATAGAGTTTTTTCAGGATCAAAATCAAACATTAAATCTATGACTAAAAAATGAACAGAATTACTATCATAATATTTCAAAATTTGCTATGATAATTATTGTTAGTCATATTTCATATGCAAATATTATTACATATTTCGTATATTTTAAATCTTAAGGTTTTTTTAGCAATCACACATCGTCGTTTGTTTTATTTCAAAACATTACTGTAGTTACAAACTAAGTTAAAAATAGTGCAAATTTCAATGATTTTCCCATATTACATTGAAAAATTTTAAAGGCGATTCCAGAATGCCTTTATAAATAATTGATATTTTTTTCATTGCAGGTCTGGTGAATTATTGTATTCTTTTTACTGTAAAAATCCGATTTTGTGAAAATATGCACAAAGCCTTTTTTTAAGGCGCAACAACGATAGCTTTGACGTGCAGTTTCGGCAGCTGGTTGATTTGATTCTAGTTGTTGATATTTGTGTAGGTAAAAATAAACTTACTATATAGCCTGATGGTGCCGTCGGACTCCCCTCTTGGATTCTTGGCGACGCACTTGTACGTCCCGTAGTCGGAGTGGAGGATGTTGGCGATCGTCAGCTTCATGTGCGTCTTGTACGACGGCGTGTTGATGATGTTCTCCATGTGATACTTCCTCGTCTCGTGTATCATGTGACCGTCTTCCCGGGTCCAGTAATTGAGAGAGGTGGGGTGCGCCTCGGTGAAGCACTCCAAGGTCACGTTGTACGCGAGCGGTGCGCCCACCAGCTGGTGTGGGATCCACAGCATGGGTGGAACTGGTGAAATAAAAAGTAAACAACACGGATTAATTATAGGCGTGATATTTTTCTGACGCATAGATTTTTCATGATGATGAATTAAAAATGAAAAAAATATTTTCGATGTATTTATTGATTACGTTAAGATGTTACATTGAACAGTACGGTTATCTCGATTTTAAGAGCATTTTTGTCACAATTAAGTAAGAAGTAAATAAAAGGTAAGAAACGTGTCAAATAATATGTATTAGGCTATTTGAGTATGACTGTCATGTTTTATATACTATATTATATTTGTAAAAATCGCTTGTTTTCTGATGGTATCTTTTTGAGGTTTTGCCCATTTTCCTTCACTCTATCTTTTGAATTTAATTTGATTATAAGTGTAAAATATAGATATCATATTTTGGTTTGCTACGACGACATTTGCAGCATTTTTACTAAAATGCAATATACATAATTCCCCTCGTGAGTTATCTTTAGATTAATCAGCCAGGACTCACCCGACAGAGGTCTCAACATCTAGTTCCAAAGAAAACAGTTTTAAGTGAGACTGTGATTAGCAATACTACTTCGACAGCTGTGACGTCACGTGATCCAGAAGGGAGCAGTAACGAGCAGTTTGTGATAATTTAAACTACACGATGGAAATAATTCAACCGTCATCCAAAAGAACAGTGGCGGTTCTACGTACTGGGCTAGGTGGGCTTAGCCCGACCTGCATTTTTCACCCAAAAAGTGTAAAAAAAAACATAAGATGGCCGAATAAACATGAATAGCAATTCGGCCGCTGAACAAAATAAATACAATTCTTAAAGTAACTAACCTTTCGCAAATTTTTACTATATCTTTGTTTTGATTTTCCTCTGACAATATGTGTCAATGCTATGTCTACCTTCAATAATACTCTCGATTGTATTCTATTCTTTCATACTTTATTATATAATAATTTATGCTTTGCAGTAGTGTCGTAGTATTTGTTAATTTACTTGAAAATTAATGTATGTATAAGGTGAAGTGGAAATATGCACAATTTCGTAGATAATATTCAATGCTAAACTTTTCTTTAGCCCACCCAACATTTTAGGTCACGAACCGCCACTGCAAAAGAACCCATTCAATGATGTTGTTTCTTCTTTTGTACGTCAGATTCTATAACATGTTGTAAATAATAATGTGTAGTCGATTTTTTCGGACAACAGAAAAGGAACGCATACTTTCAACAAACAGTTTTTTTTTATTGTGAAAATGCAGGTAATGATTTTATAGGTTATGTCTAATTATTGATTATAAGCTAGTTTTTATTATTGAAAGTTATTTGGCGGATTCCTTTTTACAGGAATTATGTTTTCTTATTCCGTACGCTAAAATGATCAGTTTCACAGAATTTTCCTCAAAAAATGAAGATAATATAAGAATATTTTTTAATGGAATAAAGCTGCAAATATTGCAAGTTTAAAAATTTCATATATTTTTTTATATCATCGCATTATAAGTTTATAACTACCAACGGTGGAGAGTGTAAAACTACATGCGAAGAAAGTAAAAAGGTAATATCAAAATCTCGTTTTTTTCACAATTTCAATAGCTACATATAATATGTAATGATTCGACAGAAATTTAACGATATTTAAGTAAATACAATTTGAATTGAATAATATATTCTTCTATCCGTAATAATTTTCAATGAAATTACGAAAATTTCGCATCTCTCATTTTGCAGATCTGAATTTTATCTGCGAGATTGGGGTTAGTGAGTTTCTTTTTGATGTTGCCCCGGGCGCCAGAAGTGGGAACGACCTAATTATACCGATTAGCGAAACGGTGTAACGCAAAAATTAGCCCGTGAGGGGCTCATTTCCAACTCGGACTTCTTTACAAATTACAAAAATAGAATTTTTAGATACGAATATCATATCTCTCCGGCTTGATGCAATGGATCTATTGAACTTCTTTATCGTAGTTGTGATTAAAAATCTCTCGTCTACAAAACTTAATTATTCGTAAAGAACTTAATCTAATTACCCACATAAAAACTTATTTATTCATAAGGAACCCGTCTTCCATATGGGCAAATCAGACATCTTCAAATGCAATGGTACATCCTTGCTGGAGAAGCTACATTACTTTAAACCTAAAAAAATAGATGAATGTGCCATTGGGGTGCTTAAGCTTTCATATTTAGCAAATTCGACTCAAGATGTAATCACAAACTCACGATTATAAACAAACAATCGACGGCATTTTAAATATTAACATAATATGTAATGTTTCATTTGTAAATGCTCGAATGAACCGTGTCAGTATGGAGAGGTCATGTCTTATAATATAGTATGTAGGTTATAATACTAAAATGTGTTAGGTCGTCTGGATTTTAATTGTAGAATTAATGATTCTCCTTAGTGTTGAACGAAGTTAAGAGAGAAAAAGACGCTCATGACAATGTTATAGTGACATCTATCGATGGTTAGGACTAGTGATAAAAAATGTTTGGATGTTAATTATAAATAAGTATTTTTTAAATCTTATATTGAAAACTTTTTGTTTTGGCCTCTCGGTAGATATTTTTGAGCTGCATCCAAAAAGTGAGCAAGAGTCATCAGAAAAACGTAAGACATCCGTAGCAAAGAGCGTAAACATATTTTATGTACATATTCAATCTAAAGAATATCAAGAATGTGGTGCTTAGGCATTTCCTGATAACTGAAAAATATAGCATGTAAAAATAAGTAAACGAAAACAAAAAAATATCATTGTCACATTTTCGATTATTCCTATTGTTATAGAATTTATATCAGTTTTAGGAATTGATCAAACATTTATTATACAATCTATATTTGAAAGTACATATGTATGTAACAGCTTTTCAAAATTCAGTTATTAGGTTTTTCCCAAGCAACACCGATATATATATATGTATATCAGAGAAGGCTGATTAAGTAATTAAAGCCACTGAACACTCACAATCAACGCTGACTTTGATTCTCTTCGACACGGTTGGTGGAACTCCATTGCTTGCGATGCAGAGGTAGGCGCCCATGTCGAGTCGAGAGATCCTGGCCATCTCCACACTTTCTCCTTCCCATTCTAAGACTGAAATTAAACAATATTTTAATGGTATTCTATCAAGATGGAATATATTACGATTACTAGGAATCACAACAAAGGGTTGATATATGAATAAATGACAGTATTGAAAATATCAAAACTGGCATTTCTGTACTAAAAAAACACCGTTGATCCCGGTTTCGGTGACACCGGTATTACAAACACCAGAATCAACGAATAATTTTCGAGTTTAAAGCGTTTTTCTCTTCTATGAGTATGTACATATTAACAATCCTGAAATTCTCAATATTTTAATCTTATATGGTGTCAATTTTAGCTACAATTATTAGCTTAAATTATGAGATCTCAGTTGTAAGAGCTGTTTGACTAATGAATTCATTGCTAATAAATATCAGGGCTTCGAACCGGAATGGAACCGAATTATTTTTGCCGGAACAAAAACCGCTAGTATTTTCACGCTAGTATTTTGGGCAAATCGGTAAATCAGTATAGGGTTTAGAGATTTTCAAATTTCTCGGTGAACTAAAAAAAAAAAACGAGTCACGAATATATTTTTTTACTCGAACCGGGTCGAAAAAAATAACGGTTAGAAACTCTGATAAATATTAAGGACATATTCAGAAATGAACTTCTTTCCTCGCTTTTTTAGATATTTACTTTTTGTGGAATATTTTTCTCAATAATTTGATAAAATGTTTATTTTGTTGTTCTTTGATTACTTCATTATTTGTCAAATGCATACCGCATAAGTGTAAGACGTAATGCAATGCATTGGACTCATTTTTACAATGCATGATTAAAAATTGAGTACCTGGCAGAAACTTACCATTACGATAAAAATAGTACTTAACATTGGAAAAACAGTAGAAGTTCTAAGAGATTATTTTACCAATGTCCCAGCAAAATAAAGTTTACCATAATATTGGACACTTGTTAGGTAAGAAAATTTAAGTTATTAATGTCCACAAAAAAAGTTTCCATATCATTACAGTAATTGATTATCTAAATAAATCATTATTGCATCTACAAAGCATTCTATCGCATCTAAGACTTACCTGAATAGCCTTTGTTGATGGCAATTTTGGCGTTATCATCACGTTTCCATTTGACCGTTGGTTTTGGGGACCCGTTTGCTCGACACGAAAGAGTAACGTTCGCTCCTTCTCGCACGATGACATCGCTCGAGCTCAGCGAATCATCAATGTTCGGTGGAACTAAAAAATATAAAAAATGTACGTTAATAAAATTATAATAAAAAATGTAAATGACAGTAGTTGTAAAAAACCTTACAGAAAATCAAAATTAATAAATCACGCTCTCATTTAATTCCTACCCTGGAAAAAGACTCTAATCTTATATTACTGAAATTTTGTATTTTAATATCATATTCGTACATTTATTAAGTAAATCAATAATAAGGTGAATAAAAGTTTCTTAAGAATTTTGGTAATTTGTAAATATAAGTGAACAGATATAAAAAAAAAAATATTTTTTCTGTTGTTCAAAGCCTGAATTAAGCGAACAAATGATATTACTAAATATAACCTAATTCTGTATAGAAACTATTTGAGTGGTCATTACTATGTTTTCTATTTGCCAAATGAACGCTTTTATAAATATTTATATCCAAAAAATATATGTGTGTCATGCTTTCATTTATTATTTACCATTTTAATCTGATTCTGCAAACGATCCGTAGAAAGATGGACTAGTTGTAAACTTATAAAATTTAAATAACTCAATCATTTTTAACATATATTTTTTAATGTGACAGCGACTACAACCATCGATTAAGTTGACATTTACTTGTAAGATCTCCACTGACAAAAGATGTGTTTAATTAAATACAATTTTATAGATATTCAGCATCACGTCATCGACATATGTAGCTACGTTGTGGCACTAAATATAATAATTCTAGTGAACGTAATAAACAAGCGTCATTGTGAGTTTATAAATTAATTTATCAAATCAAATAAAGATCTGGGATGATGTAGTGTTCATCGAGACATGTACAATTTCCTGAATTTGGATTCGCAGTATATTTTATGACTGTAAATGTAATTAAAATAATATTATGATCTGATTGAGGGTAGGATGTATTATACTTTTTTGGCGCTCGGAATTATTGCTGAATATAAGTCTGACGTTTCGTCGTCGCTTTGTGTCTTATTAAGGGGATACAAAATATAAACGTCTGGTCGGATGAAAGGAATTTGAAATTATATTTCCTCCAAAGTTACACCGCCGTTTGCGGCATTTAATTAAGATTCTATATTAGTTTCTGCAATTCGCAAAGTTCACTCGATATTAAAAATTAAAAGAACGTTCGGAGCGCAAGAGAAAAGCAATATAAAGAGGTACCGGCTTCGCGTATATTATTTTATTTATCTTTCTTGAAGAATTTCGTGCAGCTGGATTAAATTACTATGTATTACAACATGCATCACAGTGCAGTCACGTCCGATAAATGAGAATACATTTAAATATTTTAACAAAATTTGTTATATTCCAAAAATATCTTAAATTACTAATGCGCTATATATAATAATATTATCACATTTCAAGTCTACAAATCATAAAGTAGAGATGGGTAGCTTGCGACTGTTTAGACCCTCAAGTTGTGCTTTTTGGTAGAACAAAATTTTTTCATTTCGTTTTTTTCATTAATTTAAAACATGGCGTACTTAGAATATTGTTATGTTATTGAAGTATCTTAATGCAAACTTATTACAATAAATATACACGGAAGAAAGTATTAAGCCGTATGTATATATACTATCACTATATGTACGTCTTAAATTAATTGTGTAAATATATTTCATCTTTTTTTATAAATAATAATATAATATAGAAGTGGAAACAATAATTTTTGATATATTTCAATTTATTCGCTAGCCCAATAATACTAATGTCAAATTATAAAAAATAAAAATTACTAAGGTCAGTAAATCTAAGTGATGTTAACTAATGAATTGTAAAAATTTGACTATTTTTGCAAAAAAACATTTTCGATTAAATCGGAAGTCAATATGTTAAAAAAAACATTTATGAATGAAAAAAACATGTCATGCATAGTTACACAAACAGTAGAATATTTTTTTTTTTTGTAAAATTGAAATTTTTGACAATTTATTTTTTTGCCAAATCGAAAACATTCAAAACCAATGATTTTTTTTAAAAAAGATAATTTAATACCGGTTAATATATATCATTTCAGTTCATAAGTAAGTATCTGAAAAATCTATAAGCGAAGGGCGTCAAATAAAAAAGGCACATACATAATGTAGGTGTAAATATTACGCACGATATTTGTGTATGTGTCGTAGGTAGAAAAAACTCACGCATATTTCTTATATGTATGGTAATTTATACGGTGTCAAAGTCATGTATATTTCGCCCTCAAAGGCTTTCCGAATTTTCCCTACATTTCTTGTTAAAACAGTGAATATAAATAAGATGCTTTTATATCAATAATTTATTTCTCTGATGGTTTTTTTATCCCGACAATAATATGGGCCGTTAGAATGATATTTCACGCGCCATGACAATTTTTTAAATATTGTAAACCATTAGTCATATTACGAGATTTGATGCCTAACTGTCTGTCACAAATGAATTTAACTATCTTATACAGGCAAATGTATTAATTTTAATTAAAAATATGCATCGGACGAGAGTGCTTACAAAGAGCACATTTAAACAAAAAAAACACTCTCTACATTACCAATATGACGTGTTTTCACAAAGACCAATGATTATTAGACTATTAAACAAATAAAAAAAAATAGAATGAAGAGATTGTTTCCAAAAACTATTCACAACTTAGAATATATTTGAATTATAAAAAACAAAATCTAATATCTATCTTTGCAGGTTACATAATTTTGTTCCTGCTACGGTCAGCTACGAATTCAGAGCCCGTAGTACTGGATATGTATGTATATAATAAAGCAGCGTCAAACGCTATCAAATGGTTGCCGAGAGAGATTCAGGAGCAACCATCGAGGACTTGATTCATATATGTACAATAAAGTGTGATTGAAGAAAAAACATTGTATATAATAATGAACAAGACTATATCCACCAATCTCAGCGAACAAAGCAGTAATTTATTTTTGGTTATTTTTTAAGAGAAAATACCAACATTTTAAAGTGAATTTATTTATATTAAACAGCTGACATTCAAAAAGTGATTTGAGTGTTGGAAAAATCATGGTTTGCTTGATTGTGTTAACTTTATGATTTATTTTGTTATAGAAAAAAACCTTTTTTTAACGTTTATTGTGATTTCCATTCATAGATTTTATTATGGACTGTCAAGACTGATATTAAACGGCATTTTTTTTAAATGTGACAAATCACCTTTTGAATGTTTGCTCCTCATTTATTTAAAATAACTCTATTATTAATCGATTATGTATAAGTAAATAACAACTTAATTAATTGGAGGTGTCGAATAATACTGAAAATTATAAAGAAAGACAAATAGTATAACAATTTTTCTGTAAGAATCTGATGTTATGTGACAAATTTAAATAGCTACCTCATTTGAATGCATCAGAAACCTACCTGTTCGATAATTTTCTAAAGAAGTAACAAGAGTATGCCCTTATTGAGGAGAACAGGGCGTGATGGCTTAGTCGAAGTGCCAATTATTACGCTGATCAATTGATGGGCGGCCTGTTCATAAAACATCGCCGAGCGCCGATAAAGCCTCTCTAAATTAAGTCGAACCGCTGTGTCGGTGTTTTAAATAAGTCGAGGCGAAATTTTCGAACATTGTTCGCCCGAGTATCGTTCAAGTGGCAGTCGAAGTAATTTTAATTAGGTGACCGAGTGACTTCGGCAGTGCAGCCAAATTGGCAATTACCATCCGCGGCGATTCAGGATTGCCAGTCGTTACCTTATTAGCTGGCGCCCCAAAATTTTACCGCCGCGACGCTGCCTCCCTACCATATTCCACCCGACTCCGAACAGCATTAAAAAACTACGCGTTTCATCTTGAATTACCGCTCTCGAAAATATAATATTAATTTTACTAACCTATCATCATTGCGAGGAGAAAACGCCTGATAAAGTTTTTGTCAGTTGCATACATTTATAACATTATTTTGAAGCATGGCTTGGATTGATTTTTTAAATATTCAATCCATGTCCGCTCCCAATGAGGAGCATATGGTCTCCTGATGGAGGTCTCCAGCAAATGTTTTTCTATGATAACTGTTTGTTACCCAGTCGCTCAACCTCTCCTTTTCAAAGAGAGTTGTAGGGTTCCCGGTAAATTGCTCGAATACAATTTGCTCGAATGCAATTGCTCGAATGGAAATTGCTCGTAGCATTTGACGTTCGAGGAATTGGTTATTCGGAGATCTTGTTATTCGAGCAATTTCCATTCGAGCAATTGCATTCGAGCAATTTACCAGCTCCCGAGTTGTAGGGATAGAAAGATAAGGCGAAGAAAGGACTAGTGGTTAACTAATCGCGCTAGCTACGCCTAGTTGTTAAGCGATCGAAAATGGTGAGAGGTACGTCACAAACACCCATGCCTTTGAACAGAAATAGAAAAATCGATCGAAAAAATACTGTTTGTACTGAGAATCGAACCCGTTAGGTCTGGCACGGAAGCCCACTACGCTACCGCCGCTGCGCCATAGGACCCGAAATTGATTTGGTCAGTATTAAAATCAATTATAGACAATATTAAATAGATTTTTTTAAATCCATATCCCCTCCCACTGTGAAGCGTACGACCTCTTAATGGAAGTATCTCAGCGAAAGATTTTCTTCGAGAACTGTTTGTTACTCAGTCGCTTACATTTTCTTTTTCAAATAGAGTATTAGAGATAGAAAGGACAGGACTAGTAGATGACTAATCACTCTCGCTACGAAAGGTAATACAATGTTTGTGCTAATTTTCTTATCAGGAATCCCAAGAAAGTCAAGAAATGTGAAATGGGCAGCAACGCTCAGATTATAAACCTATACGAATCAAATCAATTGCTTTATATTTTTTAAAATGGGACCCTCAAAATTAAATTGAATAAACGCTTTGATTTATTATCGAAATAGTAAAATAAAATTAAAATCCTTTTTTTGAAGCGGTAGGTTTTGAATTGAGCAAAATTGCAGTTTGTTAAGCTTTTTACATTTCGCCGACTAGTTTAAGCTTGTTTTAGTGTAAACCTTTATATTTTTTTTCTACTGAATACATTTGCATACTATTCATATACAGAGTACAGATAAAGCCTTTACACATTTTTCCGCATGTACCAAAGTTAAGTACTGTTAAACTAAAACTTATTTAAAAAAAAACAATAAAAACAGTCTTGCCCACTGCCTGATCGACTTATGAGCGTTAATATGACTGGGGCATCATGAGTTGGAGATTTTCAAATGTTCTTCTTACAGCTCTAATACCGTGTTTCCCAACGTGGGGCATACGCCTCACTGGAAGGCAATGAACAAACCATAAATATGCGTAACATTATTTTTGTTAAGAAAAATATAGATTTTACGATTTAAAATATATTACTTTTCTATGTTGACGATATGCATTTTTAACTATAAAATTTTGATACTGGGGGGCATAGAGATTTTGAAGTGTTGAAGTGGGGCATGGCACAAATAAGGTTAAAAAACACTGCTCTTATACAAGGTATAAGCCTTATTTTATTTTTGAGATTGAATTCGCATTTACTTGGTAGAACTCCATTATAATAAAGTCAAAATAACACTGTTTCAAAATTTTAATGCAATTTCAACTTCACGATCTAGCTATGAACTTAATAAAAAAAATGTGGGACTAAACACACCATTTTTTTACCTTAATATTTTTTTTATTTTGTTGCATTACAAGTTGGTTTGAGACGAGATAGGCACGTTGGGAAGTGGGAACGAAGCATGGAGTCATCTATTGCAATACATTTCTTATAAAAGAATTCGTAAACTTCAAAACGCTGTTGCATTTTAATTGGAAATTGATTTAAGTGTTTTATATAGCAATTTACGAAAACAAACAAACAGTGACGGTGAGAGCCTGATAATTCCATGATTCCAAAGATATATTGTTTATAACACAAAAGAAATTTAAATGAGCTTATAAATGTAAAAAAAATACTTATTGGTATTACATAGTCCGATTAGGATATAATATTTATTTCGCAGTAGTTTAAATTTTATTATATTATTACAAACTTATGTTATCAAACTAATTCTGGAGCTATTGGCACGGTTAATAAAATGAAATCGTCTTTACTTCATCGAAGTCCCAAAAGCGTTTTTAAATGATGCAAAGAAAACTCTGATTAAAGAAATTATTAACTCGAGGGTAAAATTGTCAAATTGCAAAAGACTCAACAAACAGCCTCTGGTTGTATTATATTACAAATCTTATTTGAATGCTTTTATTATAAACGTTTAAAATATAAATTAATCTCGCGTACGTTGTCAATTAAAACTTCAATCATTTATATTAAAAACATTTGATCGCCCAATATTTATTTTTATAAAAATTCATCCTGGCATATTTTTATTAACAGATTATAAATGATTGTAAAAAGATTTTACATAAAAACTTCATAGAACTCTAATAACGTATTTGTATTAATTTTCTATTTAATGGATATCTCATCATTGCATTTGTTATTTTATGGATCAAATTAGTGCGTCAATGAAATAACGTAATTACTAAGAACCCAAAATCCAAGACTTTAAAGATACACAGAAAGTGTGTTATTTAACTTTGGTGAATTGAATATCTAGGGATATTTGTATAAAATAAAAAATAGAAATTAGATCGAGTTATATCATACATTATTGGCGTAACTCTGCCCCGCCAACAATAACAAAAATAGTATATGTAATAAAATAATGCACCTATTATTTACAAACGATTCGATATAAACTCGTTGAAACTTTTTATTTCTTCACTCAAGGTCAACTCGAAGAAAATAGATATTACAAGCACCCATGTCAATGATCTCAAATTTCAATGAAAATATTTATAATTTGATATAGCCCATACAGAAAACGGCATTTTGATTACATACAAACATGTTACATAATAATATTATTAGGAAAATACCGGTTATTTGGTGGATAGATTGCTGCGGGACATATATTTGATATGTGTAGTGCAATCCACCAATTGTGATATAATATTAAAATTTAAACAAAGTCACCTTTGGAGTGTGATTCCTCAAGAGTAGACTATTTTTTTATGTACACTTCTTTCCCTTTCTTGAAGTAAAAACTCTTTGCGACCGGTAGAGTATTATAATGTATTACAATATTGAAAAGTGCAAAAAGTTTGTAGCGGCAGATGCCAGTCGTTATTGAAAACGCATCAATGTCGACCGTAATATGTATACAGAGGTATTTATGGTGTAAGTAGAAAGTCTTAGTATCAAACGTGAAACGAAACGAGGAGAATTTAGAAGAGGCTTCCTTCTGCTCGGTAAAAAATTAATACGCCGTCCACTTTTTTGTGAGTTGGCGGGAATCGCATTATTGTTGCGACTTTATAACTGAATTTACATTTGCAGGGAAAAGTTTGCCGACATTGTCTGCGCCGAGACATGCTCAACGCTCAACATGTTGAATTATGTAATGAAATAATAAAGTTTTCATAAAAAGCTGGTAAAAAGTCAAAGGTAACGGGGAGCGCTGGGGAGCGGAAAACAAAAAGGAAACTTTTCATTCCGCGATGTTAAGCCGAGTGAAGGAAATGGCCTCGTACTGTATAAGTTATTCATAGCCCTCATTTTGGGGTTGTGACCAATTTGGTAATGTCTACTGAGCTACAAAAAATAAATGTATCTATCTAAACCTGTTTTGACTTGAGATTTTGATTTGTCTGGATTACCTCACAGTAGTTCTCACATGCCGGCTGCGTGGTCGAGTATCAACGTCGTTGATTTAGAATATATATTTCACGAGCTCGAATCCCAGTACGGACAGCTTAAAAGATTGATTTTTCAATCGATTTGTGGATTTCTATCCGAACGCATGTATGTGTGTAATGTCTTGAATTCCCTCCCACCCATCTTAAAACGGACGTAGAGAGAGCGATTAACTAATCACTAGTCCTGTACTATTATACATTCCTTACTGTCTTTTTTAAAGAACTGAGTAACTGAGAAAAACTGTTGAAATACTTCCATTAGAAAGCCATGTGATTTACATTGGAAGCGGATATGGATTTTAAAAAAAGTTCTCAGATATGACAGTTTGTCTCATACTTCGTAGTTTAATTAAATATTTCAAGAAATATTTCAATCTAATCAACTATATAGAATTGATTGTGATTAGAAAATATGTTTTTTTTCTCGTTGTTGCAAAAAGTGCTGATTGATTTACAACGATTTTTTCGGTTATGCGTTTTTTACTTCACACCACAAAGAATGTTAATTTGCATCTGAATTCAATTTTGGTGATATATAATACTATATAACGTATTTTAAAGTTAATTATTGAAACATTTCTCCTATTAAGTAAGTATCACTTCAAAACAAGTGTATATGTGTATCACTGAGATAATAAAAATGTGAACATGGACGTCTGAAGATGCTTAAAGTCGAATCCTGGATTGTTAGTGACAAGACGTATGGATGTACACACTTTGAAATGGATATCACATATGTGCTAAATTATTGCATATTCAGATCTAGAATATTTTCATTCTGCGGTGATTGTTTTTAACTTATATTATTTTGAAAATAACATTTTTAAGTTTGAGCATAGCTTAGGATAAACAATCGAAAATATTTCGATCTCTGGTCATATGATAAATCTAGTTAGGCGCGTTAACTTTGTTGTAAATTGTGATTTAAAAAGGTTTTCCGCTCCGCGATCGTTTGCTTTGGTGCGCGCGTCAGGATTTATTTTCCACTCGACTAGTTATCTATAATTCCCCCAACACCGGCCCAACCTTTTCAATCGAATTTCAGCGAATTGCCAGCGTTTGTTTTGACACGTCATTCTTTAACATCGGTTTAGATGTTACAACCTCAGCGCCTTTGTATACTGAAACTAGTAATGAGAATTTTTCTCTGTTTGATAGCCATAAAACATCGAACTCATCGAGAGAAATCCCAGCACAATAGCTTTGCCACTCATAGAATTGGGAGGTACGTGCTTGATATAATGGCGGATTGAACATTTTCAGCAATGCGCTGAATACCAATTGAACAACGAAAATTTCGGCTACAAATAGCAATATAATTGCAGGTAGGCGTTAGTTATCAAACAGCTTGAATGATTATTAATTATTCGTCATCATTTGAAATGTATTTATACAACGGGAAGAGACGTCTAAATTTTAAATATGCATTCAAATAATAATAAAAAAAACAAATATAGCCAGGAAACATGTTTTTTAACACAGTAAATATAAATTCACTACTAATATTCGTAATAATAAATTAATAAAGAAGAAGGCTAGATTTACTCTAAAATATATAACTTTTTCTAAAATATATGCATATATTTACAAAGAAAAAATCGTTGAAATTGATAGTATTGATATGCAATCATAATGTACGACTTGTTATTCTTTTACCGTTCTCCATATACTGTTTATTTATCACTTTTCATGTGTTCACTGTCAATACTTAGTGGAAAAATATTAAATTAAAAAAAAAGAACATTCTTTTTGTCCTGATGACACGTTTATTTAAAAATGATCAGGACCGGTTTCGTTTATTACAAGCGTATTCAACTGATGAAATGGTTCACTCAAAAGTGCTCGTTAAGAGTGAAACCGGTCCAGATAATCTTTGAACAAATGTGAAATTAGTACAAAAGAGTGTTTTATTATTTGAATGATGTTTATTTGCTAGAAAATAAATACAATATAATATCGTTTTCAATGTAAATGCAAACAGTGACTTCAAAATTGATTTGCTTACTTCCTATTAGAAAAGATGGTTTCATGTATAAAGAATTTGAATAAAGCAAAGAAAAAAAATGTACAAAATAATAAATTTGACGACATACCTACGACGTGCAGATATCCGAACTGGGTTTTAGCAGTGGCTGTATTAATCTGGCACATGTAGCGGCCCTTGTCCTCCTCGTGGACGTTGGTGATGTGCAGGAACCAGGTCCGGTGCTTGTCGTGTGTGACGCTGATTCGAGGGTTGCGCGTGATCACGTGGTTGTGCACAGTTAGGATTGCCGATTGCTCGAAGTGCATCCACGCCACCTGGAATATTTACAATTCATTAAAACACAACATTCTAGCCTTTAGAATGAAAATAGTTCAAAACAGTGATCGTCAATCTTTCGTGTACCGGTCCCCGACAAACTGTGTTTAAAGCTTGGCTAATCTAGAGTTTAAAATAGATTCAATTTAATAATGCATGTATAATGAATTAAATATATTATGAATCCAAATTTGAGAAATTTTTTACAGACAATAATAATAATGTTACGCTAGTGCCGCATGGTACTCAATAACAGTAATTGTATTCAAATCATCAGATTTCAATACAATTACTTTCAACTTTATATAAATTCTACGTTTTGTTATCGGTAAATACATAAAAAACGAAAATGTATTGTAAAAGTATTTTAAAAAATAATGAAATTATTTTGATTGAGAGCTGTTTATTTATTGTTAATATAAAAATATGTCGTTTTAATATTCAGGTTTAAAATATTTATGTGTGGCCCATCAGAGACATGCATTAATTTATTTGACCACCAAGTGATTCCAGTTGGGCATCTCTGATTTAGGCATTTATTGCGTATTTGATTTTGGTAATAAAACACACATTTTTATGAAAAAAGCTGATAAGAATGTAAAAATCAGAATATTTTCACAAAAATGTTACCATACTTCAAAACATGTTTTATGGTTTGTTATTTTATTGAGAGAACCTATTATTATACAAAGGTTAAACTGTAAATCGTTTTTAGTTTAAATTGGTCGTCTAATTTTCCTGTTCGCGGCGTCAAAATCTTGTCTCGAATACTATAAATAGATAAAAGAACCACGCCACAAAACATTTTACACACGATGGCGACTCTGTCGTACTAAAATTTCACTCCGTAATTCGCAGAATATATCAGTAATCTTTATAGCGAAATATAATCCACAATAAAAGATTTTAAATAAAAACGTTGTAAGTTAAGTGATCTTTTACAGAGAAAAATGACAGATTCTGATAAAGCATATTTACCTAATAAAGCTAAAATGTATTTTAAAATTGGGTTTGCTTTTAAGATAGTTGACATGCAATTAATAATTGGTTTGACTAGAAGTCATTCATATCGTAATAAAAAAAATCTTTTGTACTAATCCCATTTTCATTTAAAATGCTCAGGACCAGTTAGGCTTATGACAAGCATTATAACTGATAAAGGAATACAATATTACAGTGCTGAAAAAAACTAAACAAGATAGAATTATTGGGGTGTATTAAAACAATTATTAATGAAAGGAGTTTAGAGATAAAAACTATGAATAATTGGCAATGAATTGACTATAATTTAAATGTTTATTATTATTTGGCAATGTCACGCCACTGAGTTTTGAGTATGTTCTCTACAATAATATAATGATTGTTTTGAAAATTTCTACTCGAATTTATTATTCTTTAATATATGTTTTCTAAATAACAATTGTCTTCGTAGGAAAGTTTATATAGTTATAAGAAGGCATTCAAAAACTATTTATCTTTTAATCAAATTACAAATTAATGTTCAAGTAAACTTTGAGAGAATTTCAAATGAAAATATTGAACAATATGCCAACTAAACAGTTGAAGAATCTTTACTCGGCATTTCAATTATCTGAAATGGTCTTTTGAGAGTGTCTCAAATGGTTTTGCTGTTTGTCCAAATTATTTTCCATTGCACGTGCGTTTATTTCAAATCAAGTCAACAATAAGGGGGGAACAGTGCTGATCCTTTCAGCTATATTTATAAACATTTAAAGTAATTATTGTTCTTGAAAATAATACTTATTTTAATTAAAATTATCAATCTAATCAACTGAATGTTATTCCATTCAACGTATTTGAACATCTGATAAATTGGTACGCTTTCACAGTCATAGATGTCACTTTATACTTTTTGTTTGCGATCTATTGTGCAATCATGCCTACATGCATATTAATAATAATATGGAAAATATTATCTTATTTAAATCAAAACTTTTTTCGAAGGCATATTTGCTATCATGACTTTAAATGTGAAATAAATGAAGACATTTGAAAATAAGTTGGTATATAAGAACTTTTTGTTGTTCAGTCGCTCAACATTTTTCTAGAATAACAATAGAAAGGTTCCGATAAACAATGATTAGTTGTAAGACAATCGTTTTCGTTAATCCCAGTTATTACGAAAAAGAGAGGTGAAAGTGTATTTTTATACTAATTTAAATTTTGGGTAAAGTTTATTTAAATTTCAGAAAATGAATATTATTTTGGTTATATAATATAAATTCTTTGAATCTATTCACTGCTTTTTTCTCTGATGTTTCTTAAAAAGTGTATGCAAGAATAATAATAAAAAAAAGTGTAGAAAGAATTATTTGACTATTGTGGTTGGAGTGAATATCAAGTCCAGTGGTTGCTTGAGGCTAATCGATTGAATATTATTTTTTAAATAATATAAACATGTGATAAAAAAATATTTTTTTATTGGATGTATTTCAGGAGTATACGACTAGATGCGTATTTTTAAAAAATATCGATGTTATTTTTTTAGGAAAATGTCTTATATATTTTATAAAAGCTATTACTAGGGTGTTCCAAGGAAGCCACAGAGATGTTTTTAGGGATCCACGAGAAAATTTTCCGAAATCCGTAAATTTTTTTGATTTTGGATTTGAAATTCTTGGAAAAGTTAAAAAAAAAGTCTCACAGTGTTCATTCTGGAAAATCCGCGAACTCCTGGGTTTTCTGATTCCTGATGTATTATAAGATTAAAAGACCTACAAAAATAAAGTCCCGCATCTTTTCGCATCGGTCCCAAAATTCCTTATAACACTTATACTTAAATAGTACAAAACAGGTGTGGGGCCACAGAAAAATAAAAACACTCAAAAGGTTGCGAAACACTGATTTAGACAACACGTTGTATTAGAAGAGGTGAAACAGTAGAGAATGAAGACTTTCATAAATAATTGACAGTAAACCGTAAGACGTCATTTAAAGTTATATAAGGTAGACTAAGTAAAATAAAAAATAACCAAATAACGAAAAATGTTTTATAATATTGCGCACAATAAAAACTTTTTCATGGTGTCGTAATTTAAAAACACCACTGGCGAAAAAGTTCCAAATTTAGTGACATAAGTACATTTATATAATAATTCTATCAACCTTCAAAAATATATTTGTTTTAGTCTGTCTGTTACTCTTGTAACCAGACTCTGTTACTTACAAACGGTGAAAAAGAAGTGACGTCAAATTTTCTTCTAACTAACATTCTGACTACCATTTAAAAATGTTAGTCAGAATGTTAGTTAGAAGTTTTTTCAACTTTAAGCATCTGTTAGTATTTATTTCAGACGAGCACAGGTAATAATACTAGTATATTATTTATTATTTAAAGAGTGATCGTTCAACAAGAACTACTTTTTTAATTATACATATCTATCAGCCAGAGGTTGAAAAGGAAGTATGTAAATAAAGATATTTACTGAATATTTCTCAACAACAATACAATTGATCTGAATTCGTACACATAAAATTGTGTAAAACACTACTATTGGAATTGGGATGAAAGCTTGGCGTAATTTTATGTTGGCCACAATATTTTCTTGGTACACCAAAATTCTGCGCTGTAATTGCGCCAAATTGACTGGTCAATTAAATGGGACGATCGTTATAAAAAAATGGTTCTTCATATTTGATTTGAAGTATACATTAAAAAAGTATAATGTTTGCAATCTAAAAAAAATGTCATAGCTTTTGTCTAATTATAAGACTAAACTGAACTGGAAAAGAGCGAACATATTTACAAATGAATAATATGAAAAAGCTATATGACGCAATCGGGTCCTATGACGCAGCGTTATGGGCTTCCCTGCCGGATCTCACGGGTTCGAGTCCCATTATGAACAAAAATTTTCGATCGATTTCATCGATCTCTGTTCGCACCCTTTCCGATCCTTTACTAACTAGAAGTAGCAAGAGCGATTATTTAACCACTAGTCCTTTCCTAGCCTTTTACTTCTATCCTTACTACTCTCTTTGAAAATATAGGCTGAGCTGCTGAATAACAAACAGCTCTCGTAAAAAAACTTCTAATGAGATACCGCCATTAAGGAGGTCATATCCTCAATTGACGCAAAACTATTTTTTCCTACAAAGAAATATGTAATCAATTTTTTTAAGGGCTATAATAAAATATTTTTTAAAAATATTGTCATATTTATATTTTATTGAGAAATGTAAATGTCACATAAAAATTAGTGACAGTGTCTTTTTTCTCTTTGTCACAGCGCAATTATAGGCTCTTATTGGTATTATTATATCATAATACCTCATAAAGAAATACAATAACAATATTGATAAATCAAAATGCGAGCGTGATCCACAAACAAGAATTTATTGAATGATACAAAGTTGTGGGACGTGCGCGTGCGGGCAGGATAACAATGCTTCTAATGTGATATGTATCATTAGGGCTAATCACGTCTCTCGGCACCTCCAGCTATTCAGCACTGGGTGGTGGCAGGGCGCCGGTCAATATGCCGCCCTGTCGTGGCGCCCACCTGCCCTCGCTGATAGCCAGCCTATCGTAATTATGATCTTCAGTATTCCGTAATGCGGTCCGAGATACACCATCGGCAGACGACGCTTTAGATAAAGTGAGTCGTTTATTTGTATAGCGTTTGCGAATTTAGTGTATTATTTTAATTGACATTTAGGCGAACAAGCTATTGATTTATTTAAAAAAAGTTTTGTACAGCATTGGCTTTAATACTATATAATAAAAGATAGCCGTACTAATTTCAGTAGTTATTTAAGTTGTAATGGTCTGTTGTGCGATTTTAAATTAATGTTTTGGTTTTAATTGGATTATGAACACATTTTTCCCCCGAACTGTTTAAGTTCGGCTGATTCTGACTAACTTCTTAAATATCTATTAACATATTTGCGTACCTACTAATGAAACTTATTTTTTTTTATTTGAACTTATGCAATCATGGTTTGTTGACAAGTGGATTAAGCTAATGTCCCTATCAGTTCAACATGAAAGATAGATTTTTCAATTTGATTATAAAGATATTGGAAATGGAAGTTCGTTATGTTTTTACTTCTTATGTTGACCTCGTATGTCATAATAAGTTCTTATCGATTTTATTTCATCTACTATATATAGCTTCTTGGTTATTATATTTTAAAAAATTTCAAACTAAAATCGCTGTGTAAAATATATATATTTCCGATGTGTGAAATATTTTGAAAAACTTACCCTTCGCAGCGTTTGATGAAAAATTATTGATGTATAAGCATTACTAGTTATATCAGAGAATAAGTATTTTTAAATGCTTACAAACATATCCACCACACGAAGACATGAAGTATCTGGAAGGGTCACATAACTATTTGTTTACACACCCGTTACACACATATTACATTTTTCTGTCAATCCACTTTACTTATAAAATTAAAAATTGATGATTGTTTCATTGTTTTCATTGGCATCAGTCTAGTTAACCGTCTAGTCGGATTTTATTGCTTAGAGTCGAAGTTTTTACACGATCGACACATTAACAGTTTTAAGAAAAGTTTCGCTCGGTATGCCCGAGAAGTAGCTCGTTATAAAAGTGAATAAATGTATCAAAAAAACTATAAACTAAAATGTCCACGATGTTTTTTCATTACATCCGAGATCTCGCTATTTCCCTGATCGTAATAGCCGAGTTCGACTGTATGTTGATTGATTATAAGTACTGCGCACTTCATGATTTTTTAACCAAAAAATACAAATAAATGTCTACTACACTTATAATAATATTACTGTTATACCATTTTTTGAGTATCAATAAAACAGGACATTCTAAGAAACTTGCAGTGTGCTTTATATCTAGATTAAAGTTGACTCCGATTTGCATGATATGTAAGCCAAGTGAACACTCTACAGATTTTAGGTAGCTGACCAGACTGTCTGAATCTAAATAGTTGAACGGCATTTAAGAAAACGTGGACAAAGTCACCGTAGACAAAGTCAAAGAGCCGACGTAGATCAACCCACCTTGGATATTTATTACAGCTACGATAAATAACGACAAATCTCAAACGATATTGAAGTTGACTAAGGTATTAATTTTCTAACTATGTAGTGTTTCAGTTTGCATAAACTATTTTAATAAATATAAATAAGATTTTTTAAAATTTCGTATAGATTATTGACGCATTTTTTTTACAATTTTTATGCTTATGGAAAAAATTGCCCAGTAAAATATTGTCGTGATTTTATAGTTAGACGTTGTTTCCAATATTTACTCACTTTTAGGGTGGTCTCTGTCCACACTTGGTGGAAAACCATTATATCAAGAAAAAACGCAATATTCCTTTGTACTTAATTTCCAATTTAATGTATAAATATCAAAATAATATACTAATTGTACAAAAAACAAATTAAAATGATGTAATAAACAATTGTAATTATTCATTTCAATTTATTTTTGTATAAATAGCACAGTTAAATTTTATTTTTTATCAGTTGACAATGCTCGCCATGAGCGAAACCGGTCTTGATCTTGATAAATTAAAGTGGAAATTAAGTACGGAGGAATATTGTTTTTTAACCCAATATTTACTGTTGATACTATATTATACATGTATTATTGTCGTTTTTTGTTAGCGAAAATGAAAAGATATAATTTTAAAGAAAAACAATCTGTTACAAGTACTATAAAATAAATAGTAAAATATGAAAAAGAGAACATTTTTTTTTTTTTTTTTAAATATTTGTTTCCAATAACATTAATTTCAAATTGATTAATGTTCACGACAATATGGAGTTAGTTGCAAAATGTCTATTAAAAAATAAATGTTTTATAGCACATTAGCCCAAGCTAAATACTTTGACCACTGGGCAAAAAACACGCCAGTATAATTGTTTTAAAAACAAAAGATTTTAATTTGTTATAAAAGAATGACACAAAAACTATTTAAAAAATAATCACAATGAATTTCCACAAAAAGTGTGTTACTGTTCAGTAAATAAAAAAATGTACAACTTTTAGTAAACTCTCGCTGTATTCAGTGAATTGTAATTTAGATGGGTAATAAAATATTATCACAATGCCACCACCCAGCTATCAAAAAAAGTGTGTCGACAAACAAGGGGGATGGAGGGAACGTAATTGAAACCGGAAAATATATCGCTTACTGGCGGGACCAAAAATAATACTTCACCTTAAAAAGGTTCATTGAAACAAGAGTGTGCAAATAAAAAAATATAATTACTAAAAGGTTATTTTGGCCGTTAACCAATATATATAAAATCGTAAGTTATAAAGGAGTGATGAAAACAGGATGTCTTTTTCTTTTAAGAACAACAGTTCCATTAGTGGCTCTCAAATACATATTTTATTGAAAAAATATGCACTGGCATGGTTTTATCTTTTAATTTATTATTTTTTTTGATTCAGTATTCCTTGTATTGTATAATATAATATTATTGGTATATTATTTGTATACTGGTGATATTAAGTCACTAATTATTTAATAGTACGTATTGATTTTAATTGTATGATTGATAAGCGAAACATTTCAACTCCTTAAAAAAAGTTAAAAGATTTATAATAAGGTAATACTAATAGTATGCTATAATACATCTCTGATATTTAAATGATCAGACATGGAAAATATTGAAGACTAAAGACAAATAAAATCAATTATAAAAATCAATCTAAAAATGTTTCGAAATTGAGGATTTACGACAAAACGCCTACAGATTTACCGCTAAACTACTTGGCTGGCAAACGGAATAAAATTTGAATAGTATGTTAAAATATAAAAGATTTCATTATCAATGTATGTAAACTTTATATAATTAAACAGATAAACTAAGAATATGGCATAACATTTTAAAATAGTCTTACTGCATAAGTATAGATATTGCTTTGTGTGACAGCCTCAGAGTTTGATTTAAATATACAAAATATTTTTTTTAAGCAATTCCTATAATACTATTAATGCAAAATTATTTATAAAATTTCATCCGTCGATGTTTTGATACGGTTCTATCATGCAAGGACGTTTTAAATTCAGTTTCGCCCTTTAAAAATAAAATGAAAGGAAACACTTGTAGAAATCATGTTTTTAATGATGCTCCGTATATATCTGAAAAGGCTTTCCAGGATGTAGACGGCAGTGAGCATACACAGTGTCGAGAGGAGTGCTCAGTGCTCAGTTCAATTCCGAATCCTGAAGATGTCACACATTCATAAGCATAAGGTGTGCATTCAAGTCATTTGCAGACTCACAAATCTTGGTCGTAATGAAAGCTCGAGAAATCATTTCTTTAATTATGGGCCGAATAAAGCTGAAAGCTCGGAAAAGGAAGGCTTCCCAATGCAATGCAAGGCTTCTTTCACTTGGTCGCTCTACCGTACGCTCAAACACGTTTTCTGCACTCAAGAGCTTTCAAAAAGGCGCTTTTATTTTATAATAAAAGACGCCTATGTTTTTTGTATTTATAATTTTCATTTTAAAAAAGAAAATGTTAGCGTGTTGTTTGAAGTAATTATTATGATTTTATTAAGTTATCGATTTTAAACATGGGTTTTTGGGTTAGGAGTTTGTAGTATAAAAATATACTTAGTAGTTATTGCGTTAAACTATCGGTTTGCACAAAAATATCTAAAATTAAATTATAAATAGTAATTATGCAACTTGTGATAATCGCAAAAATGCATTCAGAAAACATTGTGATGTGAGATATTTTTTAGTAGTCATTTTATAATAAATAAAAATATTTTCAATCGAACGTGTATAATGTAATTTTGTTTCATAATTTAACGATCTGTGTAAATTCGTGTGAAAAAATATAGTCGTTCGTCGTTCAGTGTTTTTACGTTCCTAAATACTTTTGTACTTTTGATGTAATTTCATTACAATAATAATTGTTCATTTAATTTACGAACAAGAATTTGAGCGTTTCTTTTATCTCACTAGCTCGTTAGAAAATTGACGAAAAATATCAAAAAATATTCTCGTAACCGAGTAGTATTTTGATTTACTCGGCTGTGTAGTCAAAGGTAGCAATAAAAACTGTTATTAAGTGATTTTTCATTGATATGTTTTATTTTAATAAACAGATTTTTGTGATGTTTTCATTCCTTTCCATTACTCATTCCTATTCGATTTCAAAATAAGGTGGGTGGTTGGTTTATGTAGAACAATTATTTAGTTTTGTATTGGTTATAAACTGTGTGTTATAAAAACTTTCTATAAATTCGTATTCAGACACATATATGTCTATTATGTTTAAATACTCACGTTTACTCACATTTTATCTTTGATTATTTATATTATTTTATAAATACGTCGTCTTCTGCATTAAAGTGAATTATGTATTGTGACTTAATATTTTTGTGATTTATTATTAATCCAACGTGTCACAGTTTGTTATACAATTTGTGGAGTAACCACGTTATTAATATTAATTTTATATCAACGTCATCCTTTTTTACTTAGCTTCGATAACTAAGAAGTTAGGCAACTGACTTAAAACTGGTTGGTTATCGCTAAAAAAAAATTTCTCTTGACTTGGTCCAACGCAAGCTCATGTGCTGCCAATTTGAATAGGATATGTTAGTAAAAATGTGATTACTATATGGTATGATTGATAGTATCACAAGTTGACTCGACAAATATACGCCGTCAACACGTTTTCTGGGTACGGATTAGTTCGGAAGTGCCGTATCGAAAAACATGTTTTCCCGGTTCGGGGAAAACCCGGCGCGGTGCATTATTCGTCCCGCGATAAATTCGGAGACGGCGCCATCACTTAAAAGTTTGAAGTAGTGAAAAGAGAAAGGGAGGAAAGGAGAGGCGCTTGTCGACAATTGCGTGAAGATCAGCCGAAGGGGACGCGGAATCAACGGTCGAGAAAATGAGGTTGGCGCTCTGTGAGGCGGATAATGGACATGGCGCGGCCGCCCTGCGAAACAGATTTTAGCTTTGAATATATATGTATATTATTAATCTTATTATGCACATTCCGCATCTGAGATTTATGCGTTCGGTTACAATGGATTCGCGATAAGTCCTCGAGTAATTTGAGAACAGAAATTAATTACAAAAACCTTTAGTGACAGGAGGCGAAATATTGAATGCTTTTACTCTCAATAACATAATATTTATGTAACTCGATTTACACAGAGCATTACTTGAATCGTGTATTTCGAAAACGTTACAAGTCACATTATTTTCCGAAAATGAGTTGAGTATGCAAACATCTACAGAATACTTAAATACACAACTATAATACAAAAACGCTCCATGTATGTATGTTATTAACGCATTTTAGAGCATTACAAAAATGAATGTATTTTGAAAAAGTAATAAGTTCACATTAGAAAAAGTGAATTGAATCAAAATATATAACCTTGAAGAATTTTTTCAACAAACTATTACACAAAGTATTTTTCGATAGAATACAATAGTTAATATCTACCATATAATATATATATAACATGACACATTTTCATTACAAATTTGACAGGAGACATATATTTTTCACTCTCCTGAACAATTACAATAGTATGACTCGTAACTCAATTGTAATTTGAGGACACAATTCTAATTTGAGATCAAGGCTATTGAATGTGTTCATTACAAATCAATTTAAGTACAAAAGGAAACGCAATAATAATATATTATGAATTACAATTAATCAATATAATATATAAGAAACAGTATTCAGAGGTAAAAAAAATAGCAAGGTAATTTTAATTTATTATTTGCATCACTTAATTATTTATAAAAAAAATATCAATTGACGAGTAAGTAGTTTTTTCTTCGATAGTAACGATAAAATTTTTATGTTTAAAAACATTATAAAATTTAATCATAGATAGCTCAAACGCAGTACGAAAATAAAAACATTGATTCATATGTATATAAGAATAAAAAGTTTGCAGCGAATTAAATATTTATTTTGTTGGTAAAACCTTTGAACCATCTTATTAAATTAAAACAATATTACTTATGGTGTTGGTATAAATTGAAAATAAAAAGTTAAAAACCCGTCCTCTAGAAATTAAAGACTTATTCGCTTCTAAAGTGAGATATATTTTATATCAACATATAACGATTTTTAAATAACCTAATCGATCAAAGAAGCCTTTTACCGTCAGTATGAAGTCTAAGATGACATACTAATAGCCAAAAGTTTAAGATAAAAAAAATAAGTTGACTCAAAGGCTCTAAGTAATCAAAAACTACAAACCATAGATTTACCTTGATTGATTGTGATCGTTATTTACCAAAAAATGAGCGTTAAAATTATTATATTATATATAGTCCTACTTAAAAAGTACAGGGAATTTTTACACCATCAAATAATTAATACAAAAATTAGGTTTAGTAAAAAATGAACGTGTTATCAATAATAATAAAAAAATTAGCAACTTTATAATTTCACTGATTGTGTCACAGATAGTCACAAAATCAATGAAACATCAAAGTTATCAAATTTGATTTTGTATAGAAAATGAATTCACACAAAATTATCGCTCAACCTATCGACCATATTAGGGTTAAGTCCATACAATTTGTGATAAAAGAGCTGAAATTATAAATAATTTTTGTTTATTGATAATATTACGATAAAATATTTTGCAAACAAATTATGAAGGTAGTAGTAGAAAGCAATCGTAGAACGTGTAAAAAACCGATAAAAAGATTACGACTATAGGTAGTTAAATGAATAATCGACTTGTAATTTGGTTATAGTTTTATTTAATATCTATTTTATTTTAAGTAAAAGTTTGAAAATGGTTTTATCATTATGTCAACGTTATAACACCCAATTAACATTACTATCTATACATTATTTTTTATTTAAATCCACACAAAGTATAGAAATTCATAAAATGATGATATTTTGTCGCTGTTGGATTGGATTTACGTTTGATCAAAATTGATATTCTGATTTATTTACAAATTAATCATTTTACGTGGAGAAGTAAAAATAATCTTGAAAAAATATTTTTAGGAAAGAAATTCAAATATTGTTGATAATGTTTTTATACTATACTAAATCTTTCATTTTTGCTTTTTCGTAATTTAAAAAACCCATAGTGACTTCTGTTCGTTTTCCAGAAATAATAATGGTAGATGCCGAGAGTTGTGTCGAGAGTGTGTCCACCGTATGGACCCAACTAGAGTATTGTCTGAAGCTGAAGCACGTCGCATCGCAGTCCGGAGCCAGAAGGCCCCTCACGCTCGCGCCCTCGCCCCGAGCCGGGCCGGGTCCTTGCCCACTTTTCGTTTCGGGGAGATAAGGGTAGAAACGCGATAACGACCGCTGTTAAATTACATTCCGAGCATTTCAGAATGCAGATTGAGAGCCATTCGAATCTTGCAATTGTCTTTGTTCTGCACGCGCCAAATAAAGTTTTCTTAAACTCTTACAGCAATTTGACATTATCTCGATTGATGTTCATTTTGTAAATCTAATTTCTTTAATTGAATACGAATATTTGAAGAGATAATTATTCTTCTATTATTGTAATATTTTTTTTATGCATGTTCACTCCCAATGTAGATCTTACGGCCTACTAATGAAGGTATCTCAACAAAAAAAAATAACCTACGAGAACTTTATGTTACTCAGTCGCTTTACCTTACTTTTTTCACATTGAGTAGTAGGGAAAGAAGGATATGGCTAGAGCAGAACTAGTGGTTAACTAATCGCTACTGCTACACCCAGTTAATAATGGACCAGAAGGATGGGAGGAGAGGAAAATAATGTGCATTGACATCACAAACACCCAGTCTTCGATCACAACTTTGAATTGAATAATTCTCAAAATCGAACCCAGACCTGCGTGATCGGTAGAACAAGTTCTAACCAACTGGACCACATCAGACGACGATAATCATTAGCGTGTAAAAACATTTTTTTTTTGCAACATCATCTTCCTAGTGTAGTTGAAACTATAATATATTGATTTCATATTTTTAAATGGTATAAAAAGAGCTAAGACTTGATTTAAAATTGAAATTTTAATACAGAAAGAAATACAGTAAAGTTGAATGGTAAAATTATTGACATATGTATAGATCAACCGTTATAGTTCACCGGCGAAAGCTTTAATCCAGTGATCGTGCGGTTAGGGGTTAAACTCATATAATTTATTTTATATTTGACATTGGAGAATTCGTGACTAAAAAAATATTTTTAAGTTGTTAACTGTCAATACTTGGTGGAATGGCATTATAATAAAAATAATAAAACATTTTTAGTACTTTTTCTAGATAAAATTTATTGGATCAGATCTTAATTGATTTTTGATGTAATAGTTTTCATTGCTAAGAGGCCTTCAACTTTTTATTTATGGTTTATTTTTCTTGTATTTTGCTACAATTTATTTGCTTAGTTGCAATACCAATTGTTTGTCATACCTTGTTTTTCTTACTTAACTTTTGTACAAATATCACTGTTTCATTGTATTTCTTATCGGTTGAAAATGCTCACAATGAGCGAAACCGGTCCTGATCCAATAAATTTTATGTAGAAAAAGTACTAAAAATGTTTTATTATTTTTATTAAAAAATATTAACGAGATTGATTTGAAAATTTAAAAACATCTAACGCTGTAGTAATTTTTAGTTATTAACTATCAAAAACGATTTATTTTCAATTCATATATGTACATGTTTATATTATACTCAGGATAAAATAATTAAAGGCACTGGTATTTTCATGAAACTTTCTCTGATAATTTTAGAGAGTTTGGTAGCATTACAGCAACATACTGTTCGGCGCATTCTAAATATTTGTGAAATTAAAAAAATATTTTAATTTCCCTCAGCCCGTTTATTAAAAAAAGGGGAAGTAAATTTTTACCAAATGGCTTCTGTATCAGTATATATTATTTACACACTGTTTCGTAAAACGAATATATGTTGAGTTGATCTATGTCGTACAAAAATTATGTTGAAAATATCGCATGCAATAATTTAACGCGGTTTCATTATATTTACAGCAGTGTTCTCATATTGAAAGACAAATAAGAAACCAAACAGGTATTTCATTTGAAATGTCTCGAGATAAATGGGAATAGAGACAATTTTGACACCAGGAAAGTATTACACTAACGTACATATTCCATGCGCGTACTTTTATTAACTTAATAAATGGCTTCATGTCTCCAAGACATACGGTCTACAGAAAATAAAATGCACGGTTAAAATTTGGTTGCCTTATTTGCTCTTAAAGGAGTTGTCTACTGGCAAAGTTTTTTTTTCATAAGCTTCAGAGTGACATGCCGTTAAACGAGTTTAAAGAAAGCTCCTCTTTTACAAAATGTGCAGGTATGTTTGCTTATTATAAGTTGGGATATTTTTCTACGAAGGATTCGTTTAAAACGCACTGAAAAAATGATAATTTATGCTTAAAAGGAGATTAAAAAAAAAATGGTCGTTCTTCATTAGTTACGGGAGTTTTTCTAAAGCTACATATTTTTCTGCTAGCTTTTGTAAAATTGATACGATAAAAAATATACGACTTGAAATTATACTGAATCATTTTCCTACTTCCTTATAAAGTAGTAGGTAAATCTTCGCTTAAAATTTATGTTTGAAATTTTTTTTATGTCACCCGCTGTAGTCTAATTAGTTATAGCTTTCTCTAGCAACTAAGTGGGTCTGGGTTTGATTCCCGGTAAGGTCAATGTCAAATCAAAAAATAGATTTGAGGCCTAAGTAAGATATGGGTGTTTGTGATGTTAATTTTCTTTTGAGTTGATCTCGAGCGACTTACATTAAATTCTCATCGAGTTTTCTCGTTTCAACTTAATATTTGGCGCAGTGGCATTACAGCTGTAAAACCATTTAAAAAAATAAAATATAATAATTTATATTTACCATTTTCAATATGAGTCAAAGTCTTAAAGACCTAAAAGCCTTACCCTACCAATGAGACTGGTCATGGTTGTGACCCTGTAAGGTTTCTTTATATATTTAATATCTTAGACATGGATGTTTCTGAAGTACCTTATCGTGTTAATCACAAGTATCTGATATGATATTTCAATTCCGAAATATTTGGCACATTTGCATGTAGATGTAATGTCAGATATTATTTTTTAGTTACATGTTGTACAATATTTTTCCAAAAAAATGTATTTAATCATATCCGTTGATGTGTCGATTTTTTTTATATATATCCATTAATATTATCTTCGAAGCTTCATCATTTCAAGAAATGATGATCGATTGAAAAATATTCAGATATCTATGGATGCATATTTTTGAAATACTTCGGCAAATTTCCACAACAATAAAAATCATTGAATGCGGACTGAAACATTTATTTATACTAGCTGTAAGCCCGTATACCATCTTTCTTGACGTCATCGAATAGGCGAAATCGCGGACATACAAACAGCCAACACTCGGCCAACAAACAAACCTTATCGGCTATTATTATATAGATTTTAAAGAAGCTAGTAAGTTATCACATTTAACCACGCACGCTTTGATTCAAAACAATTTAGATGAATGTATTTTTTTTACCTTAAGCAACGTGTCGAAAATTCGAGAAGTTTTTTGCGTATTGGTGCTACTTTATTGATAGAAATCGTCTGTGCCAATAATTAGAGTGATAAGTTTCTCCTTATCAGCGTTGTGCAGTTCTAAAAGTTAACCTCCCCCCTGTGTTTGTTTTTGTTTGCCGGCATGCCAGCCAGCCAACGCCGCGCATATATTATTATTTTGATGAAACGATTGGACACGAAAAATCATGTTGCCTCTCCACGCTGCTGGCTTATGAGATACGTTTTAACGACGACTAAACGTTTTACATATTATTTCCAACGCCGAGCGGCATTTTCTGTCGGATGGATTTTCCCTGCAATCGCTGCCGACAAAATAACAAAATATTTATGTCGCTTACCACTATCCAACTGGATGCACTTTATTTCACAATGTCCATTCATAATTTAGAGCACATTTATTTCTAATGGATCACCAAAAGAATTGTTTGACTGGAGTTGGTTGCAAAGTAAGTTGCTCAATCTCTCTCTTTGGAGAGAGTAAATAAAAAAATATAATTTTGTAAAAAATACTAGTTGAGATAGTCACTATCTACGCTTCTTCAACAGGATTTTATATAGTGTAAGTCTGTCGCCTGCTGTGGCCCAGTTGGTTAGAGCTTGCTCTACCGAACACTCAGGTCTGGGTTCGATTCCCAGTATGATCGCAGTGAATTTAAGAATTATTCAATTTAAAGTTGTGATCGAAGACTGGATGTTTGTGATGTCAATTCATATAATTACCTCTCCTCCCATCCTTCTGATCCTTTAACAACTGTGTGTAGCAATAGCGATTAGTCAAGCACTAGTCCTGTTCTAGCCTTATCCTTCTTTCCCTACTACTCACTTTGAAAAAAGTGAGGTTGACTGAGTAACAAACAGTTCTCGTAGAAAAAAAACTTCTGTTGAGATACCATTAGGAGGCCATATGCTTCACATTGGAAGCGGACATGGCTAAAAAAAAAGTAAGACCAAATTAAAATAGCACGTAAGTTCCTGTATTTGGACTCAATTCAAATATTTTTCATTTTGGTTTACAAACTCTTAACTAAGTAACTGTGTGGACGAAAGCCCAATACTATTGAAAACGTATCTAGGAGACTAGCTATGTATATATTGTATCGGTATTATTCATACTAATGAAGGTGTCTCGACAGAAGTTTTTCTACAAAAAGCGCTTGTTACTCAGTTGCTACACCTCTCTTTTTGTGAGAGAGTAGGGATATAAAAGATAGCGACAGGAAAAGACTTGTGGTAAGTAAACCGCTCTCACTGAGTCCCGTTATTTTAAAATAGAAGGGTGGGAGGGAATTTTCAGATATCACAAACATCCATGTCTTCGAACAGAAATCGATTGAAAAAATCAATTACCACATAATACAAGTCATTAGATACAAATAAATTTAAGTAACATTTAGTCTAACGATACAATATGTCGGATAATGCTTCATAATTAACACAGCTCACGTCTTTTATAGCGACAAGTAGAATAACAACGTTGTTAGTTTTTATTTAATAGTAAATCAAATGAATTTCTTTTTCACCCCGATAAAAAAGATGTTTTTAACAATGCTTACATATAAGTTTATCACTAATTTTAGTCAGCAATCGGTATATATTGATTTAAGCACTTTAATATTTTTCCTGTGATATTCTCAGAAGAAATAATCATTTCCTTATTTATGATTTACAATTGCCAAGCGATTGTTTGATAAAGTGCTAATTTGTTATTATTAGTATTAGCATCAATGCACAATGTCGAAATATGTGCAAATCATCATCAAAGTGTCACTCTAAGAGGAAGAAAATAGTACCTTGTATGATCCGAGGTTTTTGACCGAGCAGGCCAGTTTCACACTTCTCCCAGCTGGAACTGTTATGTTTTCTATCACATCTGTGAACTCTGGATCTTCAATAACTGAAACAAAAATTAAACAAAATGTTATTATTTTGCAGTAAAGATACAAATTTTATTTTAAAGGTACATAGTACACATGGAATATTAAATGAATCTTAGCACTGCTTTGAAAGTTAAAAGTGATAAGCGTATTAAGACTATTTTATTCATATAAAAAATACAAGCATTGTTTTGAATGTAATACTTATTCTTAAATTACTATTTTGAATGTATACAAATGTTATTTTTTTAATTTAAGATACAATGCTCGCACTATTCAGAAAAAAATAATAAATTACCTAAATAACAAAATTTCAAAATAATTAGAAACACATTTGGATGAAAGGAGTATTTTTATTTAGAATTAAAATAATAAAAAAGCTATAATGCATTTAAAGTATTCCTATTCATTAATCTTAAATAATATTTCTCTGTGTTTTAAATATTGGAGTATTTTTATACATAAATAAAAGGGTCTCTGTTTGAAGACTTCGTCAGTAGAAGGTTTATGAAATACTGTAGAACATTTTAATCAGCTGAAACGTTTTTAAAATTATACCTAGCTGTATTCTACGAACGATACAAATTAAAAGAAAAAAAATAAACGATTATTGTCTTCATGTCCAAATTCTCAACAAGCTGTAATGTCAATATATTTAAAAAAAATATGTTTAATTGGTTATATGACTTAACTTGTAGTGAAAATTAAATTTTGAATTATAATAGTTATGAAATTAGTTTGAAGTGGCGATTAATCAAATCGAACGCAGCACAAGTCAAGTAAGTAATAGTTGATTACTTCGCGTCGGTGAATTAGCGAAACATCAGCAGCACAATGAAAGCTCCAAAGTTTCAGCCGAAGTTGGCTTTTCCGCGTTTTGTTTATCTTGTCTGTAGTAAGCGGGGCACAATTTCCAAGTCGCTAATTGCAGCGGCATATTGCAACTATTGATTTTTTAGATGTGTCTCTCGTACTGTTCATTTATTCAGTCGCCGGCTGGTGAATGCAGAATGCAGAATGCGGGCCCTAGGACGCTCGCGCCTCGTGCAACTTGGACATTTGCAGAACGTAATTAGACGCGCATAGCTTTGGCTAATGGAACGAGTGGAGCGATGGGAATACCTAGCCTGCCCCTACGATGCCAGTGTGTTTATGTGTGGGCACCGTTCAGAGAATACAATTAATACCGGACGGATGCACTAATTGGTTATAATTGTTGTTTGTTCCGAGCGCGGTAAGTTTCTGCACTGATTTATTTTTGAATGGAACTTTTCAAAACAAAAATGAGCGTGCGAAAAAGTTCTATATATACAATTTTTTTTGGACATTATTTTTTTACGATATTTGGTACTGGTCTCGTTATCGAGTGGTAGTAGTCAAGGACGGTCGTCTAACTGAGTTAGAGTCCCTGAGTGAAAGGGTGCCTAAATAGTTTAATTTTAGGGTTTGCGTTCAACTGTATTGATATTTCTATTCATATTAACCCACCCCAACCTAATCGTGTAAGAAAAGCATATTAAAGTATTTAATTTCGCAATGGTTGGCTTCTAATTATATTTTTAAAACAATGCTGTCTTTAGGAGTTCAGTTGAGTCCGTAGCGCAATGGAAAACGTCATATGATTCCGTGACGGATCTCACGGTTTCAAATCTCAGTACAAACAGCATTTTAATAATCGATTAATCGATGTCTGTTCAATGGCATAGATGCTTTTGGTCTCTAAAAATTCCCTTCTACAATTCCAATCACAGATAGTGTAGCCTAGCGAGAGCGATAAGTTAACCACTAGTCCTATCCTTTCTATCCCTACTCTCTTCGAAAAAAGAGAAGTTGAGCACCTAAGTAAAAATCAGTTTTCGTAGAAAAAACTTCTGTTGAGATACTTCCATCAGGAAGCGATATGCTCCGCATTGGGAGCGAACATAGATTATAACAAAGATCCTGGTAAACAGGGATTGGACGAATGTCTTTTGACTAGTTCTCTCAAACACCACCTCCACGTCAAGCACCCCGTTAACAGCGGATACATTTGTCTATTATACGAAAATAGTCGGTATCAAGTATTAGTCGAGTTCATGCTAGATTTAAAAATTAAAAATCTTAAAAAAAAATGATTTAAAAATGGTGACTAATGATATTTAATAATTCAATTCATTTGTCAATAAAAACAAAAATGGAGTTAAAAATTTTACGCTTTGCTCTAAGAATATATAATAAATATGTCGGGTCCTATGGCGCAGAAGTTAGCGTTGATGGCTTCCGTGCCGTACTTCACGGGTTCGAGTCCCAGTACGAGGAGCATTTTTCGATAGATGTCTGTTCGAAGTCATGAGTGTTTGTGATGTCTAAAAATTTCACCTCAATCATTTCCGATCCCTTAATAACTGGGTGTAGTGAGAGCGATAAGTTAACCACTAGTCCTGTCCTAGCCTTATATTTCTATCCCTAGGTTGAGCGACAAAAAGTTCTTGTAGAAAAAATCTGTTGAGATACCTCCATTAGGAGGCCATATGTTCCACATTGAGAACGGAGATAAAAAAATAAAAAAAATGGACGTAGTCACTCATGAAAAATTTCTGTTGATACTATATTTTCAATCCTAAAGTTCATTTGAAACTGTCGTAAAAAATATAACACATTTATTGACAATTCAATTTATCTATGGAAACGTCTTGAGAGTTCTATTCGAGTGGTTGTCTATGGAATGTTAAACAATGAGAGATCATTTGAAGTGAGTCGATCGTGTGAGATATAGACAATCCAGTCTTGTCTGAAGCAATACACCAAGTTTTGTAAGAGAGAAAAGTTAGTCGGTCGTAGCTCAGAGCTTATCCTAGGAATAGGAAAAATGTCGACGATAAATCAACACATAGACAGTTTGGGGGTGACGACTCGGCCACCCTGGCCTAGCCCTTCTGTGATATATGACTCTTTAATATCCGCTTAAGCGTTAAATAATATAAAACGTGAGAGACGGGTGAACGGGTGAAACGACGACTCCCTCAAGAAGCGAGTTATACTCTCTACCCCAAAACTCTTTTCGAATACCATTTTTTTATATCTTCGTATCGATGTAACTAAAATGACGCATTTGTTACTATGATCCAGAGATTTCCAGCTAATAAAAAAGTCCACACTAGAAATTGTTTTTAAAACACGACTACATAAAAAATATTTCTCATAATTTCTTTAGTTATATCGAACGCGTATTGAAGTATTTTAAGATTACGACTAAAGATGCTTGAATGTTAAATTAAAATAATTTAAATTTAATAAGACCTATTGAAGTGCAAAGCTTAAAATGTTTTCTGCTAAGCAAATTTTATACGAGGAGCTCAAGAGAAAATCAGCCCAACCCACATTTTAAAATTTTTGAATTAAGCTGATATATGAATTCTCTAATAATATTTTTATATGTGGAAAAATAGCTCAAGCCAACTTTTTTTTACTTATGTCACGCGTAGGGCTTGTCGTTTTTCAAAAACCGGTTTTTTGGCTAAATTTTTAATATTCGAAACCGGTTTTTCAACTTCGAAACCGGTTGAGCTGAATTTTCCATAAACGAGTCTATAAACAAAATGAAAGAAAATTTCGATATTTTATTTGATAGCTTAAAAACCATATGGCCCACATCATTACCCAGCGGAAAGGTATTTTCGATATCAGAAAATTTTGTTGAAAAACGATCAATGGACGCTTTGTGTTTTCTTAAATCATATTTTCTGAAAATTTCTTGTTGTGTATTATTTGTCTGTAAATAAACAACATAAAACATTGAACTTTTTCTCACTATTTTTATCGAATTATCCACTTTTGTAAAACAACCGGATAAAACCGGTTTTCAAACAATATTGACATTAGAAAACCGGTTTTTGTATAAGCCCTAGTTACGCGTTATACTGTCATATGAGCCGTTGGACCGTTTGCCTGTTGTTAAATGAACAATCATCAGGGTTTTGACAGATCTTTTGAAACCCTACTACTCGGAAGAGTAAAAAACAAAAATATTTAATATGTGTATATATATATATTATAGTTATTTGTTTGTAGACAAAACTGTTTTGTAACACACGTCGTAATTCAAATTAGATTCAATGAAAATTTTAATTTATGTTTGGGCCGTTTGCCTTTGAGCCTCTTATATAAAATATGTATCGTTAGTTTTTAGAAATAATGAACAGTCATTATTATTTATTGTTATTTATTCGTTCATGTCGTCGTCGAGACTTTTTTACAGTAGATTTGAAATTTTTTCCTCAACGATAAATTTATTGGAAAAAGATACGAAACATTATTATACTAATGGTTGAAAAACTAGGGAAAGTCACCTTATCAATCACTTTAAACGAATAAAAATCATTTTATCAAGTCATCAATTCTATATATTCAAGATGAACAAAAAAAATATTTGTGCAATAAACTTTAAACTATTTAAAATTATATGTAGTAGATTTTTTAATGTACCATGTTCAATGAATAAATACATTGGTTGTAATAATTGTGGGGTTATAATGCAAAACGTACTATTTCCAAAAATCAAACTTTTCAGTAGAGTCAAAAAACTATAACAAAAACACAAACAAAATAACATTTCAAATTGAAAAACGACAATGTTTTAGCCATTTAATCTTAAAACCAATATACCCAGACGATGTCTTAAGCTTGAATTACCCTACCATCATATCTAACTTTATATAACTTATTTTGGAAATACTACGTTTTGCATTATAACCCCACAATTATTAGAATATTCGTGATATTCATAATAAATGGTCACTTAAAACAGATTTTTTTGTTAAGACTATTTTCCAATATTATATGTCAACTACTATCACTTTTATTTTGTAGGTATTGTAATGTTAAGTAATTATTAATGTGAAAAATTATTACTGCAATAATTGCCAATGCGCTTGATACTTTGATTTTTGATTGTAATTTAAAGTCAATCGAAAATATTAGTAAGCCCAAGATCTCAAATATTAAATTTTATTTTTAAAAAATCTGAATCATTTTTTGATTTTGCCGGTACATTAGCCAAAACAATCTGACCATTCTGTAAAGCTTTTATTGCAAGACCACGAAGACTAATAGGAAAACATCTTACAATAAATTTACAGTCATTGATATGTAAGTATGTACGGTTGAAATTATTTCAATATTTGATGAATATGTTATTAAAAATAAAGTATCCAATGTGTGTCAAAATGTTTGGACCTTATTTGATCAGGAATACAAATTCGATTACATATTTTTTTTAATAATACGAGAGTATTGGCTTCTACGACTCTCGACAACGTGTCGTAGCTAATGAGTCTACGAGCAGGTAGTCGCAGCTTACCTATTGCAATGAGTGCAGCAGTGCCGTAGCGGGCTGGGTGTAGCATTTCGTAATAACACCACACGAATTTTGATACTAGCAAGCTGCAATAAAGCTATTTTCTCAAATTATGTTAATGATCGTACCGTAATAAATCAACAAAAAAAAAATGGTTAATATTTGACAAAAACTCTCTGAGTTTTCATACATGAATTTTGACTTCAAATAATACATGTTTTGATTTATTGTATTTAAAAAAATTATTTCTACTTTTAAACAAATATGAGAGTTGAGACGACCAATAAATTGTTAACGTCACGACAATAAATTGCTTTCTTTCTGCATTTTGTTAAAATATCTATTGCGTGCATCACTGTTGGCGTGACGAGAAAATTCGTTTGTCTTTCTTGATTGCTAAATTGTTATGAAAGGAATCATGAAACTATTGGCTGTATACACATTACGGTTGGTAGTGGGTTAACTTAATTGTTAATTTGAGACGTCGACAACTAAATATAATATGTTATTTTGACAAAGGTTTCATGCTTGTTTTAACTGAAACAGTTTGATTTTAAATATGTGTTAAATAATGTTTACTTTAAAATATTATATTACATATCTGTGAGCGAAGAGAAAAAAGGGTAATGTTTCAAACTGTTACTTTTTAGAAGAATCAAAACAAGATTTGTATTTGTATTAACTTATATGTAAAATGTGATTTTTTAACGTGAATTTGACAACGCTGGTTTGACTGGTCCTTTTACTCGTCTGTATATATTGTAGTTATGATGGAATTTTCAACTATTTTTTTTAATTTTTAAGACTTTGTTCTATTTTATTTTCGCACCTAGATATATCAAAGCAAAAAAAAAAGCTGACGAGTTGAAGTTGAAAGGACCAGCTATAAAATAAATAATTGAAGCTTTGTTTCAATGTTTTGAAAAATGTTTGACTTTTGTTTGAAAAAGTTATGTAATAAATCTATATTTATCTCAAATAAATAAAGACTTCATAAGAAAAGTAATATTGCATATTAAAAAGTACACTTATGTATTTTTTCTTGATATATCCTCAATCAGCCATGTCTTATGAAAGATTATATATAAATACATAAAATAGATGTTTTGTTATGTGTTACCTTATCAATAAATTATGCTTGTTTAATTAACTTCAAATTAAAAACAATTATCACAATTTCGACGAAATGTCTTTTTATTAATATTTTGATATCGTTAAGGAAGGAGGCAAATCAAAGTATCAATAATTGTAATCGTAAAAGCGGCCGAGAGTGACTTAGAGGCTGTAAGGGATGAACGAAGAAGTAAAACGCAGGAACAAGAGCGAGGGAGAATAAGCCAGTGGCGCGTAGCAGGGTGCTGGATGTCGGCTGGTAGCTGCCTGAGACTCCCCTCACCCGACCGAGTAATATGGTTTAATAACAACCAATGATTCACAAAATATATTACTCGCGCGACGCTCTGAATAATAAAGAGCCGGATGAACAGTAGCGCCGAAAAAAATACGCGAACAATATGTTTATATCGTTCGAAATTTTATTTAGGAGAACTGTATATTTTTTATAAAAAAATATTATAAACAAGTAAATTTAGCGCTATGTCACATAATATGACTAGTAAAATTAAAATTGTGAATGGTACATTTTAAAACTAAACTTCAAATTATTTGACTTATCAGTTTGTATCAACTGTGAAAAGTGTTTTACCTCTTTCAGATTATCATACAAATAGTATCGTATATAATAATATTCATCAGATTTCACATCACTTTATATCCTGTAAAAAGTCCTTTCATTTTTATACGTTCATTAACTAAGAATTCCAATCTAAAATATTTCTTACATCTATTATAAATAAATCTGATTAATATAAAAGTCAAAAGTCAAAAACTTTACAAATGATTAGATTATATTATTCTTTGAGTATGGCGCATAAAAGTCTTAATTTAGAAGTTTCCTTAACCACTAAAATGTATAATAAAATAACTTTGGTGACAAAATCGTGTTTATCAACATTTTTTGTCGATACTTTGTAATGTGTAAGTACATCTACAGGATTTGATCATGCCTCGATTTCATTGTTTCATGTAGATATTTTAATATTGCATGGTGTATTTTTATCGCAAAAAAGCTGGAATAAATATATAATTATTTGTTACTGGAAAAATATTGTTGAGATAACCTTACCTGGCGCCAAGAATAATGCAAAAATATTATTCGATTATCTTTATCGAGTTGAACTGTTTGAAATGTGCATAATAAAAAAGCATTCTATTTTGATCGCGAAAAACCTTTTTTATACAATGTATTGTCATCCCAAGCTTTGCAGTGATGCAATTAAAATTGTATTTGATTGAAATTTATTGAGTAAAATACTAACTAAACAGATAAAACTCTTGTAACAATTATTCTGATGAAAAATGTGTAAAGCTACTATTAAAAAAATACTTCAGTAAATATCACTCTGATAGTGTTAATTAACACTTTTTTTTCAGCTTAAAAATTTTAAAACAGTTAATTTCTACGGTCACGAAATTATCATAAATGACCTTTAGATCAATTCCCTTCACGAAAAATGAGTTGAAGCAGAAAAATTACTTTCTTGGTTTTGAATGAAGACAGGTTGTAATCGTAGTTTTTTATTACTTATTTGAATTTTTTATAAAATAATCATGACCGATTTAGCTTAGCATGGGATTATTTTAGACACATCTATGGACCTTAATAAACGGAAGCAGTCGCGATAAGACTATACAACTAGGTAAAAATATTAAAAAATATTTTTAATTACTTTCGAATACATCCTGATGGTTAAATACAACTGTCACTTAGAAAACAATACTAGTCGACACTGACCAGTATTCAAAGGTAGATAATTTGAATTCAAATGTAACATAAGCGCAAGAGACGTGCTGTGGGGGGCGGCAAGGAAGAAAAGGGGCGAGGAGAGGGCGATACGAAGGAAGTTGTGTGATTTCTCCACACGCAAAAACGTATGGTTAACCATGAGATTTGATACGTCTCCCGCCGCACTTCTTGCACAGATCCGCCCGCTCGGATTATATTATTTTAGCGAGTCCCGTCATGCACTACATTGTGTTTTCACTGGCAGAAAGAGGAATTTCGTTCCTCGGGGAAACAAGGGTAATGACTTTTCTGAAGCGACCAAATTTGCATAGGCACGCAGCTGGAATTTCTGCTACTGAACGTATGGTCAAACTTCAGCCGAAAAGTGCTCGACCGTGCCGTTTTCATAAATACACAACTAGTTTTAATGAATGTATTCGAGATATTTACATTTCGGTAACTATACTTGATGCATACGGCACCTCGTCTGAGGCCCTTTAAGGATTGTTGCAGTGTTTTGTCTTACATTTTAGTTCAAGCCCAGCATACCATACCGCCCAACTTCTGCAAAATTTATAATTTTCGCCGTTAATTATTAAACTGTCTTATTGTCACGTCAAACATGCGGAACAAAAATCCACTAAAACAATAGTTACATCTTCTTACATACAGAGCATAGTTTTGAATTAAAATAACGATATCATTTCGCGTATATTATCATTATCAGAGACAATATCAGTAACTGCTTAGTAAATATTGTGGCGGTTTACCAATTTGTTGATCGAACACCCGGCAATTATTGATGGGTTTGAAAATATACCGACCGATACTATTTTTTGGTTCTTGGTTTTTGTTCAGATTTCATGACAAAATTTTACATTATAATAAACCTTAGATATTATGTGGGCCAACTAGTGAAATGGTAAATCTTATGTAAGTATAACGCAATCACGTCTTTATTTAGTGTTTTGGAGGATCGCATATTTTTATTTTACGGATATAGCACTATTGCAATGTTATTTCACTTTTACGATAATTTAAGACGTGTACAAAATTACAACGCATTTCACATTTTTTTCTAAAACACTACTTGGCTCACTTCACCTCTTATGGGTTAATTAAAATGATGTAAACCGAACTGATAAAAATATTAAATTTAATATTTAAGATATTTAAGAATCAGTTAAATGTCAATAAGTAATGTTTTAAGCTCAAGTGAATGGAAAATGTTAAAAAACTAATCAAACTGTACTTTTTTTCTGATGGGTATATTTTGTTTAATACTGTTGTTAGGTTTTTATTTGAGATTTTTGAAAGAACTATGTATTACTTAAAAATGGAAACTTACTTTAAATAGTTGTCAAGAGTAGCTATCAGCAAATCAATTCATATTCAAAAGCGCATGAACAAATATTTTTTCACCATGTCCGCTCCCAATGGACTGCTATTGGACTATAAAGACATGATTTTTTTTGGAAAAGAAAGTAAAGAATGTTAGAACTAGTTCAGTAACGCTTATATAATCAGATAGCTACCAGGAAGCATAAACATAACGTATATCTTTATGACGGATTTGGTTGTAACTTTGTGAAAATTATTTATTTCAATAAAACACAAACTTTGACTAAGTACTTTGTTATTCACCTGGAATAACTCGAACATTTTTTTTATCATTTATTAGTTAAAGTTATAATCAATGTTTACTTAATTTAAAAATACGCCTACGATTGTTAGTCGGAAGATGCTTCCCAAAAAGGCTAAACACGTGTCACAGTTAAATGCCGTTAAATAGAAATGTGCTATGCGGCGTAAATTAAAAGTATGGGAAAATATTAAAACTTTTTAAATGTTTAAAAAATATTTTTTTTTGTCATTATGTAAAAATACTGAAAATTGCAGTTTAATACCAATATCATATTGGAAATATGTATAAAAAAAACTATTCATTCATGTTACTTCTATAGCTATGTGCATAGGAGGCATTGTCAACTTTTGGTGGATTATTCTTTTTTAACATGTGGAGCTAGAAGTAAGTATCTTTGAATTTTACGGATGCTACTACTCGGAATTAATAATACTCAGTATGGAAAGCATTTTTAAAATAATTTCTGTTCGATAGAATGAGTGTTTGTGATGTCTAATAATTCATTACCATCAAAATATCGGAACGTAGACAGAGCGATTAGTTAATCATTTGTCCTGTTCTAGCCATATTCTTTCTATCCACACTCTCTTAAAAAAATATGGTTGAACATCTGAGTAACAAGCAGTCTTCGTAGAAAAACCTATATTGAGATACCTCCGTGTAAACGTGTGCAATATAACCAAATACGACAAATGTTTTCTTTAACAAAGAACTTTTACCATTCAGCTACGGGAAATGCCAACATTGTTTCGTAAATTAATTATTTTTTTAGGTCAAATGAAATGATTCTATATTTAAATTGTAGTTCAATTAGGCACTCTCAGCAAAGAGTATTAATTAAACAAGAATCTGCTGTAAACATAAAGTCGGGTTCGCCAGTCCTTTTTTGAATGCATTAGAAAGATCATTAAACTTAGTCGCTTAAAATGAAGTTGCAGAATCAGAAGTGACAAACGCACTGAATAAGTTGATAAGTTGTTTATTAAGTTTGTAAATGTGAACTGGTGGTTAAATTATTGCGGCTTCGCGCGTCTTGGGGCAACTCGGTGCGACAGGTCCCGACCAATTTAATAGAAAACTTTTAATGGTCGGCAGGCTAACTCAACAACACTCACGGCTTATAGCTGACTGCGTGCTCAGCGCTCAACTCTCGCCAATTCCACTTACCATCATCCTCGTCTGGGCAAAATAATTACTATTGCAGTGCTGTTGATAACTTTGGATTTTTCCATCAGACCGCTGATACTAATGTTTCGGAATGAAAATTCAAATTTCATACAAACTTTCGTTGAAAAACATTTTTGGCGTTTAATCGAGAAACTAAATATTGGCTATACCCAAAATAAGAAGCTATGTTTAAAGAGAATAATACAAGTTTAAACGTATTATGTAGCTCACAGCGATCTAGTTGGTAAAAGCTTGGATCTATCGATTTGGCCCAATCAATGTCAAACTTTATTTTTTTTCAATTTAAATTGCAACAAATATTGTCATCGAGTTTATCTCTTATAATCGCTCAAGTTCAACATATTTGGCGCTTTAACTGTAATGTCAAATATTTTTAACGTTTTTTTTTTGTCATTTACAAAGCAAATTAACATTATAAACGAAGAACTCTTACGAGGGGGTAGTGTTAACCGTCAATATTACCTGTCGGTCGCCTGTTGGTTAGAGCTTGCTCTACCGATCAGGCGGGTCTGGGTTCAATTCCTGGTAAGGTCATTGTCAAATTTTGATTTTTAAAAATTAAATTTAAAATTGAGACTTAAAGCGTGGGTGTTTGTGATATCAATTCTCTTCGAGTTAATCTCAAGTGACTTCTCATCGATTTTTTCTCGTATGATCGTTCAATTAAAAAATATTTGACGCATTGGAATTAGCTGTAATGCCAAATATTTTTTTTTCATAAATTAAAAAAATAAATAATACATTAAAAAAAATATTCTCTCAATACGCTTGATATGAACGAAAAGCAAATACAAAAACAAAGAGTATATGTATGTATGTATCTTACGCTCCCACATACATACATATCTTCACTCACGAGTCACGACAGAAAGTGTATGTGTGTGTGTGTGTTTGCTGCGTTACAGATATTTTGATGAATTAAGTTAAACACAAGTATATATACATATACATATATTAAAGACATTGTAATACAACGTTATTATTGACATCTGGCTTAAAATAATAAAAAAACTTCAATTCTGTGGTTGTTATATAATAATCAAAAAATCATAATTCAAATTGGTAGAATATTTATCCCCTAGTCCTTATCTGATTAGCGGATACTATATACCGATAATATTATTTTGTGACAAAATATAGTGTTTACAATATAGTTTATTTATCGTACCCAATTAAACCTTAATTAAAAATCGTTTATTTTCATAAAAGCTAGAATGTAAAGTCGTTAATGTTAATAGTTAATATTCGTTAAATTTATTTTACTTCTATTTTTGCGAAAGCATTTCAAAGTTAAATTACTTTGAATATTTTCATATAAAGATTATTTATTCAAAATAATTACTGCACTGTGATTAATTCACTAACCGCTGTAAAGATTACTCGTCAGATTGCATTAAGACACGTGCTATGGATACCTAAGAACAGTATTATATTTAAATTTACCCTGAAGGCTTGTTACAGCCTGGAAGGCGGTCAAACACAACTCATTGGTTGTTTTGAACGAAGCCTCTAGCAAAATGATTGGTGTGCAATAGAGATTCCTTTAGTTAGCATTAAATGGGCATTATGCTCGTAGAAAGCTGATCAGGATGGATAAAAAAATTAGTTGGTTAAGTCAAACAAATTTTGAGATACATTTGGGCTTACTATTATATTAAAATATGTGTTATTATAGCGTAAATATATGTTCATAATCAGTTGAGAATGCTCAGGATGAGTGAACTGGTCCTAGTTATTGTTTAAAATTGTGAAGTATATGAAAATATAATTAAAGAGTTAATGGCAGAATTCTTGTATTTAGAAATATTATAAACATGTTTCGATTTCATGTTTCATGTTTAATTTGAATCGTTCAAACTATGTACATTCTTAGAGATTTTGTCACTAACGACCCGGGTTTCGCCTTTCGGCATCTTCAGGCGTTCTAGTGCACGGATGAACTTGAACTGACATCATCATCCGTGCACTGGCATCATCCGTGCACTTAAACGCTTGAAGATGCCGAAAGGCGAAACCCGGGTCGTTAGTGACAAAATCTGTGAGAATGTACATAGTTTGAAAGATTCAAATTTAATATTGAAAGCACCTTCTGTCAAAATCTTAAATTATTTCATGTTTAATTTAAAAAATAATGATTTCTTAATTATCACTGCGCTAAAAATACTCAGACTGGATAAGGAGACTTTAGGAACATCGTAAAGTTTAAAAGAAAATTTAAACTGTACTTCATTAAGTTTTACTGACGTTTATTGAGAAACATAAATAATAATGCATAGTTTGGATGGATTCGGCGGTAACTTTGTGGAAGTGCATTTTTATATTAGAATGAACTTCCACAAAGTTACCGTCAAATCTATCGAGAGTATTAAGATAACCAGTACGGCAAAAAAGGCACTTTTATAAAGAAAGATTGTATGAGAATGTCTCTGAAAAAGGCGAAACACGTGTCACAGTCTGTAGCACAATACGTGGAATAATCTAAGTAGTTTTATATTAATAATGTATAATATGACGAAGAAACTAATAGTAATATTGATACAGCTTTTTTCAGCAAGAGGGTTTCGATTTTTTTTGGACTGAAATTTCAAGTGTTTTGGCTCTCAAAAAATTGATCGAAAGCAAAGATTTATAAGTTTGAAGATGTTTTGAAATTAAAATGACGATCCTTCAAGTGGAAAATTTGTAAATTTTTCAACAGCTTAACGACCGTGGACGCGTATTGGAGTCTTTGAAAAACAAAGGTTGCTGGCCGGCGGACGCATATATGCGTATAGGCAAAGTATCTGGAAGCTAAGAAAGTTAAATTTTGTAAAGATATCTCAATTTGCTTACAAATTATAGTGAATTTAGTGAAATTACAATTTTTGCGAATTTTTCGCAAAATTTTATTTCGCCAGGTAAAATTTTATAAAAAAAAACGCGCGGTCGTTAACTTTTCCGGTTCTAAGCTCAAGAAATGCGACCCCAATACCCACATTTTCTTAAATATCTATTTTAATATGGGTGATACAATGTTTATAATTAAGGTATTCTTATATCATAGTGTTTTGGACCTTTTGTAGTTTATATAAATACGCGATAACGCGATGCGATAACGAGATAAGCGCCCGCTTATCGGCGATCGTTCGTAAGATAACTAGGCTGAACGCGTCAGTTGCAAATACATATTTGTACTGGAATGATGTCTTTTTTACGCGCAACTTAAAATATGATTATTTATTAAAAAACCACGGATTTTTATAAAAAAATGTATGAGGAATGATGCAGAGAGATATTTTAAATCCCTAAGACTATTTTTTTTTTGAAATTCATAAGAATAAGGCCAATAATGAGGAAACCACTGGGGTCCCTAAACGACCCCCATCGGCAGAGAAGTATTTTTCTAGTCTCCGAGCCGCGAGAGTTAAGCTGTTAAATTTGGCGTCTTTTTAACAAAGATTTATTGCACCGATTGCAATAGGACCATCTTCAACTGCAGGCGAAGGATACGCTGAAACCGTATCGCTATGAGAAATTTTGTTGCACGTAGATAAATTCAAATAACAGACAATCTATACAAAGTATACGTCTATCCGTTTACTTAGCTTATTAGTGGATCGGGGAACAAGAACGTAACGGTTAAAAGCGAGTCGGTCGGAATTAGCATGCCGCGGCGGTATCACAGCACCGCTGAATATGCAAAGCTCTCCCTCTCAATAAAACACTTGTTCTCAGATCCGGGGAATGAATAATGCCTGTCGCATATTGCAGGCTGGGGGCGGAGGTGGCGCGGAGGAGGGCGATGTTTTTAGCTGCCGACGACGATTATCTCTTTAACTGCAAATTGGAGGAAAACTTGAGTTCTTACGGGCAGACGGTGTTATGGTACAGTTAGCCTTTCCCCTCCGTCTTTAGGCGATGACACTGCCACTGATTTTCGATCTAATTACACATCGCGAAGTTTAATTTGTCTAATAAAGATTTCAGAACTCTTCGTTCGAATTTACTATGTTCCCAACAGCTTGCCTTTTGATTTTAGGCATCTTCAAACTCAAAAGAGTCGTTGTTAGGCAGTGTTCAATGCAGCGGAAAACAGCAGGCGTGCTTTTAGGAAAACATCGGAGTTATTTCAGATTGAATAGAAGTTATAAATCTGCGTAACATACACAAACATTTGTCTATTGTCTACTTCATTTTTTTTTAATTTTTACCATGTCCGCTCCCAATGTGGAACATATGGACTCCTAAGAGAGTTTATCTCAATAAAAGTGTTTCTACGAGAACTGTTTCTCACTCAATTGCTCAACCTCTCTTTTTCCGAAGAGAGTAGGGAATATAAGGAAAAGGCTAGGGCAGGACTAGTGGTTAGCTAATCGCTGTCGATACGCCCCGTTAATAGGATAGGATGGGTGGGAGGGGGGAATTCAAGACATCACATACATCCATGCCTTTGAACAGAAATTCATAAATCGATTGAAAAATCTATTTATAAAACTGCCCGTACTGGGATTCGAACCCGTGACCTCCGTAGCGGTAGCCAACGACATTGACCACTCGACCACACAGGCGGCATTTTTTACTAAGATTTTATACCAAGATTTATTTAAACATTTTTTTAGTTTTTCATAGAAAATTCACTTAAATACACCTAAATGCGATCAAGCTGTATTGTATTTTTTGTCCATGTCCGCTCCCAATGTGGAGCATATGGCCTCCTAATGGAGATATCTCAACAGAAGTTTTTTCTACGGGAACTGTTTGTTACTCAGACGCTTGAGTATTTATTACCATTTTAAATTGACCTCAAACGTCATGACGTCAAATTATCAATCTCACAATCCAAGAATATCCGTACCATTTTTCTTGTAATGTTTCTTATGATTATTATTTGTGCGATAGTATCACGCGACTAAGCTATGACTAGAAAAACAATAATGTTATTGTCATGAAATTAGGAATAAAAAGTAAAACAAATGATATTTAATAGAATTATAAGAAAAACGTTTAATTTGCGAGATCATCAGTCCATTTTTTGTTGTGAGTTTTCAAACAGTCAACAATCAAAAACACTGACTTTAAGCTGTCAATGCATTTTAATTTAATATCCAGTTTTCGACAAAATCAATGATGTTTTTTTTACTGGAATTTGAATTATAAAATTTTATTTCTCACTCAAACAAAGAGGCAGTTTGTACTGAAAGAACTTTAGAAACTGTATCAAAGTTGATAGACAATTAAAATATTCAAGGTTTTGTATTTGTTCATTCAGATAATAAGTGTGATTTAAGCAAATAACGAATACGATTACTGTTTGTCGACAACTTAAAGACTTACATATTTATAATCTTTAATGGTGAGAATAAATGATACTTGGCTATTAGTGACACTTCTGATAAGCTCAATAATGGTCTAAATATCAGCGAAAGAAAGCGTTGTCAAAAATTAGCTGTTTTGAGTTAAAAATGCAGACAGGTAAATAAAACACATGTCAATGTATTTTTAATTAATTTGAAGAAGTAATATAAATCCAGTCAACTCCGTTCAAAGTTATAAGTAACAAAAAACCGTAAATTAATAACCATTAAGTAGTAAGAATGATCAGTTGTGCCCTTGAGAAGTGAAGTGCGCCAAGTAGCAAACTGGTGAAACATTTCTATTGGACTTTTAAGATAACACTATTTCAATGTGTGTTTACTAAGCTCACTTCACTTTTACGATACTTTAAGACAAGTGGAATATTAAAATACATCAAACTTGATATTTCCTTCAATATTACTTAATTCACTTCACTTCTCAAAGGCTCAATTATAGTTGTAGATATTTAAATTTCATGTTTACCGATAATGACGATTATCTAAAAACAAGATTTTTTGAATTAACACTTTTTGGCAGTATACCGACGATATTTTTTTCATTTAGTTCCGTATAATTAAGAAACCAGATGTTCAATAAATAATTAACGGTATGATCAAAAGAACTCTTTTAACTTTAAAATATAAAATTGATGACATATTTTCGATGATGAATATATTTTCAGATACCACTTCGCATTACGAGCGAATACGCAGCAAATTGTAGAACTCAAGTTTTTCAGTATTTGCTGGATTCAAAATATACTGTGCAACGGCAAAATGGCATCGAAAATGAAAAAAAAGATAATGCTTGAAAAACCGCGTGTCATGATGTTTGCAAAATAAAAATGGTTTAACCTTTACTTACATAACTTATATTTGATATAACTTATTTAACTGGATGTAAATTTTGTTTTGTTGTATTTAAAACGGCTTAAGCGTGTACCGAACAATAAATTGCGAATAAAAAAGATTTACGAAAAATGTGTGTATAAAAAAATTACCCCTACACCGTTCGGTGGATATATTATGTTAAGCAGAATACATTTTAAATTAGTGTCAGAAAACATTCACTCCCCCATAAAAACCGTAAAAAACGTCTTATCCTTCATCCAATGCTCATCTTCCGGTCCCATAAAAGATGTTTTCCTTTTTATTCAAGGGAAAAATAAATAAGATGAGACAGTTCACAAACCTTTTTACGGCTCAGTCGATTCCAATGCATCAACACATTACGATGAGCAGCTCCACAATAGAAAAAAAAACGTCAGACATGTATTTCTTTCTTTTCAGACACGAAATAAATAAAAAAATACGTTTTTGCTGACGAAATTTCCAATTTTTGTGAATTGTACTGACACAATATTTTTTACTAGTCTTCTATAATGGAGGATTGTGATGGCGGTTACAACAGGCGTTGTGTTAACATTTATTTGAAAAAAAGACGCCTCAAGATTTCTGTCTGTGAAATATATTTTTGTCTTCTTAAAAACTTGTTAACAATAAATAAACCATGCCGTATTTATTTTATGTAAAAGTCGGATCAAATCTCAGTAATGTTATAAATATGTTGAATACACATTACCCAACATCAGAGATACAACAATGATGGATATTTTGTAGAGAATATTAAGTATCCATACTAATTTAAACATTAAATTTGAATCGTTCAAATTATGTACACTCCCACAGATTTTGTCACTAACGACCCGGGTTTCGCCTTTCGGCATCTTCAGGCGTTCAAGTGCACCGATGAACTTGAACTGACGCTTAGTAAATGAGTGTTTCGTGTTTATATAATAAATAAATGTATCACTGAGTCTAAATAAAGCCACTGCTGGCGAAAAGTATAAGCTCATGGGAATGCCCAAAGATTTGAAGATGCCGAAAGGCGAAACCCGGGTCGTTAGTGACAAAATCTGTGGGAGTGTACATAATTTGAACGATTCAAATTTAATATTGAAATTCCACCAAACACCTTCTGTCAAAATCTTAAATTATAATTTCAACATATTTTTATATAAAATATACGTAAGGGGTGTTAAAGATGGTCATGTGTTAAAATCTCCTGAAATAGTATATTCATCTCTGATTTAGTTGTTGGCTATGGTTTAAGATCTGAAATTAAGCTTTTCTGTGTATTCCAGTACTATTCGCTGTTTCAGTACAATATATATTTCAAGAAAATAATTATCTTTAAATATATTTAAATGTTTTTAATAATAAAGAATAACAGTTGAAAGATTATATCGGAAACTTATGGGTTTTAAGAATATAACTGTGAAATCTAATGTCTTCATGTTTCTTGGATGCATTGAAATAAGTTTTTTCAATCAGATAGAACATCGACAAAATACTTTTTTATTTTTTAATTCATGTCCACTCCCAATGTGGAGCACATGGCCTCCTAATGGAGGTATCTCAACAAAAGTTTTTCTACGAGAACTATTTGTTACTATAATATTACTCTTTTTTTTCAAAGAGAGATGTATTATATTATATAAATCGACACCCACTTCATTATGATTGACCTTATATAATGTAAAACAAAGAAAACAATTTGCATGTTATAAAAACCCATATGACAAGTAGGATATTGCTTTTTAATTTATAAAATAAAAATGGTAAATCAATTGAGTAATTAATTCAGTAGATCAAATGGTAAAACATTTTAAAACTAGTTTAGTAATAAAATACTCTAGTGGTTTTCTAGCTAATTTTTAGCTAGAAAACCGCTAATTTCTAGCTAATTTTCTAGCGGTTTAACCCGTCCTAATTGATCCAACTCATTAGATAATCATTTAAATGTCATTTGTATTACCATTATCGTTTGTTTGTTTTTCTATCATCCCCTCCCATTTTATTTTGATCTTTATTATAATATATCAGAATAGTAAAATTAAAATCATTCGTACTTAAGCAAACATTTGCGAAAGTAGTTGTCTGAGGATGCCTCTGAAAGAGGCGAAACACGTGCCACATTTTGTAATACAACACGTGGAATAATCAAAGTTATTTTTATTTTATATTAATAAAATACTCTCTTCAACTAATAACAAGCAAATGAATAATAAAACATATAGCGTACGGTTGAAAAACATAAACTTTAAAATCGAAGTTTAGATGACATCCAAATCAATTGATTGCATAGCAGTCGCGAAAAGTGTATCAATACGTCGTGGAGCGTCGCGGCGCAGAAAACTGCCAACTTTAAAACTAACAGGATCAAAGTTAAGCATAATAGATCGACTAGACTGCCAAAAGTATTACCTGCTTAAAAGTTTTCACCACAATATTCAACTCGGAATATTTTACCTTCGCAACGAACGGTGGCAGTCGATTTAATTATGACGTATACAACTCTATTATTATTCTAGTGCAAAATTATGGGAAAATGAAATGTACTTACTTATAAAATGTAAAATAAAAACTCCTCAACTCCTCAAAAAAACAACTCAAACTTATTTTAATTGCATCGTAAATGAAATTTATTGGTGTAATATGCAAGGGTTTAAGTCTTAAACTTTAAGATAATGTAATTAACAATTATAAAACTGACATTTTGGGTAAAATCTCGAAACTTCGAAAATTAATCTAAGATTTCTTTAACGTATTAATAACATGTTCTAATAAAATTCTGTCATAGTCGATTCCGTGATGTCGGGTACTATGGCGCAGTGGTAAGAGTGGATCTCACGGGCTTGAGTTCAAGTACGAACGGCATTTTTTCGATCGATATACACATTTGTGATGTCGCAAAATTCCTTCCCACTTTTCTATTAGGTGGGAGTAGTGAGAGTGATTAGTTAACCACTAGTCCTAGTATTATCTTTCTACGCCTACTACCGTCTTTAGAAAATAAGGTTGAGCGACTGAGTAAAAAACAGTTTTCGTAGAAAAATTTCGGTTGAGATACCTTCATTCAGTGGCGGATTAAGCACATGGGAGGCTCAAGGCGCAATAAAATTTGGAGGCCCTTTTTTTCGGATAACATAAAAACATCAGAAAATTCCAAATGAAATAGAAAAAATATATAAAAATCTGAACAAAAAGTATATGGTTTATATTATTTAAGCTATTTTTGAGGCCCCTTAGATCCGGAGTCTCAAAGCGCGCGCCTCATTTGCTTGTTATTGTATTAGATAAATCTGAAAAAAGCACTTTTATTATTACGCTTTATAATTTTAATCTGTTTTTTATGACTCTAAAATTTTTTTTTTGAATCATCTCTATAATAATGTAATGTATAATTAGACAAAAAAACCGTCACATAATTTTAAAATGTATTATTTAAAATTCAAAATAAACTGTTTTTCTTTGTGCTGCCACACAAAGCTGTAGTTTATGTTTCAAATTTTAAAATATGATTATTAATAATGAGGACTTGATCGGATTGCGGTTTCATAAATTATTATAAAATATAAAACTATTTTGAAGATTTAAAAATAATTCAATCAAATAAGGACTACTGGCAGTTAATTTTTAAAGGAATGTTTAATGTAATAAAAACTTGTAACCTTGTTAGACTTGTATCGATTCATCTAACTATAATTCAGACCGAATTTGAGAGAATTTTTTTTTTTGAAACACTTGAGATAGAAAAAATTGTCTTTTCGGTGACACAATATATAAAAGTATTATTTTGTGTGTTTTGTGGAATAGCAGCGTGACGAGAAGAAGGAAAGCTTTCGATAATCTAACAAAATTGAATCCCGCCAATCAGCAAAATAAATTTGATTATGCGAGGGCAGCCGCGCACTGTTTATGTTTATCCCGCCTCCGCCGCAGCCCCTCGCCCACGGAGCCTTCTCACTTAACCTCGTATGAAATTTTCCCTGCGGCAGTTAACTGCCGACGATAATATTTACCTACTCCTTCGTAGCTTACCTGTATTCGCCACTAGGCACATTGTTTCTAGGACCAGTAGCGCACTCGATAACCGCCAGTCACATGTTTTTTGAGTTTAAATGTCATACAAAAATAAAAAAGACTTAAATTTTATGACGGAATACTTAATCCACATACATTTTCTATCTTTTTCAAGTCATGATTGGAATTGAATCGTGTATTTCGAAAACGTTACGAGTCACATTTTTTTAAATCTTCCGGAGAGTGAAAAATATATATCTAGCGTACAATTTATAATGAAAATTTTTTATGTTATATAAATTATATAGTAGGTTTTAACATTTTTTTTCTTCAAGGTTCTTTTTCTAATGCGAACTAACATGCATTTTTGCAATGCTCTAAAATGCGTTAATACACTTTTACACTTACATGGAGCGTTTTCGTATTTTATTTGTGTATTTTGGTATTCTGAAGATATTTGCATACTTAACTCATTTTTGGAAAAAATGTGTCTCGTAACGTTTTCGAAATACACGATTCAATTATAATAGATTGAAGCTTATTTCTGTACGTGCCAATAAAGAACGACTAAAGAGTAGATTACGAATTCATTCATTGGCTGAATAATCTATAGATCGCTTTGACCATCTATAGACTCGTTAATTGTTTATAACTTATTGTTTAATAGCGGACTGTCAGAATATAAAATCGAAAAAAGTTTAGCAATTGGATAGTGTTGCACATCATCTATGTCAAATGTGTGCTGTACAATTGCTAGTGATTATTATTTCGAACAAAACCTCAGGGGCTATTTCTTGCTAGGTTAGCTTAAGGGTCGATCAGAATCGACTGAATGAGCATTATAAATCACAAAAAGTACACCAAAAAGGCTGGCACCTTACCATATAATCTGCTCGTCATATTATTCTGTGTGCTCTTAAAAATTTCGCGATGAAAGCGAAGAGTTTAGCATTTACACGGAAACATTCTTCGGTGTTCCTTGTCAGACCAAGTGTTCGTTTGAGAATTTTATATTTAATTAATGGCGTATATGGTGTTTCTATTAAAAGTTACAAAACAACGCATTAGATCTGTACATCAGGAAATTTCAGTTAAAAAGTTTGTAACTATCAAATAAATTTCGGTATTTATTGTGCTGAATTTGCAGCCGTCACTGCTTGACATGCTCTTACCCAATAAATTAATATACTAGTTGGAGATGCCACGTTGCCCAAATCCACAATAGTACGTTAAAGCTATCAGCTCTTCATACTTAAAGTAAGTGCTTTATGAAAATTCTTCAGTCAAAATATCGTTTATTCACTATGATTGTATAGTTTTAAAAGATCACCTTCTGTTGTTAACTTATTTCATTCAGCAATTATGGCTATACACCACCTGTTTCTTTTTCGAAAATTAGTGATTGTGCTTGGTTTTCTTTACTGTAGTTACTACAATGTTTCACTTTTTAGGTGTTAATTGTAAATACTTGGTGGAAAAGCATTATATTAAAATATATATATATATATTTAATATGACCAGGGCCGGTTTCGCTCACGACGAGTATTATCAATTGATCAGTTAAATAAAAGTAGAATTAGTAAAAAATAGTGTTTTATTCTTTGACTAGAATTATTAGTGAAAATATAACATTTTTATTACGTACTTTGTGTTCCGAGTGTATTTTATCTTAGGGTGAAAAGTGATTTGTTTAGCCTGTCATTAGCTCCAACAACTATTATAAAATACATAAAAAAAACCTTCTAATAAGTAATTATAATTATGTAAGAGGCGATCGGTTTTGCTGAAAACACAAAGCAGAATAAAATTCCTTTCAATATTATGTAGATTATATTAAAAAAATACTATTCTCAGGAGTAAAACATTGTATCCATTTGCTTGTAGTAATTTTTTTCCCGAATTCATCAAGTCATGAAATTTTGTGATCGCCTAGCTTTCCAATCTCCCCAAAAGCTATATATGTGCATTTTTTGTAGCACATAATTACACGAAGGTTAAACGTTTATACCGTCGCACAAAGTAAGTTTTTAAAAAATGAACAGGAAAATTTTAATCATCGACCTGGGCCATTGCCATTCGACATAGTCATACATTAAAATGCACGTTAAATCATTTATATTCGATATTGAAGATTCATTAAGCACCTTAGTCGAAAGCTTAAACTAAACTAGTCTGAGTCTGCGAGAGTCAGTAACAGTCCATGTCTCTGACCAATTTATATGTATTGGTGTAGTTAGAGTTTTGTTAACATATTGAATTATTGCTCAAACTTAAACCGCAATTAAACAAAGACATTTCTAGATACAGAAGTAGCGGAAACCGACAATTATACCAAAGCTCTCATTGAAACGTACGTTTTTACTAAAAAACGGCTGCGTGAATTTATGATATATAAATTTCATATAAATACTTGGTAAAATAACACAATTAAAGATATATAATATATATGCATTTTTTAATGATGCAAAACTCAATCTTTTTCTGTTGAGGTTACACGTTATCATTATAAGCTGATTAAACTTTTAATTAAAATACCTTAATTTGAAGTTTGAAGTTTCAATAATTAACAAATCCTAAAGACCATTGTACTAATTTCTTATTCATTAAAGTTATTTTTTAAAAATAACGCTTTTCTGACAAGGATTAAGAGTGAAAATCTTACAGCAGGGGTTACCAACCCCGTGCCCGTGACTGATTCCGATGCGCCCGCCAACTAATTTATCAAATCGTTAAATTCCTAGGATTGAGGATTTCAAACTCTTCGGTGGGCTAAAAAAAAAAACGAGTTTCGGGTTTTGAGATTTTTTAAAAATGTGGTGCTCGCCGCCCTATCAATATTTTAGATTGCGCTCTAGGGTCAAAAAAAGGTTGATAATCTCTGCCTTACAGGTTTCAAATTGGGAACTAAGTATGAAAAAATCCCCATTTGATAAATATCACAATGTATTTAATTAATTAAATGAACATCGTTTTATTAGTAAATATATTTTTATCTTTGGTAAAAAATAAATAAAAATTAAATGTTTGGTTTAAATGTACATGTCAACTAATAAATCAAATGGCTGAAGTAACTGTAGCAATTACTTTCGAAGTCACATAAATTAATTGAGTTCTTTAAAAGTTTTTGAAGCGTCCGGCACATATAATTCAACCATCATCGACCTAAGACTATTTGTATGCAGTGCTTTACTTGGGATAGATAACTTTACACGAGATAAGATGACATCGTATATAATACATCGTTATCTGGCTATGAATAATGGGGGGAAGTTGACTTAATTTGATCCTATCCCTTCGAACGGGAGAATTGAAACATATATTGAGGAAGTAAATGAATTTATATCATAAGGACAGCGTATATCCACCATCTAGCCGTACTAGCTTTGCTAGCAATGCTCTCTTTGAGAAAGGGGAGAGACGTACTCGCCAATCGGACGAGCTCAGACTTACAACTCGGAAAAGTATTTTTTTTTGAAAATTGTGATTTGTGACTAAATAAAATTATCAACGTCTTAAAAAGACATTGTACATAATATATCGAATTAGCAAATCTGAGAATATAACTAAAATTAAATGTATAATTTCAATATTGGGGCTTTAACGGTGATATGTTATGAGTTAATCACTCGACCTCGGTTGTAGACGACAGGGTAATTTGTGTAAATTTAAAACACTTATATTAAGAAAATTAAGAAGACAACGTAATTCGACTTGGTTGGTATTGCAATCAGAAATTTTAAGATTCAATATTTCGAAACACATTATTTATATCAGTTGACAAGTAATAAAGATTATATATTTTTTTAAACCATAAATAGTTTATGACTTTTTTGAGACGAGGTAAAAAATTCTCTGTAAGCATTTCATAAGTAAAGTATTTTATTTACATTATGAAAAAAATATGTTTATATTTAAAAATTGTGCTATATTATATTATTTAGAATTGTATACTAAAAAATAATACTTTTTGTAGTGACATAATCATCAGTTGATAATTCTGTCAGTCATTACTGGTATGTCATATTGTTGTATAAGAGAATTAACAGTCACTCGAGATCACTTAATTCTAGGAGAAAGCTCATACGGAAATAAAATTAAATTTAAAAAATCAACAATTGACAGTGAATCGTCTGGAAATATAATAATATAAAACGTTTACTATTTTTTATTAAGTTTACCATTTTGTTATTATAATTTATAACAAACCCTTGGTTGATATTTTGAACACGTTAAGGTTCTTAGAAATATTGTGAAAAGTCAGTCATAGCTTTAGCCGATTCATCTTTGTACGATGAATGTTTTTTTTACTGAAGACAATGTTGTTTGAAACTATCGTGGAACATTGTAATTTTCCCGTACTAAAAAGCAAAAATGAAAAGTTTTAATATCATTCAGTGTTTATGCGTAACTGCAACCGTAGTAAGATGAAACTTTGGTAGACAAATCAATTCAGTATTTCTCTGGCTTATTCTTTTTGGTGTTATTATGGTTTTTTATGAGTCTGAAAACTTTAAGCCGTCACACATTTCATTTAGGGGTGTGATTTTTTAAGAATTAGAACAGGTATCGTAAAAAGGTTTATGTTGATATTTAATAAATGACAACTGGATTGAAGTTGGAAAATATTGAAGCACACAGTGATATAATACAGTGAAGGACTAACTGAATCCACATAAGAAGACAAAGCATCCTGAAAATCTGGAGAGAAACTTTAAATAATATTGGAATTCACGAGGCTTGGGGAAGAAGTCAAGATCCAAAATGAGTTGTAGTTAGGGATTTCAAAACTAGAGTTATTGAAACCGGGATTGCAGTAGTTCAGTTGTTTTTTAAGACTGTTTATTACAAAAAGGTATTTTATGCATTTTATTATGATTACGTTACGTTTATTTAATGATTGTTCGTCTAAAAAGCGTTCAAATATAGGCAGTTTTTTCCGCTGTTTGACTCCAGCATTGTTGAACTAGACTTTTAAATTCAAGCAAAATATTTAATTAAAGTTATTTATGAAAAACGACCATCATCGAATAATGTTTAAAGCATAACATACATGTATATTTTTAAAACCCGTTACTAAACATGCAATTCCTATCTGGTTTTGATTATTTTTTCCTGTTTTACGGCACTATTTGGCCGCATTATGATTTCCGATCATTTTTATATATCTTTCAAATAACGATTTTACCCGGTATCAAAATATATAGTTATAGCATAGTAAGGACTTAGAAAACATATTTCGCAATCCTTAAATATAATAAAATTGCTTCACAAAAAATTGAAAAGATAAATAATTTATAATGAACAAACCTTTTTTTAAATGAAATAGCATTATATTAATAAAAAAATATTTCAATACTTCTGTGAATTTCCACGTGAGTCGTGACTTAGAATTTTCAAGCAATAAATATTGTAGGGAGTATTTTATTTTTATGTGAACTATTTTCCATATTGCGGTAGATGTATTATTTCTTTCACTTCTTTCAAATCGAAAATTTCCCATGACGAGGGGAATTTTTCTCAGTATTGATGCTGCGATTTACGAGTGTATTCAGGGAAAACGAGTTTTAAGTTGGTTGCAAGTTGTGAAAGGCAAAACACAGAGGGACACATTTATAAGTTAGTCTACATCTCCACACTTTCAAAGCACTGGAATATGTAAGAAAAAAGAGAAAAACCATAATGTCAATACGAAGAAACCGATTTCGTTTACTAAAGAATAATCTCATTTTATTAGTGCCACAAAGAAGAGCACACAGCTAAATAAAAAGGTACTAATATATTTGAAAATATCTATTTTAAATAATTAAAAATGAACTGTTATACTATAACAATACTATATATTTAAATATTTTCATTTGAACAATACAAAATATTTTTTTAGTGAAACTATTATTTCGAAATGCTTATAAGCTGAGAGAAACTGTTTTTATTACGAAATCAGAAATCTGTCTTAATTAAAGCCATAAACGATTATTCGATATCAATATTTAAAAAAAAAGCCAAATAAAGATTAAATTTTAAGCACTCATTTTAAGGTTGGTTTTGAATATAACTTAAGTCTCCAAACTGTGATGAAATAATGCAGTAACATCCAGTGGTGACAAATAAATTTTGAAAATTAAATCACCAAATGGAAAATTATGCAAATATTCAAATAATAATCAGCTCATTATTGATTTGAGTAACTTATGAAGGATATAATTTTGCAAGCCTTCTTATCCACGAGGTTAAAAAATTAGCCAAGATGAACATTTTTATATATATTTTCCAATCTATAGGTTCTATGACTTATTACACATATCGATTGCGTAAATAAACAAATGTGCATTTTGAAATCCTCAATTCCCTATACTTTTTCCAAAATCCTATAAATTTTAGAAATTTGCTCCAAATTTCTCAATCCCGAAATCCCGGGTTCGCGACCATACCAATTTTTTTTTTACAACGGGATTTTGGGATCGCAAAATTGGACAGAATCCCGGGATTGGAGACCCTAGTGTGTACACATATAATGATACGCTTAAATAATATAAATTATTTAAAAAGAATATTGAAACATGATTAATATTTGTGAAGTCTTTGAATGGGATTGTTCCTGTGAGCATCTGTCAATTCTGTAGATTCACAAAATTTTATAACAACTCATATTATAAAACAACTAATTTTTTGTTAAAATATAACCATATCTTTATACAACAAAGTTTCTTTCGACTAAACCTATTGGCATACAGCACAAAGCAATTGAGAACCATTGGCTCTAAAGATTGCCAATGTTCATCAACGTAGCACAGTTCAAAAAGGCAGGGGTGCGAGGATGGCGCGTCGCAGAGCGCTGGAGAGCGCAGGCAGATGGGCAAAGAGCGACCCTTGAGAAAGTTCTACTTAAAGGAGCAACATGGAAAAGAATAACAAATGACCGCGGAGTGCGGGACCGAATCATAAAGAGCTGTTCGGTGTCTCAAACGTACGCGACTATATAAAATTGATCACGTGTGCGCTGAATTGTTTTTCACGCTGTATTCGAATCGAATTTTATTTAAATTCTTCATTTTTAAATTTTATTTTTTGAAACTATTTTTAAATGATCTGATTGAGTATTTTCACTCGAAACACTTTCATAGATACAAAATGAGATTAGAGAAAAGATTACTAAGCCCGTAACCGAGCCGTCAATGTTGTTGAGACTTGCTATTTTTAACTAAAATTTTAATTGGTTCGAATCCATACTGAATTTTCCCATTAAAATTAATGTTTCAAACCATTTATGGATTGATGTTCAAAGGCATGGATTTTTATTGTTTAAATTTCTTCCCACCCATTGAATTATAAAACAGGAAATAGTACAGCGTTAAAAAAACTACTAGTGTTTTCTTACCCCAAAATTCTATCCTAAAAAAAATAGAGATTGAGCGGTTATAAGAACCACCTCTCGAAAATAAACTTTTATTGAGTTGATCCATTAAAAAACATATGCTACACATTAGAAGCAGACATGGTTGAAAATTTTCTAAAAAAAGTTTATTGCTCGATACTCTTGTTTGAACCAATGCTGTAATCGTTTAAAAAAGCATCATACTCAAAACAATTTTTAATAGATTTATTCATTTTTTATATACCATGTTTACAAAAAGTTTAAATTCAAGGATATATTTTACTTAACTTTTGTATTGATTGGTTGTTAGTCGTAAAATTTAAACCTTCTTCTTTTGAAAAAGTGGTCCACTTACATTTATACTGTCTTGATTTATTTTGTTGTTAGTCACGTGAATTTTGATTTACAGTAAAGAAAATTTAAATTTACATATACACGACTCTGCATTTTTTTCTGTTGGGCAACGTAAGAAAAGTAATATCAAAAAAAATATAATCTTCTTTTTCGAATAAATTAGAGAAGATTTAATGTTTATGATTTGGAAAAACATAGCATATGAAAGTTGATACAAAAACTATTTGTTAACAGTTTTTTAAAGGTAAATATAAAATTTTGTAGTATTTAAGACATACTTTCAATAATTACGACAATTATTGTTAAAATAAAAATAATAAAACATTTTTAGTACTTTTTCCACAAAAAAAGGACCGGTTTCGCTCATCGCGAGCATTATCAACTGATAAGAAAAATATATAAACAGTGCTATTTATACAAATTTAAATTGAAATAAAAGGTGTAACCAACTATTAACAATGAAAAGGATTTACAAATTACATTATAATTACACACAATTAAAATGCTTAACACCTTATAACATACAATTATAATATTAAAAATGGTATGTTGAATTATTAAAGTTATTCGTATGCATGAGTTTGCGTTCAGGAATAAAAGAAGAGAAGTAAGATCAAATCAAACCCGGAATTGAGTTGAAAAAAACCGCATATTGCACATTTTTGTGTGCAGATAAAAACAAAGGTAAAGAAAGGAAGACATTCGATAAGTCGACGTTATGCATAAAACGAGGGAGTGTGATATTTTTACGAATTATGAATATAAAAGAGTTTCATATTCAAAGATCCGCCGTTGGTGGTATTCTGGTCACGGCTCTCCCGCCTCCCGCCCCTCCGGCCGCCCTTCGCCGTCTTCCGCCCTCCGCCGTATCCACAGCGGAGGGGTAGGTACGTTACACATCGCATCGCATATAAAGTGTATGAGTTGTCGCAGGGTGATTTTGCTTTTGTCTTAGATTTGTCGGGTTTTATGTTTGCTCCATGCCAATTCAGGATTCTCGACTCACTGAATCCTCACCGCAGTAGCTTTGTCCTTTTAATATTTCAATATCAGGTTAAAAATTAATGATGTCAATGCCAACTGTATGTCGAGTCGACACACAATGCAATTCAGTGACGGATTTTCTGGTGAAATTTTGGAAGTAGGTAATCCCGCAATACTAATAATATAATACTAGCTGTAAGCCCGTTGACCTCAACGGGGGGATTTTTGTTGCATTTTTAAGAAGTCAGAAAATTACAAACCTATTTATTGAATAAGCCAGAAATTCTAAAAATAAAATAAATATATCTCGGGGCATATATCGACAGCATGCCCTGTAGTATTTAAATTGTAAATTATTTAATTTTTGGAATAATGTTGAGTTTGCTAACAATTATTTTTCCTATTAGCAGAAATATACCTCGTAAATTACCTAATTTTTGGAATAATGTTTAAGTTTGCTAACAACTATTTTTCGTAGTGACAGAAATTTCGTAAAATATTAAATCTTTGGAATAATGTTCACGTTTGCTAACAATCATTTTTCATAGTAGCATAAATCGACCTCGGCACATATATCGACAGCCCTGCAGTTTTAAATTGTAAATTACTTAATTCTTGAAATAGTGTTTAAGTTTGCTAATAATCATTTTTTCACATGCAAAATGGTATAAATTAATTGCACATTTTATCAAAACAAAATTATCAAAATGTTGACTGATTCTCCAAACAGAAATTGTTTTTTTAAAATATATATAATGATTTTTACTGAAGTTATTTTATTACACATTATGCTTTCGCCAACAACTAACTATACCACATATGTACCTAGATTAAAAACAAATCTTGAAATAATTGCGTCTTATATTTATTTTTTGAAAAACATATTTCGCTAGTCAATCGGATTTTGTTATTTTGGTAGCATTTATTTTCATACGATCAAGATGTACTGTGATTTAAAAAGAAAGTTTTCAAAAAAAAAAATTGTTATAAACTCAAAAAAAAGCGCTCTAGGCTAGATTCGAACCAGCTTCCACAGGTTACCAGCCGGGCGCTCTATCAAACTATTTCGCTTACTTTATTTATATTTGTATTTGAGTATAAATTTACCTTGTCCAAAGCATAGACTCGTTTACTCGTTATTTAAAACAAAAGATACAAAACTTTTAAATTATCGGGATAAATTCTAAATACCCTCTGTTAAAAAGTAAAATATTTAATAGCCGTCAGCATATGACACACATGGAATATTTGCATTTAACTGTCGAAACTATATTATGTAAAATATACCACATTCATATTTGACAGACGTCACAATCTTGAATACAAACAATCGAAGTCAGTTTGTGAATCACAAATATCGTTCCATTTTCAAATGCTTGATTTATATAATGTATTTTTATCGCCTTGATATTTATGACGTTAGCTCAGTTGATAGAGAGCTCGACTGGTAATCCAGAGTTCTGTGTTCGATCCACGGTCGCGGCGTTTTTTTGTATGAATTTTTTTCAGCGATTTGTTTCGTCAAATAATAAACAGTGTATTGGGAAAATATGTCTTTAGTGTGAATAAAAATATTGCGTCAGCGGAGCTTTGAGGAGGGAGGAGGGAGGGGGAAGGGGCAGGGGGAGGGGAAATCGCGGACTATCATGCAATCATGCAATCATGCAATCATTCGGACATTATCGAGTATTAATATATAGATAAACCAAAAATTTCAGTTTACAGTTGCAGACTCTCATCAACTTTGCACTGTGGTCTAATGGTCATATTCCCAGTTTATTAAAATCATAACTGTGTGATTTTTTTTCTATTCTTACAGTCATTACCAGGGCTGTGGAGTCGTGTAAAAAAAATGACTCCGACTCTTTTAACTTATATATTTCTGTTCAAAGGCATGGATGTATGTGATGTCTTGAATTCCCCCCTCTCACCCATCTTATCCTATGAACGGGGGCGTATCGAGAGCGATTAGCCTACCACTAATCCTTTCCTAGCCCTATCCTTCTATCCCTACTCTCTTTGGAAAAAGAGAGGTTGAGCAACTGAGTAACAAGCAGTTCTCGTAGAAAAACACTTCTGTTGAGATAAACTCCATTACGAGTCCATATGCTCCACATTGGGAGCGGACATGGTTTAAAAAAATAAATATATGTAATCTATTACATCATCTTTAGTCAGCCAAGCATGCAATTTCAACACTATGGACTATTATGGTTTGAATATACATACATTATTATTTAAAAAAAATCTTTTGAGTCGCTCGTTGTTCACGACACCGACTCCGACTCCACAGCCCTGGTTATTACAGTCACAGTTATGTATTAATTAAATTGGCACCATGGCACAGTAGTCAACGTAGTTGGCTGCTATACCGGACCTCACGGGTGCAAATCCAATTATGAACAGAAATTTTGATTTGATTTATTTATTTCTATACGAAGGCATGAAGGCATGATTGTATGATCTTCATGAATCCACCCTTCCACCATTGCAATCCTTAAATAATGGAGTGTATCGAGAATGATTTGCCAGTCCTGTACTAGCCCTATTTATTTTCACTTTTCTTATGGAATAAAAGAAAGGTTAAGCGACTGAGTAACATGCAGTTCTTGTAGAAAAACCTTTGTTAAGATATCTCCGTAAAGAAGTCACATTGGGAGCGGACATGGATAAAATAATAATAATAAAAATGAATTGGAATGTTTTTAAAGTCAGGGTGCTACTTAAATTTACCATTATCTAAAAAAGCAACTTCTATATATAAAAAAAACTAGTTTTGGGATACAATAAATAACCAATCTAACAATTTAATACCACTCACTAACATGTCAAAATTTTATTTTTAAAATTTATTAGTGTTATTCAATATTTCGAACACTTCTCACTAAACACTTCATTATAAAATACTCTATCAATGTTTGTACACTCCACACCTGGATTGACACAATTTTTTCGTTCTCTATGATCACCATTACAGCGCCAGATTTGAAATAAGAGATCGATAGAAGCTTAAAAATATTGAACTTAATTTAAAAAATCGATTATTTTGAAAATAAAATGTCAGAATTTCTTAACATATTAATTATATTATAACATAACGACGTCTTGCCCATGGCTTTATCCAACTGACTTTCTCTTAGGCATGCTTAACTTTAATAGTTTGAACGTTCGAAGAAAAATGTATCTGGCCATATATTTCTTTCGACTTAAACGAGGCCAAAATGAGAATTCCATCATCCTTGAGAATGTGAATCTAAATGTTCCTGATTATTTTTTGAGAAATCGTGGACATGAATTGTTTGTTCTCCCAAGTTGTAGAACCAGCCTGCCAATGGGAATACCACTGGGGAGAGCTTTAACGGTGTTCAACTATATTGCTTCAGATGTCGACATTTTCCACGTAGACGTGGGTGAGTTTTGACGAATACTATTTTTTATGCATTAAAGTAGAGTTCGTCGGAGCTTACTCAGTTTAATTCATTGGCCATTTTTTTCTACTGCTTTTAATATTAAACTGTACTATTTTTTTTCTTCATTGTAAAAGTTTTAAGTTTGTAATTTGTCAACCTTGTGCAATGTTAATTAATTAAATACATAAATATTAATAGTAATTAATAAATAAAAACATTTTTGCTATTTAACAGGTGGAAGAATACGTATAACTTTTTCTTTAAATGTAAAGCTAGTATGTGTTGAAAATAATAAAAGCAATTGCACGAATTTGTTTACGTAATAGTTGCACAGTTTAACCCCACATCGTTAGCTTTAATGGTTAATTAAGGCCGAGGCTGGCGGGCGGGCCACAGGCTACCCTGCCTAGAAGATTCCAACCGAATTCAGATTTCATTTTAAACATTATATTTAGACTCGTTCAAATCAAAACACGAGCCCGTGTAAACATTTATTCGTTAGCTAGACTGATTCGAAATAATATAAATTTATCAAAAAATACACAATATTACTTTGTACTTAACTTTCACTTTAATTTATCAAGATCAGGACCAGTTTTGCTCATGGCGAGTATTGTCAATGGATAAGAAATAAAATTGAACAGTGCTATTTATACAAAAACAAAATGAAATGAAAGGTGTAACAAACAATTGACATTGAAAAGATTTTACTTTATTTATGGTAGAAATTATCAATAAGTGATTCTAAACTAACACAAATTAAAATGTTTAACACCTCTAATATGTAATTAAAAAATCATAGAATAATAAAGTTTGATAATATATATGTATATATATATATATATGTAGTTAGTTTTTTTTTTAATTTAAGATTTCGACTGAAGGTGCTTGGTGGAATTTAAAATATAGTTAGCTTTCTTTAATGGGGAATATTATTTAAGCTCAATTAAAAATAATATCGACTGTGGAAAGGAAAAAGGACGTAATCCACATTTTTTTCAAAACAGGTTTTTCACAATGTATCAAAATTGGTACACGTTCTATCAAAAGGATGCAAACTGCAAATGTCGAATTAGTATCTAAATTTAGTTTGAAAAAGATGACCATGTAAAAAATTAAAACCAAGAAAAAAGACTGAAAGAAAGGTTTTTCCTAGACAACATATTTAATTAATATTTGATTATGTCAATTAAACACCAGTTTAGAAGTCTCCATGCACTTTAAGATTGTGTATAATTCATAATTTGCATATGGCCCAAAATCGTCAAAACACGTTTTTTACGCCTCCTATAATAAAATTTGATATGTGTAGGTTACGTCCACAGTCGATATCCCAACATTAGATGAAATATGTACCATATTTTTTGCGTCACACAGTCAAACGTAGAAGAGTAATAAATAAGCAATATGACAAATATTTAAAAAAATAAATAAACAATAAAATTCATATGTAGCAATTAAATGCTCAGGCAGAAATGTGAAATATTTAATGCTGTTCAAGGGAAATCGACTTTTCTATACCATGTAAGATGTAATGTGTCTATTTTATTTGAAAGTTGACTGGATTTATATGGCAATTTAAACAATGTGATTTATTCATTTAGTAAATTACAAATAAAACAAAACGTCACATACAATACTTAATTTTATGCATCTTTCCATGAAACGATGGCATGATAAGAACAAATAGTAGCCGATAAGTAACTCCCATTATATTATGTACACATACAACTAATTTATGATACTTTTTACAACCAATCTTAATGAATAATTAAGTCTTATTGTGCACCTAAAGCACGATCTTATACTAGAGTTTCAATAATTGAATCCATTAAATTAATAGTATGATAGACAATATAACAGGTGACCAAACCTATACAATCAATGATAAGCAGCTGATGCGAAATCCGTTAAACAGTACCTAATGCGAACAATTGAGTATAATTATGCAAGACGACAGAGCAATCACAGCAACTGATGACTGATGGCACTATCGATAGTAGTAATCCGTTTAATCCAATATCAAATAATTATATACAAGCACAACACTCGTAATGACCATTTAAATTGTTTTCATTAAAAAATATATGTATATAATAGTAATTACAGTATTTTTGAGAGACTTCCGACTGAGAAGTTTTTAGGCAGCTTACAAATATCTTTTTAAATTAAGATAAAGTAATGTATATTCATACCATCGATACGACTGTTAATATTATTTGATTGAAAATACAAGGTAATAACCGCTTAACATGGACAAGTGAAAACGTTTCTACTGTTTCGCGCCCGACAGCTCAAAATCACGAATGGACAATTGTATGAAATGTTCATTTTAAAACTGACAGACCAGTAGTCAAAATTTAAAGTTATTCCACGGAGAATTTTTTATTAATAAGCTTTCGTAATTTCGACTTTCTAGTGGTTAGTGCACAGTAATAGTATGTATAATTGATCACTTTATACGTGCTTTATTACGGTTTGAATAATCAACACATTTGTAGGCAGTGCATTTTCCCATGTCACGCAGTGGAACAGCATTCTGGCATCTTTTTTATTTGCATTTTTAATGTTTTAAATCAATATTTTCAAAAAATTTGTTTTTATTTTGCTTTTAATTTTTTTATTATTTTCATTGAAAACCATTGGGTTGCCTGTATTTTTTTGATCACTTTTCTATCTTTTAAAATACGTTGATCGGTGGTTACTCAAAAGAAGACAAAGTTTTCTAGAAAGATCCCTGATTTTTTTTCAATTGATTTATCGATTTCTGTTTGAAGTCATGGGTGTTTGTGATATCTCAAATATTTCCTCTCACCCTTCCAATCCTAAAACTAACGGGACAACGGTGAGAGCGATTACTTAACCACTAGTCTTGTCCTTACTTTTATTCTTATTTTTTAAGAGAGGTTGAGGAACTGAGTAACAAGTAGTTCTCGTAAAAACACTTCGGTTGAGACACTTCCATTAGCAATCCGTATGCTCTACATTGGAATCAGACATGGATTAGAAGAAAAAAGTTTAATTAAAAAGCTTGACAAAAAATGAGTTCCGACAACTTAAATAAAAGCACTGCTTGTAGTTACTGTGAATATGATAAAATGTGTTTTTTTCCGAGGGTATACAAATAGTTAAAAAGATCTTGCATGTTCTTAATATATTTAAATTTAAAAAAAATGGACTAATACCAATTATCTATCATAATTAATTTATAAGATGTCTTAAACACTCATTTACTAATTATAGTTAATTTTACAGTCAATTATATATACTTTGTATTATATTATTATCCATAAATTCTTTTCACATTTCAAATAACCAATTGTTTGTAACATTCTTATTAGTTTTTCATACTTTGTATAAATATATATGTGTTTCAATATGGTATATATATTCATATAAAATAAGATTATTTCATGTATTAATACGTAATCCACGGAATAATCTAAGTTATTTTATATTTTTTATTAAAATGAACTTCCACAAAGTTACCACCGAATCCATCGAAAGTATATATATTCTATTATTAGCTGAAATTGACCGTGTAAAGCGAAACCGGTCCTGATTCTAATAAATAATAGTTTAATAGACACGAAAGAGAGTTTCCACCAAGTATTGACAGTGAACATTTTTAAAGTGATTATTTTATAATTCAATATTATTTTACACGTATAAACGTTGACTGAATTAATGATATAAGAGGATTTTGAATATGGTAACGCTTCTATATTGGCGCTGAGCTTGAGGGGAAAGTGTCACAACTCACAGGGCAACTTTAGGGCGACTCTACTCGACGCGGCGCTATACGAAACGACGCGATGCGAGCGTCGATACTTTATTAAACCCGAAAGTCGACCGCAACCTGTCAACGGGAGTCACTATACGCGGACAAGGATAACGTGCCATTCCACCTACACAAGTCCGCATCTACCCGCACCTACTCGCAGGTCAATTTCGCCCCATTGCTCTATAGCGTGATTTATAATCACAATATGAATTCCAGTGATTTATACTTATTTACGGATATAAGCCAAAGAAAAAGAGGGAAATCCTAATACATTGCGACCCCTTTTATTAGGCAAAATGTTTTATAGACGTCAGAGTAAAATGCTGATACAGGAAAAAACTGAAACAGATAATCAAGACCGAATATGTCATCGGATGGAAATATATTACAGTGGTAAGAATTATTTCTGCTTATGAAAGTGGTACTGCATTTTGGCTCGATTATTATTGATAGCTTCAGTAACATCGTAAATTTAATATATCTACACGTTTATAGTTTATATTATAGTTATAATGTTTTTCAGTAAAATGATTAAAGTTGAATGTAAACAACATGGAATCGCTTACTATAGTTAATATGGCAAGGCTTTGTAGTGACAAGTGTATTTTAAAATGAGCATCGAGTATTAATGAGAATAGCTGAGTGATTATAAACGATTGGTCATGTAGTGGTAATATCTAGTGTTGATATTTAATCTATAACAATATCTCATTTAGACCAATTGAGTACGCAGCCGAGAGAGTTGGCTCAGTCGAATAAAAAACAATTTGAACGTGACGTACGGGACTTGGTCGAGTAATTCTACTAGTGATTCGAGTGAGCAAGTGAACAGAAAACGTTTTTATTTCCTTGGCCGAGAAGATACTTCCATCACCTGTGTGAGTGCTTAGTAGATAATTCACTGACAACATCTGTTATCTTTTCATCTTGGTGTAGCTATATCATCGTATTGATTATTCAAATAAAATATTTATTGGATTTTTTATTCATTTTATGATGGCTATTTATGTTGTAAAGATGTTGAATCGAACGAAACTTACATACAAATTAAATTAATTGTTGAACCAAATTTATGTGCGTGTAAACGTTTACTCAGTAGCGTACTTTATTATTCTTAACGAAGCTTCCTATTGGCTTGCTTATTTGATATAATCATAAAACCGTATAAGTAAACTTCAAGTAAAGTTGATCGTATGGAACAACGGTTAGCGTTGTTCGTGCCGGACTTCACGGGTTCGAATCCAAGTACGAGCAGAATTTTATCGATTTCTAATCGAAGGCATGGATGTTTGAAATGTTTAAAAATTCTCTCCCACCCTTTCCGATCCTTTAATAACTTGTTGTAATGAGAACGATTAGTTAACCACTAGTCCTTTCCTAGCCTTATCCTTCTATCCCTACTACTCTCTTTGAATAAGAGAGGTTGAGCGACTGAGTAGCAAACAGTTCTCTTAGAAAAGCTTCTGTTGAGATACCTCCATTAGGAGACCATATGCTCCACATTGGGATCCGACATAGATAAAATAAAGTAAACGTACGAATAATAAATAAAGACAGATGCTAAATCAAGGTAATAAATTTTAAAGTGTATGAAAGTGGTATTCAGATCCGATCCCTTGTCATAATGTTATATTGTACGAATGATACTTTACGAAGCAAAGATGTCCCACTATGACAATTGGAGAATTTCCAATCTAACCACTCCGCCACGTTCACACCCTCGGCTACATATTTGTCTGACAAAATAAAACCATCTATTTGGAATTCCCTCTTTGCAAGTGCAATATCTGTCGACAGTCGGCACATACACCCCACTTCCCAACTGATACTAAGTGGTTCGGCGGCGGCGAGAGGGTTAGCCGCTGGCGATTTATTTTCACCACTCGAAAAACAAAAGGTGGTTATGTTATATTATTACTTATCACACATGTTTGTTTTGATATTGGGAAACTTTCTTCATCATGCTGCTTGTCTGGGATATAAAATGCATCGTGTCCAAATTTAATATGTTTTTATTTTACGCTCAATCAGAGCAGAGCAGGTATGCCAGCAAAACTTATAAAATAACTTTATATCAACTCAAAAAATATATTAAATTATTTAATCAGTTTAATAGCGGAAGCAATAGGGCAGGGCCTCCAATCCCGGAATCCTGGGCTTGTGATAGTACTAATCCCGGGATTTCGGGTTTGAAGGAAATTTCAGAAACTTGCGAAGAGAGATTTTTGTTAATTTTGTTAATCTCAGAGCAGCGTTTTTTCATTTTAGGAAATCCGTAAATTTCCAGGATTTCAAAATCGCCGAGCAAAATTTTTTATACTATTTTGTTCTATGAATGAATAATATTTTGATGATCTTCAATTTTTCCGTAAATATCATTTTTACACGGTTTTTTTTATACAGTGCTTAGTGAAACTTATCTACTATGTTCTAAAAGAGTTGAGTATATGTCGTATAAAAGTTTATAATATATAATTAAAAAATAATCTAGGTCCGTCATCAAGTGATCAACGTAATTGGTCTCGGCTGCAAAGTGCACGGTTTCGAATCCAGCACAGAAAGATTTTAGCTATAAATTAGTATTGTTCTAGCCCCTTCTATTTATCCAGTTGTTGAACAACTACGTTCTCGTAGAAAAAACACCTGTTGAGTTAAACTACATAAGAAATCAATATGTTTCACATTAGGAGCTGATATGGTTAAAAAATATATGTTTTATTATAAAATAATCGATGTTGTATCAGTCGAATATGGACTCAACAGAAGACCCAACAGAAGAGTTTCTATGAGAATTGCTCTTGATTGAGTTGGTCAACTTCTTTTTTTAATTCAGACAGTAAGGATAGAAGATAGAAGGATAGGACTATCACAAAATAAGTGGTTAGCTAATCGCTCTAGAGCTACGCCTCGATTTTTAATGATAAGATGGGTGGGAGGAGGGGAATGCTTTTGATTATAAATTTAAAAATGAATCTATAAAAACTGTTTGAGTCTGTGACTTGCGTATTTTAAGCCAACGACTTTGATCACTTGACCAACGCAGCCGGCTAATTCAGAACTATAGTACCGAAGTAGTAAATTTTAATTATCAAAGAAGCTGAAATTTTTGTTTGCAGTTTTCTCAGAACTGTCACATTTTTTATCTATCAACATATGAAGGTGATAAAGCTGCCTTATTGGAACAGTTACCATATCATATTGGTAACCCCAGATAATAATAGATTGTACTGTTGTGTTTTTATAAATTTATTGAAAAAAATAATTATTTTACTACTCATAAATAAAATGCATTTAATCTACTGTGAAAAGACCAATACGAATAAATTATTCCGCATCATTGCGAAATCGAATCAAAAATTCCCATCGAGTAGTCGGCCGACATCGTACAAACATTCAAATTATTGTAATAATAATTTAGGCGAACACGTATCCGGATGTCACAGCACGAAACGCGCTTCGCAGTTTGCATACACCTTTCCAGTTAGAATTTAGACATGGCATATTGATTTCCATAAATTACAATATTGTTCAAGTATGCAACAAATGCATTTGGCGTACATTATGAGCTTCGGAAAATGTGGCTCGCTCGGCCACATGTGATGCAGGGGGTGCCGTGCAGGTGCGGTGGACGCCATCGAAATAGTTATGCATGCGATACTAAATTCAGCCCAGGGAAATATTTACCCAAATATGTTGCATCCGCAATTGAATCACTTTTTAATTCAAAATTACCGTCACGCATTCTATTTTAAATATATTTTTGACTTCGCTATTATATTAGTCGTTAGTAGTCGAGTGGTCAACATCGTTGGTTTCGTTTACGTAGAACACTGGTTCAAACCCCAGTGCGGACAGTTTTTGTAAATTGATTTTTAATTGACTTCGGTACAAAGACGTGGATGTATGTGAAGTTTTAAATTCCCTTCCACTTTTCCTATACTTAAAAAAAGCGTAGCGATGGCGATAAGCTTACCACTATTCCTGTCCGAGTCATATCCTTCTATCCCAACTCTCATTGAAATAAGAAGGTTGAGAAACTGAATAACACACAGTTCTCGTAGAAACACTTCTGTTGAGAGACAAGGTAACAAATATCAACTTATGTATTTATACATTTTTTATAAGAAGTTTATAGCTATTATTGTTATAAAAAATTGTAGAAGTATTTACAATGGAGTTCTACCAAGTAAATGCCAATTCAATCAATAACACATGTTAAGATTAACTCCATTATTTACGTTGCAAACGGATATGGTTAAAAAAATATTCGCATCGATGGCTATTACGTAATTGTTTCCTTATTCGGTTCGACTGAAAAAATATAATTTAAAAAAAATATATCTAACAAAAATATGACCATGCATAGATTTGTATATGTTTAGTGCAGCGATTTCAGACCTGGAAGGCGTGGGCTATTACAAAAGGAGACATTTATTTACCCTTTAAAAAGTGTCTTTATAACTATATGAAATAAAGGATGGGAGGGGCACAAAGATGTTTTTTCTTCAAAGGGAGGCTCAGTAACATACAGGTTGAAAACCACTGGCGTAGTGTATTTTTTATGTAGACCAAGGCTACCAAATCACGGCTCACGGGCTAACGTTGAATTACTGTTTCTGTAGAAATTAACAGTAAAATATATGCAGAAATTGTGATAAGTGAAGTTGTTCATTAATAAGTATAATGACAAAGTTGATGATGATGATACGGTAATATCATTCCTAAAATAACTACATTTACGGAATGTTTTAATAAAATTGTTAGCCACGCTGGAAAAGGTTGCACTGTATGGAGTTTATTGATAATACTGTCATGATTTTGAGTGTTCACTGGGGTGCGTTTTTTACGTCAACACTTTACGAAGCGTTTCGGTGAAATACCAAATCACTTCCTATAAACACCTATCGGGTCGGGTAAACATTTTTGAATTGAAACTCTTTCCCTCCAGGAAATGCCGGCGTCGGCACAGGCGAAAATCCCACTGCGCCAGGAATCTATTTATTTTATAGAGGATATAAGTTCCATTTTTCATATAAAAAAAACGATAGATATATCTCTAACTCGCATTTAATTTTGTCTGACATATACAATTTATGACTTTTTTTAAAGTAAACATTTTTATCTCAAATCAAAATGTGTACGGTAATTAAACAGTAAAAAATATTAAGAAAATTTAACGCATTTTTACTTTTTTATAAAAAATTATTTGCGTTTTTTTTATATATCGACTGTGGAAAGGAAAAAAGAACGTAATTCACAGTTTATTCAAAACAACTTTTTTTCGATAATCACAATGTATGAAACTTGATACACGTTCTATCAAAAGGATGTAAGCTGCAAATGTCGAATTAGTATCTAAATTTATCTGAGAAAAGATGAGCTCGTGAAAGTCGAAACCAAGAAAAAAGACTGAAAAAGAAGTTTTTCCTAGACAATTTCTTAAAAAAATATAAGATGATGTCAATTAAACACCAGCTTAGAAGTCTCCGTGCACTTCAAGGTTGTGTTTATTTCATAATTTGCATATGGCCAAAAATCATCAAAACACGTTTTTTGTGCCTCCTGTAAAATTTGCTATGTGTGGGTTACGTCCTTTTTCCTTTCCAAAGTCGATATGTATCTCAAACCAAAATGTGTACGGTAATTTAAAAGTAAAATTTATTAAGACAATTAAACGCATTTTTACTTTTTTTAAAATAATTTTCTCATCTTTCATTTTTTGCGTTTTTTTATATATGTACATATCATGTTATTCTTATTTTTTCTAGTATAATAAATAATAGTAATATTTAATACTTAAAATTGTTTTTGTATTAACTATATGACATCATAAAACATGTTTAAAGATACTACTACGTTACTAATTACTATACATGTATTTTTTAGTCCATGTCCATTCCCAATGTGAAATATATGGCCTTCTAACAAAGGTATCGCAAGTTTTTTTTCAACGAGACATGCTTGTTTCTTAGTTGGGCGATCTCTCTTGTATACGAAGAGAGTAGGGATAAAAATAATGAGGCTAGGAAAAGACTAGTGATAGGCAAATCACTCTCGCTACAATCTCTTATTTTATGATTGGAATGGTGAGGGGGTATTTTTAGACATCACAAATATTCATGCCTTCAAACAGTAATCGATAAAACGGTTAAAAAATGCTGTTCGTACTGGGACTCGAGCCCATGAGGTCCGGCATGGAAACCAACGATATAGACCACAGTGTCACGGTCCTGACAAAAATTTACTGCTACAACATTTTGAATTACATTACTTTATCTAAATATATTATTATTACTTGAGTTTGCATTTTTAAGTAAAAACTGTAACGCTTATAGAGAGAAAGATACGTGATTGTGATAATTCAGAGACGCGTCAATTTGATTATGTTATGAGTTATGAGTCTATAGTCTGATCACGTTTATACAGAAAATAACACAATTTCAAACAATAATTTCGTATTTAGCTGCTAATGAATTGAAATACACCCAATCCTTTTTTTACGCGATACATTGGTTTCAGAAAGTGGCGCGTAAAAAATCCTCATTTTCATATAATTTGATAAATCGGTTCCAAATCCGCGTAAAAAAAGTACCAAAAATGTATGAAAAACCTCACGATTTCGTCCGAAAGAATCACATAAATTCAAAATCGCGCAAAAATAAATCACGTAAAAAAGGATTGGGTGTATGTATTATATTTAAATTAATAATAAAATATCAATATTTACATTAAGGTAGTATGTTACATATTCCGAAGTTTTATTCTGGTTTTTAAGAGCTGTGAATCGTAGTGTATGAAACATATACAGGCGGACCTCTACTTTCGCACAATTCGCTATTTCGCACAAATGAAAGAGAGGAAGAAGGTTCAGAAAAAATCAAGACTTTAACAATAAAAAGTATGAATGAAGCTTTTATTCATCTCGATACAATTTTGAATATTATGGAAGAATTTGATCCCAGTGGAGAACGCATATCACAAGTGCGTAGAGCGATCCATAAAAGCACTGCATGTTACAGAACTCTCCATGAAGAAAAGAAAAAAAAGAGTAAAATACAACTAACTCTTGACAAGTTTATTAACTCAATGGTTGCCACAGACGAGATATCTCGTATTTTTTTTCGTGCTCAACACGCCAGAGACGAGTTATCTCGTCAATAATTAATTAAATTAATAATTGCAAGTTATAGCCGGCGTGCTAGGTAATTACTATTATTATTATTATTTTTTTTTACCATGTCCGCTCTCAATGTGGAGCATATGGACTCCTAATGGAGTTTATCTCAACAGCAGTGTTTCTACGAGAACTGCTTGTTACTCAGTTGCTCAACCTATCTTTTTTCCAAAGAGAGTAGGAATATAAGGAAAAGGCTAGGACAGGACTAGTGGTTAGCTAATCGCTCTCGATACGCCTCGTTCATAGGATAGGATGGGTGGGAGGGGGGAATTCAAGACATCACATACATCCATGTCTTTGAACAGAAATTCATAAATCGATTGAAAAATCAATTTATAAAACTGCCCGTACTGGGATTCGAATCCGTGACCTCCGTAGCGATAGTCAACGACGTTGACCACTCGACCACGCAGGCGGCTAAATTAATTATCTACGGCAGCTAAAAGGCTAAAAAAACCAATTTTTGGTGTTTTTCTAGATCCCTCTACGTTCGAACATTCAACATTCGCACACATTTTCAGGAACCAATTTTGTGCGAAAGTGGAGGTCCGCCTGTAGTATATATAGTTGAGCGTGAATACTTAAGATGAGGTGTTGCAAAACCCCGTACAGGTGTTCGCTGTTCCGCCTAGATGCGAAGGGAAGGAAAGATCGCGACCCTCGAGAAGAGCCGAGGCCCAGAAGTCTCGAGTCGAGCCGAGACGACGGGTTAAGCCTCTTCAAGTGACAGTATGTCAATACAACGGGAGCTGGAGAGCCGAGGTGGCGCGCTAACCTGCATAAGTGCGCTCGCACATAATCTTAATGCAATGAAAATAAAACGGAGGGAGTGTGAGCGTAATGGGGACAGACTTTTCGGCGCTGCGCCTCACCCTGCCTCTGGGGCCGACGCGGGGCGCCGTGTGCCGAACAAATATATTTTTAACTGTTTACAGTGTATTACGATGGGAAATGAAACAGTGCGTTGGCGGCATTTTTGTCACCGCGGGGGTTATTTGTACAATGATACGGAATGTTTTAAGCAATTCAGAAATATTTATATTTTATACAATTTGCCGCCCGTGTGGTCGAGTGGTCAATGTCGTTGGTTTCGGTTCAGCGGTGGCCGATCAATGTGGCATTGGATCAATGCACCCCTTGTATATGTAGGGGACGGTTATATTTCATGAAATAATATTAAAACATAACATTTATACCATCCACTCATATTAAATTCTTCTTCTATTGTCTAAAATAAAATAAAATAAAATAAAAATTTTCTAAATTTTTTATTATATACAATAAATACATTTAGAATTTAAAATGAGTGAATGGTATAAATGTTATGTTTGAATATTATTTCATGAAATATAACCACCCCTGCATATACAAGGGGTGCATTGATCCAATGTCACATTGACCGGCCGCCACTGTTTTGGCTACAGAGGCAAAGGTACGGACAGTTTTATAAATTGATTTTTTAATCGATTTATGAATTTCTGTTCTAAGGCATGGATGTATGTGATGTTTTGAATTCCTTCCTCCCACCCATTCTATCCTATGAACGAGGAATATCGACAGCGTTGAGCTAACCACTAGTCCTGTCCTAGACCTATCCTTCTATTCCTACTCTCTTTGGAAAAAAAGAGGTTGAGCAATCGAGTAAGAAGCAGTTCTCGTAGAAACATTTTTGTTGAGATAAACTCTATTAGGAGTCCATATACTCCACATTGGGAGAAGACATGGTAAAAAAAAGAGCAGTCAAGAAATGAAGTGATACAAGTAGTAAAATGATAAAAAAAATCTATCGAGAATTTAAGTATAATCACGTATTTACTCGTTTTTAGATATGAAGAATATTTATAATGTTAAATATAACTATTTTTTTTCCTAAAACACTACTTGGCTCACTTTACTTCTTAAAGTCTCATATGTTTTATTATATGATATCGCTCTTAAAATTATGAAGAAAATGTGGAATCGTTTTGTCTTATTTTTGTTTTTGTTTTGGAACATAATTTCCAGTTATTGTAATTCTAGCTACATCGGAATTTTATATCAATTTTCGGGTATTTCATATTTTAATTCATCATATGTATAAAATTATTCGTCTTTTACCACTTGTTATAACAACTGTTTTAAGTTTTCAGCTGACATCTCGAATTATTATTAACAAATGTAGTTACTAAGCGTTAATAAAAAACGAACAATTAGTTTATTGTAAAAATATTGTTATATAGTGTTTGTGATAAAATATTTTTCTAGAAAATGCCTGGATATAATATTATGTATAGCATCGCCCAATTTACAAAAATATATTGACATATATGTAAATTCTTGCAATGGAATCAAACAGCTCTAGTCAAATGCAGACGCCAATGTGAAAATGCAAATTTTAAAAGGCATCGCTGACTTGACGAAACGATTGAACGAAAGATCGAAAGATATTTTTATATTGAAGGTTTCAGTTTGATGTTTACCTCATGAACACCTTATATATCAGTTATTTTTAAATCCTAGTTAAACAATTGGAATAAAAATACTATTAAAAATAAAATATAGCTACTGTTAAAATTAGTTATAAAATTTCACTGTGCTTAGAACGTGTTAATAGTATGTTCGTTATTTCTATCACAGATGTAATATTTCTGTTAATTGCCAAAACAATTTTTATCTGATAAAGGTTTTTTTGATAGAAATTTTGTGGTTTACCAGACGATATATATCGGGTCCTATGACGCAGCGGCTAGCATTGTTCATGTTCTTGTGTTGGCTTCCGTGCCGGATCTCACGGGTTCAAGTCCCAGTACGAACAGCATTTTTTCGACCAATTTATCGATTTTTGTTAGAAGGCATAGGTGTTTGTGATGCCTAAAAATTTCCTTCCACACCTCCGATCCTTCAATAACTAAGCGCAGTGAGAGCGATTAGTTAAGAACTTGTCCTGTTCTAACCTTATCCTTCCATTCCTACTACTCTCTTTGTAAAAGAAAAGTAAAGCGACTGAGTAACAAAACAGTTCTCGTAGATAAACTTCTGTTGAGATACCTCCACTACGAAGCCATATGCTCCACATTGGGAGCGGACATTTTTTTTTTTAAAATATGATATATTTTGATTTTTTCGTATGCCTATTATTTCTCATTAACAAAAATATCATTAAATCTTTAATAAATATAGTATAACAGTAAAAAGAGATTAAATTTTCCATCGAATAACACATTTTTTTCCGATTTATTCTTACGTTTACATAGCATATTTTTTTCAGAAAGAACTATTTTGCCATAGATTCAAATGAAAGCATTTTTTAGTAACATTGATAGAAAGAATTCTCTTATATTAACACATTTTCTAAGCATATTGATGTTTTCCACGAAGAAAGTCACAAAAGCCACTCGGTAAATTATAATATAATTTACGCCCTATGAAAATACTTCTTGTCTACTCAGATGCACTTTATGGTGAAAGTTTTTATTGTAAATATCTTTCACGAAACTTATGTTTGACTATTGAGAACTATTGTGTCAAACTTATCCATTGACGCAAAAAACAAAATCAACAATTGTTAATAAATTTGTTTCAAAGCCAATGTTGTTCTATTTGGCTTAGTGGTGAAAGCCTCGACTAATCCTGACATTCCTTACATTGTAATGAAAATGTTCTTTATAAAATTAATAGCTGAGTCCATTTGGTATGGGCGCTTGTGATCTCTTTTCTTCTCGGGCTAATTTAGAGTGACTCATTGATTCCCAGTAAAACATTTTTTTAAATTGCTATATTAGGAGTGAATTTATTATTTATTCTCAGCGGATAGTGATGAATAAATACTTCAATAAAATAAACAAAATATTGATAATTGAAATGTAAAACAATACAAGTCTAACCTTTTGTGCTTGATTCATAGTTATTGGTTTATTCAAATTTAATTCACCTTATGGGTTTTTAATATTTCATAAGATGCGCACGTTTTCTTTTGTCTAAATTACTAGTACAAAATATAAAAGCTTGTATTTATAAGTACAAAATGTTTCAATTGTACCTAATCTTGTTTGCCGATAAATAATACAATGTAAATAAAAGCTTCAAAGCTAACTGTTTTGAACACCTAATGTACAAAAAACACGACAGATCAATTCGATGGATTAATTTCAAAGTGCCAAAACTAGAAATTGTTTTGATGTGGCTAGACAAAGTCATCTAAACTGAGTTGTAAAAAAATGATAATTATTATATGTTTCATCTTCTTATTGAACCATTTAGTTATTTATCTCAATTCCGTTCAAATTTATTGCTACTTCGATACAACCATAAAAACGAAATTTCAAGTTGTAACAGAGATTTTCTATATTTCGTTATTTATATTATGCAAACATCTGCCCACCGAGATAAAACTTGTGATTATTTCTAGTTGTATTTTGTGAAGTTATAAAAGAGACGTATTTGAATGTAATGCAGGCACGAGCAAACTGTGGCCCGCGTATTTTTCTGCGGCCCGCGAGCAATATTATATATTTGAGAAAGATTCACGTTTTTATCTTTTAACGCCTATTGAAAAGAAGATTTAAAATAAATATAATAATCATTATTTTTTGATCAACCAATATGTTTGAACAAAAATTTTCAATCATGAACAATAAAAACTCTTTATGGTCATCCATCACCGATGAACATTTACAAGCAGATTTAGGAATCTCAACTACAGTTAGCACCTGGATTTAAAAAAAATGTTTAAAGACGTAAAATAGTTCCATTCGTCTCATAAAATTGTTTTTTTTTAATGATAATAAATAATGTAATACAAAAATGGTATTTTACTTGCGGCCCGCCGCTCATTTCGAATTCCTGAATTTGGTCCTTCATCCGAAAAGTTTGCCTCCCACTGATGTAATGGGTAATATAACTAAAAACTAAGTCATCGAATTAACTATATAAAATATGTTAGATGTAATGAATTGAAGACAATTCGTATTATGTCTCGGCATTTCGAATAAATAATCATAACTCGAACAAGACGACAAAAATATTTTACAATGAAGAATCGCGAAAAGAAATGAAGATGATTCACGAGTACTTATGTCGAGCGTATCCTTATTGTTGTTGAACAAGTGGAGAGTAGAGCAGGGTACTTTCTGAATTTTTATTAGCAGGTTTCTGTTGAACAGTGCACGTAACGGCAAGTCGGGGGTGGTGGGGATGTTGTTTGTCTTGTTTTAAATTAAATCAGTCTGAGTGCAGGATGCTTCTATTTCAGCGATACACAGTGCAGGCGCGGCACAGCACAGGTGTCGCCTGTTCGCTTTTCACAGTTCACTACACAAAGCTGCTGTACAAAATAAATAAATGTTAATGTTACAACTGTAAAATTTCTGTTGTGTTTTAATTTTTACTTTTTGACGCCACTCTACGGTTTTTAAGCATTCCAAAACATCATCCAATATAAGGCAAACGTTACGACAATTTTGAGAGATAAAATAATGATATTTTAAATTTTACTGATACAATCAATTAACATTTCAATTCAAATCTTATCAGATCAAATTAAAACGTAAAAATAAGCCTATTTCTAATAGTCATAAGTAAAGTATTGATTATAAATACATTGAAATAACTATAGGATTGATTATTCGATAGAAAATGATAAAATGAAAAATCACTATTCTTTCAATACTCATCTGTGATTTTCTCGAAGCTTAAGTTGGAAGGTATTGGTATATAACGCCTATTGACCTTATGATACTGAAGTTGAGTTTATATATTATATTATGAACCACAATAATTATGACAATTTTGCTAGCAATATGCTATGCCAAGTTCCTTGCGCTTCTTGTGATACTAAGTAGTATCTCCAATATTTGAAGCTAACAGTAAAAACATTGGTTAAATTAATAGAAATAAAATAAAATCACATGTTGTTTTATTTAAATGCTTTTTTAATTTTTTGTCTGAATTAATCTGAATAATTAATGTATTTCTCATTTTTACTGAAAATTACTACCCTTATTATGATCACTCAACCTTGACTGTGTTAGTAGACCGCTGCTAATGATTTCAGTAGTAGGTCACCCGCAGTGGTCAAAAGTTTAGCCACCCATGATTTAGATATGGAGTTGTTTTATAAATTGTTGTATGATTTTTATACTTAGCGCATTGGCTATTATTTGTTGTTAGATTCCAAATAATATTTGTAGTATTAAAAAAATATTAAATTGTATAATATCTAAATGTGTAAGACTAGCCAACGTGTGACTTTTTCCTCTTTGTGTTAGTTATTTGTTATATTATAGTCTAGAAAAAATTGACACGCAGCGTACACGACGATATCGCTTCGTTAAGTACACGCCCACGGAATTATAGCTGTTATAAAGTCATATCAGAAGGTGCTTCAAATTGAATTTCAATAAATATGGACCCTAAAAAGAAGTAATTATTTAAACGATTGTTTATTTGAATGTAGCTAAAATTATGATTATCGGAGTCACGGGTTCAAATCCCAGTACGAACAGTTTTATTAATTGATTTTTCAATAGAATTAACAATTTATGTTCGAAGGTATGGGTGTTTACGATGTCTTGAATTCTCCCCTCCCACCAATCCTATCTTAAAAACAGGACGCAGTAAGAGCGATAAGCTAACTACTAGTCCTGTCCGATCCATAACTTTCTATTCCTACTCTCTTTGGAGAAAAGAGAGGCTAGTAACAAGTAATTCTAATAGAAACATTTCTGTTGAGGTAACATCTATTGAAAGTCCGCATTGGGAGCGGACATAATAAAAAAAATTGAGCCTAAAATAATCTGCATTCAATGTGTCCCCATGTAAAAGTTGGACAATTTAAACTTTATTGTGATAAATCTTTTTGAAGATGTTTAGCTTCAATATCATTCCAAAATGGTTTCGCATATTTCATTTGAACTAGTTGCAGACATTTACAAGACAACTCGAGTGATATTATTATTATATTAAACTTAGTCTAGGACGACTTACTATGTCAATAATAAACCGAGAAAGTTGGTTCACTTAATATTTAGATGGCATATTGCTAAACATCAAACTAGTGTGTTATATTATATTATGTATAGCAGTTGAATACAATATGACTAATTGTTTCATAGTGCTTCTGTTATATACAAGTATGTCTTAAAATTAAGAAATCGGTTTAATCTTTTTACGTAAACTATTATTGATTCGAATCGTTCAAATTATGTACATTCTCACAGATTTTGTCACTAACGACCCTGTTTTCGCCTTCGCATGCCGAAAGGCAAAACCAGGGTCGTTAGAGATAAAATCTGTGAGAATGTACATAACTTGAATAATTCAAATTTAATATTGAAATTCCACCAAGCACCTTCAGTCGAAATCTTAAATTATTTTATTGATTCGTTGAAAAAATATTACTAATTCATTAATTTTATTTTCTATATTTAAATTAAAATCAAATGAATTATCTTTATTGAAATAAAAAGAGGAATTAAAAGCCCGGTGTTTTTTAAGATAATCAAGGTAACTGATTTTTGAAACGCTGTTGCATACACACTTTCAAATATTTTTAGATTGTTTAATAAATATTTGCGCAATTCCTTAAAACTGATATGAATGTTATAAAAATAAAAATGGCCGAAAATGCGATGATGATATTTTTGTTTTTGTTTACTTATTTCATACATGAGTATTTGTTTCAATTGCCTTTATTCAAATACAATATTTTGCAGTTAGTTGTCATGTTATGGCCCACCAACACCGAATTAATTTTAATGTGAAATTATTACAACAGTGTTTTATTTTTTGAATATGTCATCTAGTTTGGTTTAATCGAGAATTCGATAAGCTCGATTTTCGGATAATCTTTAAAAAGATTGTCACCTACGAATTAGCTTCTCGACAAACCAATTATACAGATTTTTAGAGGGAAAAGTGAAAAATAAGAATTCAAGAATAAATCTTGTATGCAATATGAGTACTTTCTCAATTTAAGCATAGTTATTTGTATACGTACGAGTCATGTCGAATTATTCAATTAAGAATGCATTGCTTCACCTCATGTTATCTCTTTTGAAATCAAAACATCGCAAAGTTACTCGTGAAACTCGAAACATATTATTCAACATAATAATACATGGAATTGAAGTCGGGGAAGATGGCGCGGCGTCGAGCATACATCCCATCAAGAAACGAGCCACGCTGAACGAGAGAAGCTCCCTCGCCTACGCGGCAAAAAGTTTTATATAAAAGTTTATCTGTCAGTTGTATCTTGTTATACAACCCGTGGAATGTTTATCAGAAATGCGTGTTAAACTTTTCCGCCGAAGGTTTTCTTCCTTTTCTGTGTGTTTTTGTTCTTTTTTCCCCTTGCAGGCGGGGACATTTGTTTCGCAGTCCTATTCGGGTAAACCCTTCGTTTTTTTTCTCATTCTGAGACCATTTGCTCATGAAAAATGTTATCTCTTTGATTGTTTTTTAGATGAGCTTGGTCGTAATATATGACTCGAAATAAGGATCACTTAGTGTAGCGTTTGAAATTTTAAGCAATAATAAAGTACACATTTCTCCTTAATGCACATTCGATAGACGTTTTTGTTGTGTTTATATAACAGTAGATCAAGGTCAGTTAGCAACTACAAATTATTTATAAAACTAATAAATCTGAAGTTTACGGGATTCTTTTAATGACATTCGTGTTTATGTTTACACTAATATGTACATTACAGTGGCGGCAAGTTAATGTGACATCAGATAAATGCTCCCCTTGTATATGCATGGGCGGTTATATTTCATAAACATAAAATTTAGACCATTCACTCATTTTAAATTCAACATCAAAAAATTAAATTTAAATAAAATTTTCTAAAATATTTATTATAGACAATAAATACATGAAGATTTTAAATGAGTGAATAGTATAAATGTTATGTTTGAATATTATTTCTTGAAATATAACCGCCCCTGTATATACAAGGGGTGCATTAATCTAATGCCACATTGACCTGCCGCCACTGGTACATTATAAATATATATATGTTAAATTGGTCAAATAATGATATGCTGATGCATCGAAGAGATCTGATATTCATAACGGCTGTGTAAATCGATGTAATAAAGAAAAACATACATTTCAGCAAAAGATTGCACTTTTTTTAATAATTTAAAAATAAAATAATAAATTTACTTTAATTAATTTTATTGTAAGCGCTGAATAGTGAAATCATTTAAATTGATGAACAATATTTTCTTAGTATTTGGTTTGAAGTAATATTTTCATTATCTCTGTGCGGACTTCAGTATTAAATAATATTATCTTAAAGCAAAATTCTCTATTCTCCTGAATATAGTTAAAAAGCCACCAATTTATACGATTTAAGGTAAAATAAATATTTTTACGTGTATTTTAGTCTTAATACACGAAGCTGTCTCATTTATATGTAATGAAAAAGTTAACGCGTTTGTTCTGGGTATTCATGGAATGACGATATTGTTGAACAAATTCGTTTTATTGGTATTTATTAATTTATCATTATTATTTTCAAAATAAGAAACATAGTTGATAGTATAATAAAAGATTGATTTCAAAAGGACAATATTTTTTGTGTGATAAACAACTTTTAAACCTTTTTTTTCAATGGATTCAACGTTCATTTGTGGAAGTTATTTTTTGATACAGAATTAATTGTGATAACATTATTATTTTACAGTTATTCGTAAGCTTTGTGATGTTCTGTCCTATAATGATTAAGAAAAAAAGAAACACGTGTCAAACGACATCTGTAAAAATAAAACAATTTATTGTTGGAATATTTAAATTATTTAAAAAAAAAATGATCAAAACTGATTTCGTTCATAATACGAAAATATGTGATTTGTATAACAAAATTGTATTTTATTTTTACTAGAAAGTATAATAAAAAAAATATAACGATATATAGGCTGTTAAATCAAAATTAACAATTTATTTTATTTTTACTACACATTACTATCACTGTTCTAAATTCTCCACATTTTTCTACTCTGACGAAATGCTGTAAAGTTTAGTAGTAAAATTTCTATCTTCATCGATTCCAAAATCTTTTACTTAATACAAGAATCACGGTGACTGGAAATCGAATGAAGTCTTTGTACTTTTCAGCGCTGAATAAGAGGTACACAGTTTGTACTAGATGGCGAGTTACAGAAGCATAATAAAATTTGATCAAAGTATTTTCGTTTTGAATTTATATGCTGCATGGAGTAAAAAAGTACAATCATAAATAATAAATGATGTGAAAAAGGAAATCATATGTTATATTATTTGTCAAGTCAAACGATTTCTTTATATATCTATAATATTATCATTAATGATATTAAATTTTGTTGTTGACTATGATCTGATATCGGTTAGTTAAATATAGTTTTTGATTCTGGTATTGGACAGTCTTATTTTGACTGTTTTCTCCGTAAAAAAAACAAAAGAAAATATTGAAAAAGGTATAATATTTAACGGCGATTTTTATATCTCGTTTTTTTCTGTGGTGTAATTAACAGTTATTTATCGTGGACGAACTTGTCAATGACCAAAGATTATCAAGTTAATATATCAAATTACTTTACACTAACATTGTATTTGTATGTTTTTTTTATAATGTAAACGTGTTAATATATTCATATAAATTTTGAAAGTAAATGAATTAGCATGATATATATGAATTAATTTCTTCAAATCATGTAAGCATTGAATTAATTTGTAGAGGTATTTTGATAACATTTAAATATGATGAAATCCATGGTTTTTATCTAAAAAAAATATTAAATGTTTTTGAATAAATTAATGATACTATATCTCTTTTTACCAAAGATTATTAGTCAAAACAGATTTAAAACAATTTAATTAAAAACACGCAATCAAACCCAAGTTAAAAGTGAAAAATTATTTAGTATCTACGTTTTTGTTTTTATCGATTACTGTTTCTTAGAAATTCCATTGGGAGGTTTATTTTTATTATTACACGTAAAGTAAATGTATTCTTTTATGTTTGATGCAACGATTTTTTGTAAGAAATTTGTCGGACATAACTTATGGTCATTTTTCTGCCACACCACCGCTTCTTGAGATCGTCAAACGAATGACCCATCAAAGCTTTTCAATTCCACTATATGGCTTTAAAAATGGTGGTAAATGTGTTTAAATCTATACATACCTGGCTGTCTGGTATAAATAAAAAATGCTTTTTAAAAAAAAGTCAAGAAACATCCATATTTTACTGATTTTTAAATAAATTTCTAGATTTGTATTCAAATGTGTCGAATGTTAATTTAATTCTTTTAAACATAGTTAGGGACATATAGAAAACTTAATGAGAAACCCGACAAAAGATTTTTTTTACAAGATTCGGTTGCCAACTAGTCCTCAATCTCTCTTTAACTTAGACGGTGTAGATAGAAGGATGCGACTGGGAAAGAACTATTAGTAAGTTAATTGCTCTGTCGCGTTTACCAAATATACGCTTTGGTAGGGAAAGTTTTTTCTTTAAGAGTTGCGACTAAAATCAAATAAAGAATTTTTAGTCAGCTTTTTTAGATGGTAATATTTTTTACACTTTCAAATTTCACAACCTGAAAGCAAAAATTAAAATAAATCTAAAAAAAAGAAAGAACTGCACATGTCTTACTTTTGAAATACAAATTAAATCATAGTTTTATTTTATTTTATGATTTCTGATAAATGATAATAGTTTTTTGTTAATTATTATGTTTTTGTGTACTAATCCCACTTACCCTACTGATGTTTTCAAGTTACAAGGTATACTCAATAAATGTAACAGTGGGATTTGCAATTAAAAGTAGTATTTATTTTTTATATCTCAGTGTTTTATTAAGTAGATTTAGATTTCAATAATCAGTAAGATTATTTTAAAATCCATGCCCACTGCCAATGAGGAGAATATAGCCTTCTAATAGAGATATATTAACAAAAGTTTTTTTAAAAGAACTGTTTGTTACTCAGGATTAATGATCCACTAATTGCTCTCGCTACATTTCGTGTGGGAGAAAATTTTTAGACAATATCCGTGCCATCGAACAGAAATTATTTTGATCGAAGGCATGGATGTTTGTGATGTTTAAAAATTCCCTTCCACCCATCCAATCATAAAATATCGAAATTTAGCGACAGCGGTTGTTGTGAGCGATAAAATTGACCGCTTGGCCACGGACCATATCGGTTGGCATGCTTATCTCGAAATCGACATTTTTCAATTTATCTCACAGTTGCTTTCTGGTAGCGATATATACTTAAAATTTAACAGCTGGGGACGATATTATTTAATGAAGAAGAATGATTGTGTATGTGGGAATGCGGTTGGGGTGTTTGTATGTACGCAAGCATAGGAAGATTTCTTGCGGCGCCACATTTTGCTTCATTCAGTTTCATTTTGCCACTTGTTTCTTTGTTCATTCACACGCTTGTGAAGTGAGCGAGGGTGGGAGACCAGGGACGAACGGGGCGTGAAAAGGTGGCAACGAGAGTTGAGCTGGTGAAAAGAGGGTGCAAGGTGAACGATGAAGGGTAGATTGGAAAAAGAAGCTCTCAAGAAGTCTACATGTGTATCATTATTCCATTTTCTTGCGTTAATATTTTTTATCAGATAAACAAATGAAATTTAAAGAAGTTTAATGTTACAGCGGCACCCATATGATATTCAGTATAAACAAATTTAGTATTATCATTACTGTGAAAAAATACATTTTTTTTAATATTGACTTTATAGAGCATCTTCGAGTCTATATCATCTCTGATTTTCTTTTTTATTTACATTCCTTACTAAAAAAAAAGCGTCGAATTGCTGTAGTGGTGAGCAATCCACAGTGAAGCCAGCTTACGTTGAAATCGTATGCATATTATATTAAATATACCTACCTTAATATTATACTCATAAAATATATATCTACACGTATACATACGTACCTATATACAATACATAAATAAGCAAATCGAGAACTCTAATTTATGATGATAATGTTCATGTTTTCGTTTTATAAATTATATTTTTTTCATTTATGGACTGTCGTCGAGCAGAACTGCTCTCGGTCATAAATAATTCTTAAGTATTATTTCAACATAATTATGAAGATAAACTAAAGTTGGATGATGATATTTATGTTACCTACCTCGCTGTGGAACTTTTGCGAGATTTCACGAGCGAGCTTACAAATAGTAAGTATTTTTATGTCTCTATGTAACAGTGAGCTGAGTACTTATCATATTGTGGTGTTGACAAAAAACTATTACGTCATTAAAATCAATTTACTATTTTTTTACGTTAGTGTGTAGAGAGAGAATGGAAAAAGTCTTCACTCCTTTCAATTTCACACATATCAAATTATACATTTACTTTTAAAATTGAATGTTATTCTTAAGATAATTTTGTTTTTTATTGTTTCATATAGCTAACAACCAGAAGTGTTATGTTTTTTAATGCGTTTTGAAGGTTTGGATATGTAGGTGTCTTATTCACCGACAGTTGTGTTAAGGTTCCGCGGAAAAAGAGCAAAATTGCCTTCCCAGAGCCTCCCAAAGGCACGGAGGGCGTTCAATTCAATAAATCGAACAAAGGAAATGAGGTTTGACAGCGAAACGAAGCGAAGGGACGTGCCTCCATATGAGAACGATCGATACAAAAGATCCCGCCAGACTTAGAACCCCATAATTGCTACTAATGTCTGGGTTGAAAATCTTTGCTCTGCCCATATCATCATTCCGGTAATTGACGCCATTTACCTCGGTGGGTTTTACTTATCCAACCCTGCGAGAAAAGAATTTATCCATTAAAGATATTTATGGGGCATAAATCTTGTAAAAAAACAACTGAACCCGCTTTTATGGTCTTAGCCATGTCATATCTCTTTTGAATACCCAGTTATTTGGCGGTCAGCCGATTCTTAATATAATGTGAAATTAGAGCGCATAAAATTTTAACACTCTTTTCACTATATGAATTGGCAAAGAAAATAAAAATCAAAAAAAAGATATTTAGCTTGTCAAAAGGTTATACACTTTAAAGCTAGTATGATGTGCCATAGCTAGTTACAATTCTTACTCATGTATTTTATTTGACGGTAGGTTGAACTTACAACTTGTTTTTAACTAGACACTCCGACATTCAACTTTTTGAGATATTTCCCGCTTCTCTTAGTGGTATGATTTTTATTGGATTTTAAACTGGCTAGTATGAAAACCCTAATGTAAAAAGTAAGAAAACTAAGTGTCCCTTTATATACAATCTAAGGCTTCTCGGTTTTTAGCAAAAAAATGACATTTGAAAGCCGGTTTTTTTAACTAGGTAAACCGGTTTCGAATAAAATATTTGATGCTTATTTATTTATTATTTATTAAAGAACGTTCATATTTTGATTTGAGATTTGTAGCTTAATAGTCAAGCAATCAATGTATGCCTAAAAATATTATGTTAAGGTTTATTTTTAAAATATTTTGTTGTGCATTTTGACTCAGATACAGTTCGCAAAGAGTAGATCAGTGGATGCTGTGTGTTTTTTTTTTGAAGAGGAACACCGGATAAAATTAAAGTATTTTTTCAAAATTATTGAATTATTCTTTATGTGTAAAATTTCGAAAATTGGATTTTATTAAATATTGGAATTCCAATACCAATTTTTTTTAAAGCCCTAGTACAATTTCTTTGTAAATTAATTAAAATTTGTCATTGTTGAAGAAAAAAGTATCACATTGCACCTTTCTTTTGGTTTGTCTAATGTCAAAATGAGAGTTCTGTCGTTCTTCATGATTATGTAAAGAATCGCGGGTATGAATTAAAATCTTCTTTATTCCGTAGAATCGGTCTGCCATCATTACAATTTCGACTTTAAATGTGTTTTACACAGATAATTGAATTAAATCATTATTCCATATTATAACAAGCAATGACTTCAACCTGTTCGGATTCAGTTTGTTTGACAATTAGTGTGCTGAAGTATTAACTGAAATCGCTCTTGATAGTTTGCATAATAGCAATTTGCCAAATATATGATTTCAAATTGAAAATACGATTCGCAATGTACAGTACTTGTAAGCGATTACAAAATACTGTACAATTTTTTTGATTGTATGTCAACAATTAAAATATACTTGTGTTCAATAATAAAAGTGCTTGGAAAGATCAACACAAGACTGTTTGACTTAGCTACACATAATTAACCCGAAAAAAAACTCGTAAAAGCTTTGCTAGTACGCGACCAATGTGATGCAGTTTGGTTCAATTTATTTAAGTTTACGCTTACATTCCTTATTTTACTCACTTTTTGTTTTGTAAGTGCATCTTGCACCTTCTTAAAACTTCGGTAAAAATATTATTTATTTGTTATCCGAGATGATCAAACACGTACAAGATTTACTGCTGAGTTTACAGAATCTGTGAAATAAGATAAGAATCGATAATAGAACAATAAAAAATTCTGAAAACTGTTGAATAGTATATTGTATTTAAACGCATAATCGACGGGTTTCTACGAATGTATGGAGTAAAAATCGAACATATTTAGATTCAAATATATTTTTGACAGCACGGGTAGAGATAAATTTTTTGACCTTCTTTGAACCATAGTATAAGCAAAATTACAATCCAAAAAATAAAGTTTTGATTCAGTATCTTTATAATTTTACTTTATAAGAAGCTCATTGTTAGAATGTATGTCAAGAGCCGTGTTCCAAAATTGTGATATTAAATGATTGTACGCATATTATTTTTGTACCGTATTTATCTTGATTTAACAAAAACATATGCGTTAAAAATTAATTGTGAGTAAAAGGATTGTACTCGCTATTTTCATTTAAGATAAAGGGTTCTATTATGCTATACTTAGTAAAACTACCCACATAAATAGTTACTCAGATCCGCGAGTATTTATATTAATTAATTATTACTACACAATGCGAATATTAAACTTTTCTTATGCAGCATCAATTACCTAACATAATAAACAGAACATTATGAGGGACACAAAGAAAATAACATTTAGTAATTGAATGCGGAAGGTAAGGTACACCTACACAAAGGTACGGCGCCTCCCTTCCTCTTTCGGCGCCCGTCATAACGTCGATTAATGTATTACAGTCAGCAAAGTAATTATTATTAATTACTCTAAGTTGTACCTGCGCCTACCTGAGCGAAGGGGGGAAGCAAGACTCCATCATCAATCTCCATCCGACACTTTGCACAAAACACGATAATGGTGGGCATTTACAGAGATTCAAAAAAAGCGATGAAGATTTGAAAGCTACTGACAGTTCGGTGCGAGTAAGTGGATACTTGGTTGGAAAAGTTTTCGTCGGGCGGGATGGCGCCGTCAACGAATAAAATGCGTCTCTTTTATTTTCGCAATGTCTGTAAACATTTTTTTTTACAAACGGACGATACCTAGTCGTGTCTTGCGAATTGATTTTCACGATTGAATAAATATTTTCATCAAGTTAATGAATTCTCGAAGAAGTCAAAGGATAAAAAGTTTTACACATTTACAAAAAAATCATATCTTTATTAACATATTTTTTAGTGTCATAAAAGAAACATAAATCTAGTAAACAACATTATTTTACGATTCATTTTTTGTTAATCTATGATGACACTGCTTAAAACTAACGATTTAGGAATACCAATTTTTTGTCGTTTGATATAATTATGGATCTTTACGTAGCATAAACTAAGTTTTAAGCCAATTTAATTACCATTTTCTGGTTTTGATTAGCAAGAAAAATTAAGTTGTTTTTTTTGTACTGAAAATTTGCTTACTCTACTCTTCACTAAATTGTAAAAGAACCAATAATGTTTCACGAGGGTGTTTTTGATTTTGAAATAATCTCCAATTAAATTTAGTTTAGAGAAGGATAATAAAAGTTGGATACAGTAACCAAAATTTGAACATGAATAAAAATTAAAATATTTCATGTTTTTTTTAAGTCGTCCCAAAACAGTTGCTGTTGTACAGCTAGTGAAATTTCAACTATCATACTAATAAGTATCAATGTTTGAAACAATAAAAGTGACAGTAAAATCAATGTCCTGCGCCAAACTCGACACGTTATTAATCTAGCAGTTCATTAACATTGGTTTGAAAACAAAAACCAAAGAGAAAGAAAGCTGGCGAAAGAGTTGGGTTGATTCCCTGCGGGGGTTGTAAAAATTGAATTCGCTCGTTGTTCTGTCGGGACGCGTCTGGCATAAGAGCCAGGGCACCGCCAATCAGCCGGCCGGCCGCGGCCACTTACAACTTTCTAACATCACAAAAACGGGTTGTGTTTTGTGCGGCATTACTCTTCGGTGCACCCTCCTCGTGGGCGCGCTCCCGCACCGCCACTGTCGCCACCGTAGCAAACAACCATTGTTGACATGATTCTCATTCGTGCATCAATGAAAGCCAAAATATACTTGCTACGTTTCGACAAATGACATGAAATTTTATCTGTAAAATAATTCAATTACTTCATTAAGTCAATCAAAGTTTAATGTCAATTAATTATCACGTTAATTTATATATAAAAGCGGATGAAAATAAGTGTAAATTTGTCACCAAGTATTAATTACAATAAAATTATATCTTTAAAGTGTTCACTGTCAATACTTTGAATAAAATGGAAAGTATCATAGTAAATTTTATATTAAACGTTTCAGACATGTTGAATCAAGTTCTAGTAAAAAATGAATATAATAAATATTAATTTTTTTGAATTATATACCCTTTGTAAAAATTATTTTCTGTAATATTTGATAAATACATGAGCCTGTTTTCATTATTTTGTCAGTAATATAATTACTACATAAAAAAAATAAATTCTGGACTTTATGGCAATATAAAAAGCACTATATTCAAATTAAAAGGTCAATAATTCAAAGAAGCTCCATACCCTACGTTACAATATTACTGATAACAATTATTATGAACTGATTTAGTTTATAATATTTTGCAACAAATGTATTAAAATTATTCATATTTATTGTCCGAATAATACGTTGTCATATGTATGCAGTTAATAAGTTTTCGGAGTCGGAGTTCTATACAATTTTGATAAGGTAATTACAGAAACATTTTTACCCCAAAAAATAACAATGAAGCGACAGTTGAGTATGAGTAAAAATTACGTTACGGCCCTGCAGGAATGGCTAGACACCCGCGCCGCAGTAAGGCTGCGTTTACGTTTGCGTTCTCGTCTACCGTGCATCGGCTCCCAACCCCCGCTCCCCCTGGGGGTCGACTTTCCCGCTCGCCCGCTGAGAATTTCCTCTGCGGTTTCCTCGACGAGATGTACATCGTACATATATTTGTTCGACTGATCAACTTTCTACTGCCAACTTAAAAGAACACTTCATGAATATTATATGAGATGGGGCATTTCATTAGTCTACCTGGGCCGGATTTCAAACAATCTTTTCGTTTTTATTTATTTATGTAGCAATCTGGCAGGATCCTTTCAATGTTTTATTTTAATATCGATTGATATTGCATTCACTTAGTGTTTTAAGAGAATGAAGCAAATTTTAAATGCCTTTGAATTTGGGAAAACAAAACCGTTATAGTTTCGTTTTTTTCATGTTGTCAGCTACTCATTTTTTTCAAGTAATTTCTGAAAAAATATGCAAAATAAAGAATAAGGAAAAGAAAAATTTCATTTCGAAACATTAAAAATTTGATTATATATAAGTATTTTTCATTACTATTATTGTATGTTTTGAGAAGCATTTTTAAAAAAAATCTTTCGTAAAAACTAAAATAATTTACGTAAGTAAACTTTGAATGAGTTTTTTTTGAAAATATTTCAAATTGGAAAGATATTTAATTAAAATAAATTTGGTATTTTTGAACATACTATCTATGTAGGCTTAACACTCGTAAATAATTATTTTAAAATATAAATTAATATTATATTCGATTTCGGCATTCTAGTTTAAACATTTTTTTGTTCGGTTTATAACAAATTACTCAGCGTAGTTGACTTCCGTAACGGGTCTTACGGTTTCAAATCTTAATACAAATATATCATATTTTCAATCGCATTAGCGATAAGCTTACCACTAGTTCTGTCCAAGCCCCTACCCTTCTATGAGTATTCTCTTTGAAAAAAAATAGATTGAGTAAGTGAGTAACAAGCAGTTTAACAGTAAAGCTTCTGTTGAGAAACCTCCACTTGGAGGCCATATTCTCCACACTGGGAATGTAAATTAACTAAAAGAAATATTCTCTTAGCAGTCACATAAATATATATTGTGTTATTTATTCTATAAGTTGTATAATTTGAAGTAAAAATTTGAAATGAAAATTAATTTAATCGTAACATAATTTAGTGTTTTCGATGGATTCGGCGGTAACTTTGTGGAAGTCCATTTTAATATGAAATTATTTTTGACAAATTTTTTATTCACTCGTGTTAAAAAATTGAAAATATAAAATAATTACAATTTTGTTAAAAATAATAATTATTTTATATTCACAAAAGTCATTAATATAATGGAAAGATTGGTAAATAAGATAGGTGAATCACCATTGTTGAATTTTGTTTTTTGGGATTTACTACAACTAATTTAAATAACTGATTTATTATTATTAATAGACAATAGTGTATTTTACCTCGTCCCTGCATACAGTAAAAAAAGGACAAACCTGGACTTTTATTTTATAATTATTTTAAACTTACTAATAAGAATCAACTTTTTAACACAAGTGGAATAACAAAGTTATCAATATAATGTATTCAATTAATTGATTAAAAACATTGCAAGTTTACGATTAATGAACCAAGAGAAGTATGGAAGAAATGTCTTGTTCACAGATTTACTAGGTGGAAAATTATTTTTAGTTAGTTCTGTTTTTTTCCCGTTAGTTCTTTTATAAATATTATTTTTATAACTTATATAGATATAAGAGTATCTGTCTGTATAATTTTCTAAGAATAAGTTGTATCCAATTATGAATTTAGTCAACAAAATATTTGTAATGAAAGTTCACTGTCGTTATATGTAGTGCAGTGTGAAAAAAATAAAAAAGTCCCGCCTTTTACTATAGAAGTTCAACACTTTCGACTGAAAAAGGTGTCAAATCGCATTCACCCGGAGGTAACTTAACTTTACAAATTGAGATAACTATCTCTTTTTATTCTAGCTGTCGTTCTGTCCGTAGTTTTATTTTGGAGGGGGAGAGGAGTAGTCGAGTAATTGCTTCAAAAGAAACTATAACTCAGGGCGGAAACAAAAGTGAGCGGGCATCCCTCGCAGGACAGGGCCGCATTATGGTAATCGGCGTTAACCTTTTGCGGTCCTCTGTCCGATTCGGATGACATCCGCCGCTACCGACGCTCTCACTGTTATGCGCTTCGCTTCTTTTCATACTACACACACACATACACGAGCATTGTATATTAACATCTACAAGTTCATTTATTTGCGATGTAAAAGTATTTTATCGGAAATTCCCGTTGATTTTTTCTCTTTAACCATAACCGTACTAGCAGATGTTAGTCAGTAAAAAATTGATAGCAAGTTGTCTAGATAAAACCTTTAGCCTTTATATTTAATGTTGCATAGATAAGTTTACCATTTAAATCGGATCTATGGCGCAGCGGTAAGCGTTGTTGGTTTCCTTGTCGGATCTCACGGGTTCGAGTCTCAGTAACTTTTTCTACGATAACTGTTTGTTACTCAGTCGTTCAAACTCTCTTTTCTAAAGAGAGTAATAGGGATAGAAGGATAACAGTAGGACATGACTAGTAGTTAACGTATCGATCTCGCTATACCCAGTTATTTAAGGTTTGGAAGGGTGTGAGGAAATTCAAGACATCACATACATCAATGCCTTCGGATAGAATTATGTATACCGATTGATGAAACTTTCCGTTTATACTGGGATTTGATCCCATGAACACCGCGACCAAAAGCTAACGACGTTTATCAAGAACACGGCATTATTGATAAGTGGGCTTTATTTAAAACCGGTCATATCGTATAAAAAACACATGCAACTGCCATGTAATCATGTTACCTGTCAAAATTCACTCAGCACTCACAATTGCACACAAACCCTCTCTGCTGCTTCGTCCAGAAGTAGAGGGGGTTAACTTATTTTTTATTTGAATTGCGGTCAAATTTGATTAGTTATATTTGATTATGGAACTGTTAAAATATATACATATAATATGCAAAAGTTTTTAAGCTAAAAAACAAAAATCTATTAAATATTAGTTCAAAACGTAAATGCATCATAAATGTTGCTATAATAAGCCCACGAAAATAAAAAAAAATACAAAAACTAATAATTCGACAAAATATTGCAAAAAAAAAACACTTTTAAAAAGGATTCCACATTCAAACTATTTATACGAATACTTTTAATTAATAAAAACACAATATTCCTTTGTACTTTATTCCACTTTGGACCAGTTTTGCTCATTGCGAGCATTGTCAACTGATTTTAAATAAAGTGGAATAAAGTACAAAGGAATATTGTGTTTGTATTAATGTAATGCCTTTCCACCAAGTATTGACAGTGAACACCATAAAAAAAATACTTTTAAGTTGTTCACTGTCAACTCTTGCTGGAAAGACACTATATAAAAAAACACTTTTTCACTAGTTACACATTATTTTTGAGTTGATAATGCCTATCTTGTAAACCAGATTTTGTTTTGATAAATATTGTGGAATTATTATAAGTTTTTTTAAAGTAAATAGAGAAGAGTAAAAACATATTATTTTTTTAGAAATAAATAAAAGAACGTCTCTCTCTCGACCTTAACGAAACATCAAATCTAACAAATGAACTACAGATTTTCTTTTGAGTCTTAGGATAATTTGTTAAGTGGAGTATTTAATTTAATCGGCCAACGGCAAAAATGCTAGTGCGGCTGAAATTTGAATTTTATCTACTTCTAATTATTAACACTGTAGTGGCAGAAGTTGACATGTTATAAAATTCAAGTGTTTGTGCAGCATAATTCAGTTAGTGCACTTACTGCACCAGTTTAGGAAAATCAACAATTTATTTTATCGGTATAATGCAGATTTAAAAGACCGCCAACTGTTACTTTCTATTAATGCCTTGCTTTATTTGTGTATAAATTTAGCAATAATTTTTTAAAGTAATTATTTATTTAACATAAAATTTTATTATATCACTTTCTGTTATTTATAATTATACCAACTTCTGCCAGAATGGTGACGACACTTTGTATGAATACAATTCATAAAGTATATTTTTAAAATTTTAATTTTCATAATTTTAGAATTGTACTATCCTAATTACTTTTACATTCGTTCATAGTATTTTCAACGCGACCATTTTGTGGTGCTATACCAGCATATAATATGAAACTAAAATGAGAAAATTATTGCTTTCAATTGGCAATACTGCCAAAACAATTTTCAGTGAATTTCATAATACAGGTAGTAATAATACAACAATTATGCTTTCAACATAGGCAATATTAATTGCTGAGAGAGAAAATTTTGACATAATAGATTACAAAATATTAATTGTGTTATAAAATTCAATATGAGTATTATTTTTATATAACATTTTATTTTACAGTAAAAAATCGTAATAATGTTTCACAGAAAAAAATACGTTGGAAAATAAACTGATAATCTGAGCGAAATTAAAAGTTTTTTTGTAGCTGCGGAGTCTACTCTGAAATAGTCCGTAATGAGATTTTATGTAGCATTTTGATTAAAAGTGACGCTTATTTAGTCAGAATGATTAAAAGTGACAGTGATTTAGTCAAAAGGTAGTGAACGTGAGCCAAAACGAGTGAAACACTTCACGCTTTATATCTATGCAACTCATTTTAGAACGTGCATAACGAAAATTAATCATAGCTTAGAGTCGCACGAAAAGTAATTGCTGCGGAATCGAATTTGTGAGACGATTCCAAAAATAACTCGTGAGAAAAATTTAATATATACGTAGTAAACAAGATTCTTTTCACTACTTATAGTTTTTAATAAAACAACTCTTTCCGAAACTGTAAAGTGTAAATAAATAATAGTGATTTATTATTTACTTAAAATATTCTAAATTTTAAGCCGGCTTAAAAAGAATCGTATTCCTTATTTTTATTGACGATCATATTTTTATAATTAAAAATAAAAAATCGACATTATAGCAAGTGCCAATGCGCCATTTTTTTATAAGTCACTCGTGTTCAACTGGTGTAATTGGTAGAATTGATGTTAAAAACACCCATGTTTCAGATCTCACATTTTAGCTAAATTTTACATTGACCGTACCAATAATTGACCCCAGACCCGCCTGTTTGGTAGAGCCAAGTTTTTACTAACTAGAACACAAGCAGGTAACATATTATTTTGAGACAATTATCAACAGCAGAAATAAAATATTCATATTCAAACATTAAAGATAGTTTCAGATGATTGATGAATAAATAATCAAGAATATATAAACAAGCTCGAGGATTAATCTTTTCATTTTTTTTAAACTTTTTTTAGTGATAAGATGTTCTTTTTGATACACAAATTGAAGATTTTACTTGTTATAACTTCACAATTGTATTAAAAACTCAAGAAAATTGTGATAAAAAGGTACAAACATGTATTTTATTTTGGTGAATTTAGATGCCTTTCTTCCAATAATTGACAGTAAACACCATAAAAGTACAGGAAGAATATTATTATGAGATAGCATACAAACTTTCTGTTGATGCTTTACTTCAGTTTTACTTCAAATAGTGGTGGTAAAATAAATTTTCATTGAATAAATACAATATATGCAGTGATGTGTTGCTATATTGAAGATTTTTTTAAAAATACTTTTGGTACGGAGAGCTGGTTCTTAAAATACGTTTTTTTTAATTATTATAATTCCGAGATCGATTTTTTACACTATTACAATACTTAATCCGATATGGTTAAAGTAAAAATTTGCGACGGTTTTGTCTATTATTTTGTAGTGTATGGGTTTATGTAATTTAAATAAATAATTTTGAAATGTATAATTTTTTAAATTTGAAAAAAAAATATATAAAAATTGGGGGTTGTTGTTTACTAAGGTGCAAGCCGGTTGATACAATTTTAGCAGCACGTCACTGAATATATGTATATATATTGCAATACAAAACTACGTTCAAATATTGGGTGGTAAATGTGGAGATTTTGATCATGTTTACTGGATAATTGATATTCTAATTATTAAAATTGTTTTAATTTATGAATGAGCAAAGAAATATATGAAAGGAGTGCTGCTGGAGCTGACTTGAGATGCGAGCGTAGTTGTGGGAGAGCCGCGGCTATTATTCTGACCGGCCCGCGCTGCCTGGCTTTGTCGCTCGTCTTTCTTTCGCGTTCAACCGACCGTCGAGAATGCTCCACTCGTCCGACGAGGAAAAATTGCTTTCCGTATACCTTTATTCCCATGTTTATGCCGCCTCCCTTTTTCTTTGCATTCTTATTCCCGGGCTCATTCGAAATGGAATAGATATTAAAAAGTTTTGTCGGGTGTCCCCGTCCCGCTCCATCTCGCCAGGCGTCCCCTCGGCAGTCTCGTTCGCGCGCGCCGCCGTCGGCCGACTTGGATAGGCTAATTTGAATTTACAAGTTTCTTGAAGAAAAAATACATTCAAGTATTTCTCAGGTTTGTAAGTTTCTTTCGGTTAGTTGCAGGTTTGCCAACACAAAGGTAAGAAAGTTAAAACCGCTCGCCCCTTTTCATTAAATTTCTTTGTCTGTTCTTACATTGGCTAATTCGACGCGATGCGTTTCAACAAAAGCTATCACTCGAAAAATTTGCTTTAGTTTCACTTCATTTTAAAAAGTTACATGGCTATCATTCTTTCTTACTTAAAAAACTCTAGCCATAGCCCAAAATGGTATTGCAGTGTGGGGCTCGAATCTCTAGGTGGACGTTTGTATAATTAAGATACTAATAATAGTGCTCAGCTGAATCTAGATAGGATGTGTTTGATCTATCTGATCATTGATTGTTATCTTAGATTACAAGAGCATTGCAAATAATAAAAACCGTGACCCATTATATGACGATTACACAGTATCGATGATGTTGAAGAGATGGTAATGACAATTATATTCAATTCAGATTAAGTCAAAAAGACAAAATACGTTTTTTAAACTTTATCAATGGTCCGTTGAGTTAATTTTTTTCACCTTTACAACAAACAGTTTTTTTAAACTGATTACAAATATATGTTTAAACAAATAGTCCAAAAATCTAACAATAATAATTCATCATCAGTCATTTAAAGTAAGACCGTTTAGTTACAATAATGCAGTAATCGTAAAACACATTTTTATGAAATATTCAAATAGAATTTATGGTTATATGGTTAATATTTATTTAAATTATCGTCGGGTCATTTGGCGCAGCGTTGTATATACGAACAGCATTTTTTCGAATTGATTTATTGATTTATGTTCGAAGGCATTGTAGTTTGTGATGTTTTGTGAAAATTTCTTCCCACCTTTTCCGATCCATTATAACTGGGCGTAGCGAGAGCGATAAGTTAGCCACTATTCTGGTCCTAGCCTTATTCTTCTATTCATATACTTTCTTTGATAAAAGAGAGCTTAAGCGACCGAGTAACAAACAGTTCTAGTAGAAAAAAATAATGTTGGAATACCTCCATTAGGAGGCCACATGCTCCACATTGAGAGCGAACATACATAGATTAATTTTCTTAATCTATGAAAATAGTCTATACTGCTCCCATTGAAATATTATCAACATATAAATGAAATCAATCAAGTATGTATTTAACTTAATTAATAAAAAAAACTCAGGTTAATAGAATCGCTACAACTTTTTTTATTTTAACATAATACAGTCTTAAAGACGCCAAACTTCATTTACTCAACGATTTTTTGTGTGGAACAACTGCTAGAAGCAGTTTGACTACAGATAAAATCTGAAACTGTCGTACCTTTGGAAGAGAAAGGTGAGTAATGGAAACATACTCCTTATTCAGAAGTGGGAAATGCATTGAACATATTACACGCCACAGAGCATTCATGACAAATATTATAGAAGGGAGAATGAAGAGTAGAGAAGGAGAGGAAGATATAGAGCGATAAGGAAGTAGTTGGACCAGATGTTAGAAATGATTGGATACGACAGCTACTGCTACACCACTCCGCTCCTACGGCTACGGGCTACGTAAGAGCGAGCGCTCGAAGTCTACGCCAAGCTACGTCGATGAATTGACAAGAATTGGAACATTTTTGTAATTTGTAAAACAACCGGATTGCCTTTTTGTTACATTTTTGGCAAAAAAATATTGGTGTTAAATTTTTTCAATACCAACATTATAACCGACGTAAAAATGGTTTTTTAATTATGGTAATTCATGGTAAAAAAAAATCCAATTAGGGTTATATCGTTCGAAATTGACAGGGAATTTTTATTGATAGGGTAAAAATATAAAAGTATTTCAGTTCTACATTTTTTTATATGTTATACGTTGATAGCTATCAACGTATAACATATAAAAAACTGTAGAACTGAAATACTTTTATATTTTTACCCTATTAAAATGAAGTTCTACCAAGTAAATGCCAAATCAATAAATAAATTTTTATTGACGTTATTTTTGCAAAACAAATAATATTTGTTACAATATTATATTTACAAAAAAATATTTTAATTACCTCCCGTATTTTAATACATTCATTCATATGAATAATAGCATATGCACTCCTACAATTAGAGATTTAAACATCACATATAGCCATGAGTACACAAAAAAAAATTAAAAAAAGCAAATAACTCAAGCTCATGGACCGAATATAATGAATGCACGAAAAACTACTTGAGCGATGATCCAAGCCAATAAATTAATAATATATGAAATGATTAAAATTAACTATACATTTGCTAGGGAAAAAAATTAACTGTAAATGACTGCATCGTTTTCGCTTAAAATTTAAACATTGACAAAAAGAAATTTCGATTCGGCTTATAATGTTTGCACTTTAAGCAAAATTTGAAGTATAATTTACCAATAAAAACTAGTAGGCGCTAAGGAATTTGTTTAAGTTAAATTTTAAGTAATCATTAAAGAATATTGTAAAACATATTTAATTGAATTCGTATACCAAGTGAGTTTTTACCTTAGAAACATTCAGATTTAATATAAAAGTTAGTTTGTTCTAACGTAAAATAATGTTATAATATTAGAAAAACGTACATATTTCAATATTTTTTTACATCCAAATAAACGGTTTCCATTTGAAAATAAAAAAATCTTAACATTTTATATAGCCCAGACGTGTTTTTATGAGAAATATATTTTGACGATAAGCTTTTGGTTGAGAAAAAATATTAAAAATTACAAATTTATCAAAAACAATTTAAACAACTTTTATTTGAAGATGGCTCAAAACATTTGTAATCTGAAATGCAAAAGTTTTTGATAGAAAAGTAACCGCAAACTCCCGACTATGATTAAATATTCATCAAAAGGATTTCTTTCTCTCTTCGGGGCGTACAATTTCAAGTCGAATTCGAGTAACGGCATGTCACTTCATCCAACCTTCGACCCGTAAAAATACGTTCGTGGTCCTCACAATTTTTAAGTGCCTTTGTAATTTATTATATCCCTTGCATTGTAATGGGGTTTTAAATAAATCACAAGGACATTCTAAAATAATTGTTTTTAAATTATCAAATTCACCTGCGTGAAATTTCGAACAACAGAGTGTTTTTTTTTTTTAATATAAAGTTGTATAAATCGAGTAATAAAATACTATCGAAGGTTTTCAATAATTTTTATTCATGCTAAAACTGATTGGAGTTTTGCTGTTTTATCCTATTTTCCGTTTTAATTTAAGGAATAATCGGTTAAGAAATTATGTAGAACAAGACTTCATTAACAAGTCTATAGCGTGGTGTAAATGGCATTTTTTATCCATGTCCACTCACAATGTGGAGCATATGGTCTCCTAATGGAGGTACCTAAACAGAAGTTTTTTCTACGAAAACTGTTTGTTACTCAGTCGCTCAACCTCACGCTTTTTTTGAAGTGAGTGCATATTAAGGAAAGAAGGATAAGGCTAGAATAAGACTAGTGGTTGAATAATCGCTATTGCTACACCCAGTTATTAAAGGATCAGAAGGATGAGAGTAGAGGAAATAATGTAAATTGACATCATTAACACACAGTTTTCGATCAGAACTTTGAATTGAATAATGGGAATCGAACCCAGACCGTGTTCGTGATCAGTAGAGCAAGCTCTAACCAACTGGGCCACAGCAGGCTTAATTGTTAATGGATATGACAGGCTATTAGACGGGTGTTAAAATCATAGTTCGGACAGTTTCGTGAAGTTATTAAGACAAAGAACAGATTACAATACAGTGTTCCTTAAACCGAGATCTCGGTATTATTATTTTTTTGTTTCACCTATTCTGAAAATGCAAATTTGCTTTTTCTTTCTGGGAATTGGAATCTTGCAGTTTTTATCAATTTTGACAGGTTCTGAAATGTTGACAGATGTTAAATCTTATTTTAAGTTGTAATCAAAAAATAATTTACCGCGTGATTTATTAGTGCTAAAATAATATACCGCAAGGTCGACGAGAGCGTTGTTAATATATTAATATAGACATTCAAATTTCTCAAAGTGCTATCAATCATCGTTAGATGGTGTTTATTGAGATTGAACCTCGCATTAGCATTTATCGTGTCATGACTGCCCACTAGTTTATGTTTTTAGCTAAATGAACTGTTTCATTACTTGATCAGCACATGGTTGTTATTTAGAAAATATTATAACACCATCATTATCATTTTTGAGAAAAATCGTTTCATAACAATATTTGCGCTACATACGTTTAGCCTTTTGGCTAACGTAGAAAAAAGTACATCTTTACCTAGCCCGCCGGCTATGATTTGCAATTATTAATTAAATTAGTTATTGACGAGATAACTCGTCTCTGGCGTGTTGAGCACGAAAAATTTGACGAGATATATTGTATGTGGCAGCCATCAATTTAAAAAGAATTGATAGTCACATTTCTTTACACCTACCAACTATCCTATTCTTAAAACGAAATCAATTAATTGGTAAACCTTGTTTAATCAAATCATTTTATTCTTGACTTCTCCGAAAATAATTATTCAGTTAAAAAATCGTATGTTGATATGCTACATTAGAAGTTCACATGCACTATATCAAGAGCAATGTAAATTTTAATATTATGTGTTTAATGAGTAGTGGTTGTAACCAACGTTCCTTCTGAGCTGCGCGTGTGCGCGGCCGCGCAGTAGTTGGGAAGCTCCCGCGCACTCATTCCGGGTTGGCGCGCACTACTATTCAATTAATATTTGAACTGCACAATTGCACTGCACAATTATTGCACTACTGCAATTCTATTGCAATACTGCACAATTATTCAATTAATATTTGAACGGTCCGCGCAGCCTTTGAAATTTCCGCGCAGCTGACCTCTTGTCTTAATTGTAACAGCTGGCATTGGTTGTAACTGTCCTGCTTTTCGTGTGCCTAGCGTCAGTTTTTTTTATCCATGTCTGCCCCCAATGTGGAGCATATGGCTTCCTAATGAAGGTATATCAACTAAAAAATTATAAGATAACTTTTTGTTACTCAGTCGCTAAACCTCTCTTTTTCAAATTGAGGAGTAGGGATATAAGAATAAAACTGATGGTTAGCTAATCGTTCTCGCTACGCCCGATTATTAAAGGATCGGAAGGGTAGGAGGGAATTTTTAGAGATTACAAACACTCATGCAATCGAACAGAAATCGATAAATCGACCGAAAAAATGCTGTTCCTACTGGGAGTAGAGTCCGTGAGATCCGGCACGGAAGCCAAAATACGCCAACCGTTGCGTCATAGACCTGACAAGATCATTGTTTGCAACACATTACAAACATTTTCGATGTAATCAGGAAATTATTTTCAAATAAAAAAATAAAATTGATGTCTTTCATATTCCAATGCTTTTGTCACAATCATTTGTTTCACGACCGGTGGAATAACATTTTTTTTTATTTTATATCAAAAATATCGCCTGTGTGGTCGAGTGGTCAACGTCGTTGGCTTCGGCTACGGAGGTCACGGTTTCGAATCCCAGTACGGACAGTATTATAAATTGATTTTTCAATCAATTTATGAATTTCTATCCGAAGGCATTTCCCCGACTTCCCCCCTCTCACCCACCCTATCCTATGAACGAGGCGTATCGAGGGCGATTAGCTAACCACTAGTCCTGTCCTAGTCCTATCCTTCTATTCCTACTCTCTTTGGAAAACGAAAGGTTAAGCGACTGAGTAACAAACAAGCAGTTCTCGTAGAAATATTTCTGTTGATTTAAACTCCATTAGGAGTTCATTTGCTCTACATTGGGAGCGGACATGTAAAAAAATATATATTTTTTAATAAATATGTTGGGTGACAGATAGAAGAAAGTAGACACAAAACAAGACGAATGTAGGAATCTTTTTTCAATCGAATATAGAAAATGATTTTTAAAATTTAAAAATCAACGACGTTTCGAAAAAAAAAACATTGATTTAAATTAGATAAAATGTCTTTATAGCCATCGACAAGTAGCTTAAATATCTATGGTAGCATGTGCGCATTCATACATCATGCTGTAATATGTAGAGACTCTAGCCTGAGTAGTAAGTCGATTTCCGGTACGGGGATAGCCCATCCGACAGGCGGATATGACAAAATTTTATCTGCCGTTGGATTCGGCAAATGATAATAGCAGCGACGCCGGTGTCTACAAATTATTTTAATATCTCTGTCAGAATTTAAATGAAAGCCCGCTCAATCAGTTCTCGTGTCCTAGTTTTCAGTTTTTCACTTGAAAGTCAAATGAATATATAATATTGTTATGAAATGTATAAATACAAAAAAGATAAAAAATATTATTTTTATCGATTTACAATCTGTGACTCTCGCTTGAATATTCAAATGAAACACAGTGTTGTTCATAAATTTTTTCGGTCCATAAGGTCTAGCAGAGTACGTAAGATAAATAATCAAAAAACTCTTAAATGCATTTTTTCATATTGACTGTGTAATGGAAAAAGAACGTAACCAATAGTTTTTTTCAAAACAGAATTTTTTCGATAATTACTATGTGTACAACTTGATACACGTTCTATCAAAAGAATGTAAGTTGCGAATGCCAGTATTAGTATCTAAATTTAACTTTTAAGTTTGAAAAAAGTTGGGCCTGTCAAACTTGCAAACGGTAAAATAGTAAAATAAAAAAATTCGTTATTTTGAAACAATTTATTAAATAATTATTAGGCTACGTCAATTAAACACCAGTTTACAAGTCTTCGTGCACTTCAAGTTTGTGTATATTACATAATTTTCCTATAGCATAAAATCACCAAAACAGATTTTTTGTGCCTCCTGTAAAATTTGTTATGTGTGGGTTACGTCCCTTTTCCTTTCCACGGTCGATATGTAAAATACAATTGAAATCAGTTTTAAAAAAGCTCGTTTAAATTTTAAAACTGTAGGTTCATTATATATATTTTTAAAAAAATCAATATTCCACGTATTGTGTTACTAATAGTGACACGTGTTTCGCCTTTCTTTAATATCCAAAATTCTCTCCCACCCTTTCAATTCTACAAAAAAAAGGAAAAAAAAACAATAGCAATTATCTTACCTCTAGCTGTGTCCTTATATGTTATATTCTTCTATCCTACAAATCTTTAAAAGAGTAGCTTGAAAAAAAAATATGCAGAGATAATCTCTGATAGAAGTTCGCACAGTCGACAATGTCATTTAAATAAAAATGTTTCAAAATCACTTTAAAGGTGTTAACTGTCAATAAATGGTAGAAAAATTTACAAATATAGTATAAAACACTATTTTGTAGTAGTTTTATTTTATTTATTTAAACATCAATGCCGGTTTTGCTTATACCGTGCATAATGATTTTTAAGTAAATACAAACAATGATATTTCATCAGATTCATATTTTTCAACCATATTTTCCGGGGGATGAAAATACGGCCCGAGGTAAATTTAAGTGCTATCCGTATAAGTCATACATTTACATGTAGGTACACAGACACGCAGATGCATTGGAAACACAACGAAAAAAAGAGAGATGTTTCGCTTACGCGCTCGGAAATGGTAAGTAGGTTCACATCCGAACTCTATCTCCTTATTTCATCGCGCTGTGCACAAATCTCGAGAGAGCATCCTCGCTCGTCTTATTACCTATGTACACCAGCTATCTGGAACTCATTCAAAGCATAAAACATAAGTATCTGCTCTTTTCTTGCGAGCGTACAGACAGCGTGGTGAGAAGAAGCATTGTTCGGCGGCTGCTCAAATATTTATGTTTGTTTTGTAGAATTTGAGGAATATTATCGCCTAAAAAAACCTCATATTTGGTTTCCCGCTATCGGGTATATTTTTTGCGATGATTCGTTTGAATCAATGATGACCAAAAAATATATCTTTTCAACAAGAACATCGCATAAAATGGAGCGGTCTGTTAATATGTAACGAGACGAAACACCCTTAAATAATGTATAAAACATCTATAATACAGTAACTTATGAAATCAATTAATTTTATTTTATTTAAATATTCTATTCAATGAAAAAAATAAATACTAATTAGTATTTTAAACAGATTAAACCGGTCCTGATCTTAATAAATACTTGTAGAATTAGTAATAAAGAGTATTTTTTTTTTAATAAATTGTCTTTTCAAACAGTGGACATTGGACTAGTGACATCAGTTCGTATTATGGTGCAAGAAAAGAAGTTTGTTAATTGAATTACCTTTAAAAAAAAAGATTGCTCTCTTTGATTGATCTTTGCTCATCGTTAGTATTATTAGCTGAGTTATGATAGATAAAATCAATAAATAAGCTGTATAAAATTAGCAAGGGTTTATTTATAATACGTTTATTACAATTTGAAAAAATACGAAACATAAATATTTGAATGAATTTTTTTATTGCACATTACACAAGAGGGACAGACGTATGTCATACAAATCATCATCAGCTTTTGTCGATCAACTGCTACTTGAAATCCTTCCTAATCTCTGTATGAGATCTTTGGTAGTTACCAAGTATTTTAAGAGATTTCTTATGCATACCTTTCATAAAGACTATAATGGCATTCAAAAATTAAACAAAGCGGATAAAGATACATAAGTTAGTTGTGATAAAAAATATACACAAGAGTACTAAAAATAGTCTTGAATTTTTTTTAAATTTTAGTTTATTTAAATCATGAAAAATATGAGTAAAACACATTACATTCAAACAATTTAAAGTTTCAGTTATTTTGATATACAATCAATCATCATACGGTAATTTAAAAATGAAATTCACCATTTTTTTCATAACTCTACGTAATATCGTGTTATTTTAATAGCGTCTCGTTTTTAAATTAAATGTATAAACTGATACAATCAAAAGAAATTATATCGCTTTTTTACGGGCGTATAAAAATGGGAAGATGGAAAAAGTCACGTTTTCCATTTTCCGATAGTCATCGTTCTAGTTTGTTTTGTCTTGTGAATTTTTTTCCAGCGGAGGCCTGCCGGTGAACAACATTCTGATATCAAATAATTTATTGTGCATGTTTTTTCAGCAGCAACTTTTATAAAAAAAAATACGCATAATAATGCTGTAGTATTTATTATGACGTAAGAAAATTGTAGAAATAAACTATTTTGAAATATAAATATGTTTCATGTAAATTTTATTTTTATATCAGTAAAAATGAAAATGTAATACAACGGATCTACACTTTGATGTAAATTGATGGTGTATTGATTGAATTGGCATTAACTCGGTAGAACTCCACTGTAATTAGGTAAAAAAATATCAACGTATTTAGTTTTACATTTTTTTTTAATAAAATGAGTTGATAGCTATTTCGGCTTGCGCCATCGTCAGAACTATTCTGACTCGTTCTGACGATGGCGCACGTCGAAATAGCTATAAACTCATTTAATAAAAAAATGTAGAACTAAATAAATTTATATTTTTCACATAATTAAATTGATAGTTTTATTAACTTCTTTCTACATTATTTTGTCAATTGTATATGATAAGCAATATGTGTAAGAATAGGGCTGTGAAGTCAGAATCAGAGTCGGGAGTCGTTGAGTTGTGTGTTTTTTTGAAGTCGGAGTCTTAAAAATCTTACAACTACGACTCATTTTTTTTTAAATTATTAAATGCAGCGTAATCTTGTTGGAAAAAAATATGATTATATTTACTTACATATAAGGTATAAGATTGAGGATTTTGGCAGATTTACCTGCTCATTTAAAATCGGTAAGCTACACAATTGTGCTCTATTTATGTCTAAAATGTCCTGGAAAAACAATTTATGGCCGCCTGTATTTAGTTGCAACATTTTAATCCCTTGTAGCATTAAACACGTGTTTTTCTGACATTAAGTGATGTTGAATAATATTATGATATTGAATTAATATTGAAATTCCACTAAACACCTTCAGTCGAAATTTTAAATAATATGAATCATTGAAAAAATCAATTCAGATTCGGCATCGGTTTTTATTTTAAATCCTGAGTTGGAGTCTATTTTTATTCCGACTCTACAGTCATTAGCAGACAATGTGATTACACCTTATTTTACAGAGCCATATATTATATTACAACAATTAAAAAACAACTATATCGGAAAATTCTTGAGCATTGCAATGACATTTTTATGACACTCGAATGACCGAATGCGAACAGAAATACCAACCGCCTTCTCATACGATCGAATGATCTATGCGGAAACTCATACTGTCTCTTCTCGCCACTGAAACCGATTCCATTACATTTGCCTACGCTCATTTCTGCCACAACCGAACCTCTACGCTTGCCTCTGCCACCACTCCTTGTGGAACTTTCCAACTGGCAACACACTCGTTACACAACTCAATTTGGCAGTGATTTTATGCAGCATAACGTTGCATGATGATATTATTAATGTGGAGCATATGTGCCACTAAGAGGTGAAGTGAGCTAAGTAGTAAAACTTTTCTATTATACTTTGAGTACAATCACGACTTTAATTACTGTTTTTATGGATTGTAATTTTTCAGTTTGTATTTATTAATTTAGAATTTCGACTGAAGGTGCTTGATGGAAATTTAATGTCGAATTTGAATTATTTTTATTCTGTACACTTCCATAAATTTTGTCGATAACGACCCGGCTTTCGCATTTCGGTATCTTAGTGTACAAAAGTGTACAAAATAAAAATAATTCAAATTTGTATTTATTAATTTCACGATGATACAAGACATGTGGAGTATTATAACCCATCCAACTCAATTTTTCCTAAAATATCACTTGGTTCACTTCACCTCTTATGGGCTCATATAACCTCCTAGTTGAATGATCTCAACAGAAGGTTTTTTTATACAGAAGCGAATGAGTTAACTTAATTCGTAAAGTTTTAATTGTAACACTATCAAATTATAATAAAAAGTAATCAAACATTTTTTGTACTTATTTCACAATTATTTATTAGAATCAAGAACGGCTTTTCACGAGCATTTTCAAGTGATAAAAATGAGTACTGATACAGAAATATTTATACAAAATCTAGTGAGAATAACAAGAGACAAACTAAAAAATGCTTGGTATGAACGAAACCGGTCCTGATCTCAATGTACAATGTCTTTAACCATTTCCCTACGGTGCTAAAAAATTACTCCCGATATGCTTCTGGCTCATAAATAACCGAGTGAAAAAACATGTTTTAACACTTGGTTCCTAAAAGGCCAGCAACGTTTCGGAATTATTTTTTAGCACCGTAAGGGCAGTGTTTTCATTTAAAAAGTCACTTTTGAATTGTTTGTAAATTATTTAATATTTTTTAATAGAAAAACTTTGGGTGTTTTAGTGCACTGGTTTGACTATCTCTGCTCTAAATTGCATGGTTATGGTCGTCTGCTCACGTTACATTACATCAGCCGGCGTGGCGTACCTGACACAGTTATTTCATGCCGTATCAACAACAACCAAATAACTCAAACCCTTGCATACATCGGCACAGCTTTGCGCCACGTTAAAGTTTAGTTAATGTAATATATTATGTTCAGCAGTAACTATTGTTGCGAGATGCATTACGGTTAACTATTCCATATTCTTTTGAACAGTATTATTTTATAACAGAGCTACAAAAAAAAAATCCACTATATGCAAGGTTTTCTGAAACGTGATGTAATAATTAATATTTAGATAATTCAAACTAAAAAGTAATATCTAATATAAAAAAAAAAAAATATTATTTTCGAACGAAAATTATACAATGACATGATGTATTGAGTATCTCTTTTAAGCCAGTATACACATTGGAACCTCTCATAACGAGTTTAATTCATTCCAGAGTCTTACTCGCTATGTGTAACACTCGTTATGCGAAATAATTTTTCCCACATAAAACAATGTATAATACAATAATGCGTTCCATGCCGAAAATAAAATCATTTTTTATATTTTCAACATTTGCGGGTTTGTCAGGTCTTGTGGCGCAGCGTTTAGCGTTGTAGGCTTCCGTGTCAGAATTCACGGGTTCGAATCCCAGTACGAACAGCTTTTTATCGATCGATTTATGTTCGGAGGCATGGGTGTTTGTGATGTCCCTCCCACCATTTTCGATACTTTAATAACTGGTTGTAGCGAGAGCGATTGCTTTATCACTAGTCCTGTCCTAGTCTTATCATTCTATCCCTATTATTCTCTTTCAAAACAAGACAGGTTGAGTGACTGAGTAACAAACAGTTCTCCTAGAAAAATTTCTGTTGGGATACCTCCATTAGGAGGCCATATGTTCTACATTGGGAGCGGACATGGATAAAAAAAATACAGGTTTAAACATAGTTCTGACGATGGTATAAGCCGAAATAGCTATAAACTGGTTTAAAAAAATATGGAAGTAAATACTTTGATGTTTTTTACCATATTACAATTTATGATGTAACTGGAACCGGTTCCACTAAGCAAGTCAGCATTTTAATGTGTTAAAAATGCAATAAAATATGTTGAAAAATGTTTACTCGTTAAGTAAAACTGGTTATAATAATTGAAAGTAATTTGTCATTTAAGTAACTGTTTAAATGACAAATTACTTTCAATTATAATATAAACTATATTTAAAAAAACATCTTTTATGTTTTTTAAAGTAATACACTTAGGGCATACCAAAATAAGCTTTTTTTCATACTAAAAATAGTTAAATTAATAACCAAAGTCATCTATTTTCCATAAAATTTGGCTTTATTTTTATAGCAATATGATATTTGAACGTAATTTTATTTTAGTCTATATGCAATATAAACATTATAGGAAGCTTCATTCAGCTCGTGTTAAAACCATCGAACATGTGTCACTAACTAGTGTGAAATAACTCCCTCAATGTTTCTACGAAATCCAAAACCCTAATATGACAGTTGAGCGGGTAAGCGCTTGGCTATTTGTCACGTTTTAGGGGAAGAATATAAAAAATAAATTGTTGGTGAACGATTTTGGCTGGATGTACAGCCCACTAACTGCAAAGCGCTTGTGATATCTCCCGAATTCGTTCGCACTCAACGAAGCCAAAAGCCCGAAAAACTCAATGATATATGTGCCTTTAATATCGAGTTAACTCTTGCGCGTTGCCAGTTTTCTACAACAAAAAAATCACAAAAAGCATCCGATTGATTAATGTCGGTGTCAGTCCACAAACTAGACACTTTTATGCAAATAGTTTTTTGGCACTGCAGGTTACTTTTACGTTCGAAAATATTTTCTTAAACGACGTAAAACTCTTTGCTAATTGGTATTTTGATAAAAGTTTGCAAACGAACAATATTCTTATCGAATCATCTACGTCTACCAATACATCACCTGATTTCTTCAGAGTTATCAGTGTTACCCTCCGTCATATTTTCAATTTCATTATTATTCTTGTTTTCAAAACCTGCACAAAATTGAACTTAACTCAGAAACGAAGCAGTCAATTAAAAATCTAAAGGCATTTGAAATTCTTTCAACACCAATAAACTGATATTACAATCAGAAACATATACTTACAGTTTTCAAACGTTGCTTTACAAGATGTGTGCATACATTATGAGAATAGATGCTCTGGAGCTTGTAGGAGATGTTGCATTGAATGAAAATCCAAAAAAATAGACAACTGGTTACATCTCTTCTTTTGTTAGAGAATCAGTGTTGAAAATTTGCTCTATTTGTACTGTATTATCAGCTTCGCAGAATGAATATAGCATTTCTGCTCATTGTTGATTCTGTTTCCTTGTAAATAATCTAAACTTATCAGCGCAAATTTATTTTGAACAATTCACTTCGAAGGATAAAGATGGATTACTGTATAAATTTTCAGAATGGCTTGAAGTCCGTTGTTAATATTATGTTACACATGTTGTACGTATAAAGTCAGAACTATAATCTGAAATACAAATAATCTAAAAGTATATTTGAAAACTTTTTTATTCCACTTGTTGTGGTACAGAATGTGATTAGTGGTTTCGATAAACGTTGCGATGGTCTGATGATGCTTCCCAAAGAAGCAAAACACGTGTCACATTCTGTAATTCGGCGAGTGGAAAAACGATGTAGTTAAATTTTATTTTAAATAAAAATAAACTTCCACAAAGCTACCGCCGAATCTATCGAATATATGAAATACAAATGTTTAATGTGCTTTCTTCGCTATTTGAAAATGTTGTTTTAAACTCGTTTGCAATTGAAACTGTCGGTTTATTTGATAGTTAATCGTTCTTTTCATATATTCATTCGATATGTCAGTGTTATATGTTATGGAGTTATGACTTTAAATACTATGCTTGTGTAATTTATTTGTTTACTTCCAAGTCACCCTCCTCCCAAAAGTACAATTGAATCGAAAGTAATTTAATAAAGGAAGTAGAAAATAGTTCACGTAAGGAACTAAATGTTTAACATCATTTCACTAGATAATCGATGGCAAACCATGATTATACTAGGTATTGATATTGTAATTCTAAGTATGAAGTGAAGTCACTTATGAAGCGCTTGAATACCGTAAAATGAAATGCAACCGCATTTGATGGTTGGGTTTACATTTCAACCCGATGCTTTCAAGTTTGCATTGTGATTATTATTCAAACATATCTGACCATTATGGTAATGACATAAAGTTTTGATTGCTCAGCGTGGAAATCCGCTCGGAAAGTTCACGATGAACTTATCAACTCGCAATAACCTTTCGATGCTATGCGAAAGCAATTTCAGCGCGACAATGGAAGGTGTTACGATCCACCTTCTTGCGAGGGTTTTAGCGTTTCAGGCAGACAATGAAGAATTCTTTTTTGGTAATATAACGACGCGACGGGCTCTGCTGACCTTCTATTTCGAATATTTGTGGGGTCAAACGGGAATTTTTTACGGCCATACACGACAAAAACCCTTCGCTCATGTGCCGCGGCCATACCATACGGGGGTTAATAGGTCAACGCAATCGTCTATTCGTGAAATATTGCCCAAATGGCAGAGAGTCAAGAATATGACCTCACATTATGAATAATTATTACCGTTTCTCCATCGATGTTTTCAGCATACTGGTGAACTATGCTATAATATATTTAGCATACAGCTTTTAGGATATTGTCTTTTTTTGTTAAATCTGTTATTATAATGCTTCACATAAACATTAAAAATCACATTATAAAACTAATCGTCCACAACCAAACCATAATACAATAAGTATGATTGACATGGTTCTATATATTGTGTATACTTCATAAGTAAAAGAGGAGATCACGGCAAATGTAGCATACTGGACACTGAATTTAATGAAAAATTAGTTTGTTTTAGTTTTCAGAATATATTTTATACATATATAGTATAAAATTTTGTGAAAAGAAACTTTTGAAAATTTTTCTTGTAGTTTTATTATGTACATATAACAACAGAGTAATTAATTTAAAGTTGTATATGTATGGAACAATTTTTCACAAATTAAATTATTGACTTATCATGTTATAATACCCTGATTTTACAAGTATTAATTTTCTTTTTAATGTGGTTAGGAATCGGTTGAAAGATAAAGATTTTCGAAATACTGTTGCTTGTGAAGAATGCGTAATGTTCAAAATTCTGGAAAGAAAAATGCAAATCAGATTTTTTAAAACTCCCACTGAAAAATTACCTTTCATAGAGAGGCGCTTATTTTCGGTGAAAGGGGCGAGAAAAACATTTTGAAGTCAACTTAGATGATTAATTTTAATTCAAAAATACAACAAAAGGCGATCAGAATTGGCGCAGCGGCGGAGGAGGTTGATTGTCGGATTTCCGTACCGCTTCGCACAGCCCGCCACCGCGAAAGCCTCCGAAGCTCGCGGCCTGGCCGTTCCTTCCATTAGAGATAATAGCCGAAGAGCGAAGTGTTAGGGAGGGGCGCGAAGGGGTCGAGGGCTATTACTCTTCCCGCCCGCTGGCGGCTATCGCGCCTTACTCATGCACATAATGAAAATATCTTCCGGGACTAATTACATTTAGGAGCATTACGGTGCGAATCAAAGCGACGTCCGACAAACAATATATATCTATTAAGGAACAAAAATACCTCTTTCTCTTTAGCGGGGAACAGAGGCGTGCGGGCAATCCGGTAAGCATCTTATACGCCCTTAAGTCCACTTATAACGGGTATCCATGTTTTTGACTTCAAAAAAATATTTTGAAAAATTTCTATATTAATAAATGTTATATTATGGGCCTAGTAAAAAAATTATAGCAGCATACATATGCATACTTCCTTCAAGTGCTTTATTTTGGTTTTAGTAAGATCTGTCTTTACTTAATAGATCGCGTAATGTTCTTGGCCTCATTGTATTCACGCTTATTCGATACTTATATTAAAAAATATTATTTCCCCCTTTTTTTTAATTTAAGCATATAAAGTGTTAATGGAGTATCATATATCAGATTATGTTTTTACGAAAATTAGTTTTTAATAAGTCTGGAAAAAGACTAATAGTTAACTCATTCTTCTTATTGTGTCCGCTTAAAGTTTTTTGCGTTCCAACAACAACAAAAAAACCCGTAAAGTATCAGCGATTCGGCTAAAAGACTTAACTAATTTGTATAATTTTACGAACTCTATTTTTATCAACATAAGACAAAGGCTACAAATGTTCTTTTATTTGGGAGAATTCGTACCCACTATGACGTTTGCTGATCCACTGCTAATGTTTAAATATCATATTATTATGTTATCTATTTAAACCGTTAAAATCAAACTATATTATTCTTATCATAAGGATTTAAGTAAGTAAGTAAATACTTATTACTATAAAACAAAATAAAAAGATATGTTTATTTTTTTAATTCGTTCTCATTATAAAATAGTTTCCATTTTTATCTGTCTTCCAAATATGCTGAACATTCTAAAGACTATTTTTTATTTTGTAGTTTTTCTAAAATATTTTATTGCCTATCTTCCCTATTTGTAAAGCAAAGTTTTGAAATACAAATGTCAAATTATCAGAAACGTATAGTAACGGTCAATAAATATAGCTTTCAATATAAGTTTACGAAATTCACCCTTATCCAGATGATACATTGACTCACCGTATTCAGAAAACTCGTGAAGGGCTGCGACGCAAATAGTGAGAATTTTCCACGTCGTCGACGGGTCAACGCATCGTATAGATAGGGCCTTAGAGATATATCACCCCAAAATGCTATTTTAATATGTTAAATACACGTATTTTAATGAATAAATAGAAAATATCATTTATCTTACATTCAAAATGATTTTAAATATGACAATTTTGTCAATTAATTAGGTCCAAAATATTTGTACATATTTTTTTTATTTGTATTTTTAATTAGTATTTTTCAAAGTGAAAAACATTGAATTTTACATGAGAAACTATTTTCTACAAAGTTTACGTCGAATCTATTGAAAACGATAAACTTTTAATTATTCCTTTTTCAATGGATTGGATAGTAAATTTTTGGAAATTCATTTTTAGCACAAAATTAAATTTGATAACTTTTTTCTTCCACTTACTGTGTTACAAAATGTGAAATTTATCATCAGATGAAAAATCGTAAAATTTGCGAATTAACTAAAAGTTTATTCTTATTTTAAAGTTATAAATTACAAAATAAATGTCAGGTTTTTGTCCTTAAGTAATTAATTTGTAATTAGTTGAACTAACATTTGTATCTAACCCCCTCTTAGCGGTCAGTAGAAAAGGACAGAGCCACGACTTTTTTAACATAAAAAATATTCTTATAACTACTCTTACTATTATAATTATATGAATAAAATTTGACGTTTGTTTTAAATTTAATAGAATTATGAATACTTTCCACCTCATAACGATGACAGTATTATTAAATTAAAATCTAGTTATTGGACGAATCTGGCAATTTTTGTTTCTTTTAGTTTTCGCTTAAGGCGAGTACGTAAGGCTTACGTTGTAATACGAATATGGAGTAGGTAGGATGGGGAGGGTTGTGCCTAGGGAAATGCCGTGTGATGCAAACCCGTGTTCTGTGATAGAAAATTTACATATCGTAAGAAATGAATGAAAACCGCATTAAAAGTATTCGGCGTTTGTTTGTAACTGATTCCCCAAAAAACAATACGGATGGGGAAAAATCTTAAATACTATGTTCTAAGAAAATATTGTTAATAATGTAAAAAAATGGTCTTATATTTCATAACCCATATATTGTTTCGTGTTCAATTAAACTTTTTTATTATTGTAAAAAAAATATGTCAGCTACAAATTTCATTTTCTATATAATTAATCGAAGATGAAAATAAATTATCAGGTATAATGATATTACTATTAAAATTACATCGTGTACTTATTTTAAGAAATAAAACAATCCTTTGCTAACCTTACAAAGTAAAGAAATTTATTATTTGTAGTAAATTATATAAGAATTAATAAAATACTAAAATTTGATTATATTATATATACAAAATGCATAAAATTATTTTTCCTTAAAACGCAGATGAGTTGATAGTGCTTGCGATGAGCGAAACCGACCCTGGTTTATAATAAATAATATTTAATTATTACATATGAGGGTATTATTTCCAAACCTATTTATTTCAAAAATGGTTAAAAAATGAAACTTGAATTTAATTTTGTGAAGTGTCCAAGTATTTTTTGTTTTACATTACTTTGGAACTATATTTTGTATTTTCTCAAACCATGTTTAAGACTGATTTATAAAAATAGTTTAAACAATTATTTTTATCTACTAAATTGCATAGATGGTTCATGTTTCAACAATTTTGGAATGAGCCGGGCTTGCAAATAATATCGTCATACGTTTTTAAAATTTTAATATAGTCCTCGAGAGTCCTAGAGAGTGCTCAAATGACAAATCATTAGTTAAAATAATTTATGAGTTATAACTACTAATAGAATATAAAAATATTTAAATAAAATAACAACGCAAACTGTTAATCACTTAATTGTGAAATTATCACACTTTAATATTATTTGTGAAATTAATTTATAAATAGATGCAAATAAATTTTGTAATATAGAGCTAATTGTAGGAGAAATAGGCAGATAAACACAATTATTAGGGAAACAGTCTGACGGCATATTGGTCCATTTATGAAATATATTCGGAGACATCTATTCTGTTATGGCATGTTATTTATGGGCAATTCAGTATCCACTATCCACCTCTGACGCCAAATAACATAACAATAAATTATTCTATTGAGATACGAATATTATTCACAACCAACGGTCCTACGTCTTATTGTTTATATCAAACAATCCATCGCTAGCCCTAAAAAAGGTTTTTATTTCATAACTTTTTATAGGTTATTATTTGTATTAAGTAATGCAAAGTCTGAATAGAAGATAAAGATTTGGTTATATTATATTTATATTGTCAGGTCCATGGTACAGTGGTCAACGTCGTTGGCTTCTGTGACGGATTTCACGGGTTCAAGTCACAGTATTATTTTTAATCGATTAATCGATTTCTGTTCAAAATCATAGATGTTTGTGATGTCTTAAATTTACATCACACTCTTCAAATTCTTAAATAACGGGGAGTAGTGAAAGTGATTAACTAACTATTAGTTCTGCCGAAGAAAAGAGAAGAGCAACTGCGTCACAAGCAGTTCTTATAGAAAAACTTTTGTTGAAATATCGCCATTAAACATATGCTCCACATTTAGAGCGGACATGGATTAAAATATATATATATACTAGCTGGCCCGACGAACTTCGTACCGCCTCAGAATCAATAAATGTTGTGTTAATTTATTGGATGAGTTAAATTCAGTTTGAATGAATACTCAAAATGAATTAAGTTCAATAAATGTGCAAAATTAAAAATGAAAAGTATTTTAATTACATTGAAATGATGTTATTCACGTGGCACAGTCGATAGATTTAAAGGAATGCAGTGGACCAACGATTTGATTTTGAATTGTGAAGTTGAAATGATCCACATCTTTGTTATTTGCTGCAAGAATTGCTCGTTCACTCAACCAATTATGATGTTTGTGATTAGCAATGATGAGACGAAATTTCAAAAATTCGGCAAAAACGAAATCAATCCATTCGATTCGTCGACAGGAACACGGCCGTTACAGATAGTCAGCAAATGCTTGGAGAAATCTGCGGCAGATGGTCGTTTAGAAATGCAACTCGCATGTTTGTCGTTAGCTGAAGTTTCTTAACATAGCGCCACAGAGTCGATGTTTTAAGTCAAGCGTTTATTTCATCGGCAGCGGTCGATCTTGGAATAACTGGTAGTGTTTGGCGAAAATCGCCAGATAGTAGAATCATTGCGCCTCCAAAACATTTTGAGTCATTGCGCTGATCTTTCATAGTTCGGTTGAGTGCTTCCAATGCGGAGGAAAAATAAGCCACCATTTCCCTCATCAATTGCCTTCATTAAAGTATCGTACACTTTCTGTTGGGGGTTCAACAGTGGTACATTCGTTCGAAGTGATTGGTTCAATGCATCTCGATCATATTCACGTTTACGTTCCGATTCTCGATTGAAAGCGTCGTTCATTCCTCGATCTGGCGACGCATCATGCAGCGCATGAGGTAACACATATCTTAGATCAAAAGCAACGCCTGGTTATGTATCTCCTCATTCACCTCGAGATCGGGATTCCCTGAACGGACGCGAATTCGGTGTAAAGTGTCTTCGGACATGTCATCCTTGTACTTTTTCCACAATTCACGTGGATTCGATGGGAAGCGTGTCAAAAAAATGATAGCAAATAATGTGCGTATCTGACTTGGAGACGCAGAAACAATTGCTTCAGCGATTGTCATGTCCCAATGAGTTTAGTTTTCAAGCAAATTGAGCTATTGACATGCGGCACGAAATGTTTGGCATACGACGCCATTGACAGTTCGAAATGATTCGAAATGTCGACCCGAAGGGAATTATTGTTTTTTTTTCAGATTTTTCATGTTCACAGAACTGAAAGACTCTTAGAAAACCATTCCGAGCACTCTTACTGATTGGTTTAGAAATACTTGGCATAGCTAATACCTCTTTATTTCACTGTATTTTAAATAATAAAATTACATCTTCACAATGTTGACAAACGACTACTTTTGTTTGACAGTAACTGTCAAACAAAGACTATTAAATTTAGGTAGGATAAATTTGTGCTCTATGCATGTCACCAACATAATGACAGGGATCTTTTCAAAATTATTCAAATAATACTTTTTTATAATTTTACGAAAGTTTATTCTAAATTTTCATATTTTTTATATTACCAAATGATATAAATTCTCATTATAACAAAGAACGCAATATTTTCTAAATCTTCAATATTATATTTATGAGATTATCTTTCATTAGAAAAAAAAATATTATTTTTTTGTTTAATGTTCCACACATACCAACAGTTATACAGTCAATCCTGTTTTTATGCGGTAGATGCGTTCCACGAAATATCGCAAAAAAAAAATCGCATAAAAAAACTTGACTTCCATACAAAAATTGGGGTGCGTTACTTAAATTGTAAAATCCGCATAACTTTGAAACAGCGAGTTAAAATATACACTAAATCGCAAAGTATATGAAAATAAGGGGAAAACCACGGCGTAAAAATATTAAAAAATAATCACTGTATGAAAATTCTATGTGTGTTTTAAAGCATGTGGTTCTAAATCACTCTTTTTCGGAAGAAATAGTATGCGCATCAATTTCATAAAACTATGGCTGTTTTCTAACAATGAAATTAGTGATCAGAGTTTGTTCAGATTTTCTTTTTCGATAATTAATTGTTTATGCAGTTTGTTATACCCATATATATAATATATTCTAAAGTTATCGTTGAAACTTGAATGCGCGATCAGAATTTGAATCATTTAGAAAGAAATGATCTTCTAATTTACTGAAAAGTTGGATACCTTCTTCAATTATTTTCGCAGTGAAGGAACTGGAATTTCTTTTAGTTCGTCATTGTTTTCTGGTTTTTTGTCAATAATTAAATTTAAATTATTGACATCTTCGTCACTTATAGCTTTATCTGTAAGTAATTCGTCGATATAATTTTCGCTAAAGGTATCAAACCTTTCTTCGCCAAGTTATATCGTAAAATATGGTACATCTAAAAAAATGCATTTCTAAAAAACCGCATTACTTCGAAATCGCATAAAAAAACCACATAAAAACAGGATTGACTGTATATGGGGATCAAAAATAAAATAATGATTTGATAGTATTCTATAACAATATAATATACATGAAAAGAATACTGATTTTTTTTTACATACCTTCTGATTTTATGTACTTTCATTCGTCTTTTCACATTTCAGTATATATTTTAGCGACGGTGATGAACATGAGACATAAATTCCTAAAAGTTTTTTTTTTAAATGGATATTGAAGATTTAGTTTCGATTTAGTTTAAAGTTGGCATTCCTAACTTGATTAACAAAATGCCTCACATGAGGTAACACATGTCTTCGATCTAAATCAAAGCCTGGTTATTTATCTCTTCATTCACCTCGAGATCGGGATTCCTTGAACTGACACGAATTCGATGTAAAATGTCATCCTTGAACTTGTTCCAGAGCTCACATGGATTCGATGTGAAGCATGTCAAAATAATGATAGAAAATAATGTGCGTATCTGACATGGAGATTCAGAAACAATTTTTTCAGTGATTGGCATGTCCCAATAAGTATATATTTCAAGCAAATTGAGCTCTTGACATGCAAGTAGAAACATTCGTCATTTTTCGGATGAACTGTGTAAATGCGACCAAGAGCATCAATAGTCATTCGGGTGATCAGGAACCGCAACGCTTTGCTTTTGACGTTAAAATGTCTTCGATATAGCGTTCCAAGTGTAATAACGTGTCATCTCAGAGTAAAACAACGTTCGTGCAAAATATTGTTGTCAAAAATTTAACTAAATATAAGGTTATATTTATTTAAATATAACCTTACTTCAATATTATCCGATTTTCTTTCGTTTTAATTTCATATCATCGATTTCTTTTATTCTAATCCATATTCTAAATTTAAAAAAATTTATAAGTCAGTAGTACGCAAAATAAGCAAAAACAAACAAATATAGAAAACAGTGCGATCTGGTGGATTTTTCTGAAACCAGCTTACGACATTTTATCGTTTGATGAAGCTATTCGTCATTTGAAAATTTTATTCTGTATGAAGATATTTATTTTCTTTATAACTTCTTTTCCGTGATATTTTTCCGATGTTTTAATGCTTATTCTGCTATTCTAGGCAAAAAGGAATTTTATAAAGCAAAGATCATTGAAATCCTTGGAGTAATTCTCGAGATATACGTGGTGTTAATAACCCGACTTTGTTTTATATATATAGATGAACAAAGCACAAATAAATTTTGCTAAAAAAATATTTTAGTTTTAATTTCTGGGAGTAAGTTAAGTCCCAACGGTCTATCGTTGCCACTTTTTTTTAAATCTATGTCCACTCCCAATGTGGACTATATGGGTTCCTAATGGAGTTTATTTCATCATAAGTGTTTCTATGAGAACTGCTTGTTGCTCAAATTCTCTTTTTTTCTTTCAAATGAAATATGGATAGACGGATAATACCAAGACAGGACTAGTGGCAATAATCGTTAATACTATACCCGTTTATAAAATAGGATGGTTGGGAGAGAATTCAAGTCAGCAAACGAATCCATGCCTTCGACCAAAAATACAAACATCGATTGAAAAATCCATTTATAAAACTGTCCGTACTTTGACACGAACCCGTAGTCTTCGTGTTTCAAAGCCAACGACGTAAGCCACTCGACAACTCAGCCGGAAACTTTTGTTGCCATAATAAAAGTTTATATTTCCTTAATATGAATATGTTGATTTTTTTTATTTTTTAAGACTATAATGTTTTTATATATGTATGTTACATACCCAACTAAAATCACTTTGTTAAAATTTAAAATATTCATAACTCATCAAAAGATTTTATAAAAATAAGTATTAAGTAGACTGTAAGTTAATCAGTATTATAATCCTTCGGTGTCGCCTGCTGTGACTCAGTTGGTTAGAGCTTGCTCTACCGATCACGCAGGTCTGGGTTTGATTCCCGGTCAGATCATAGTGAATTTAATAATTATTCAATTCAAAGTTGTGATCGAAGACTGGGTGTTTGTGATGTCAATTCAAATCATTTCCTCTCCTCCCGTCCTTCTGATCCTTTAATAACTGGGTGTAGCAATAGCGATTAGCCAACCACTAGTCCTGTTCTAGCCTTATCCTTCTTTCCCTACTACTCACTTTGAAAAAAGTGAGGTTGGGCGACTGAGTAACAAATAGTTCTCGTAGAAAAAAACTTCTGGTGAGATATGTCATTAGGAGGCCGTATGCTCCACATTGGGAGCGAACATGGCTAAAAAAAAGTAAGAGCAAATTAAAATACCACGTAAGTTACTGTATTTGGACTCAAATTAAATGAAAAAATATTGTGAAATATTTTTCATTTTGGCTTACAAACTCTTAAGTAAGTAACTGTGTGGACGAACGCCCAATACCATTGAAAGCGTATCTACGAGACTAGCTATGTGTATATTGTATCGGTATTATTCATACTAATGGAGGTGTCTCTGTCTTCTGTCTCTGTGTCCATTAGGAGGCCGTATGCTCCACATTGAGAGCGGACATGGATTAAAAAAAATAAAAATCCTTCGGTAACGGTGACAGTATTTAGTATATTATTTTATTTTCATTTTGATTTATGCTTATTAGATGACATGATTGTTATGAGTCAAAGAAAATTATACATCCTAAACTAAAAAAACGCTGAGAAGCAGCATTACAACATAAACTTGAAATTGGTATTCTTTGCGAGGCTTTTATAAATATTTCCGGGTGAAGTTAACAATGGGAACGGCGAAAAGATTGAAGATTAAAAAGACAAATAGATCGAGTGAGACACAAGACAAATAGAGTTTATAACATCTAAGACTTTTATTTAAATTTTGCAAATGAGGTACGATGAATCAGAAAATAAAACGATCCATAAGACGTTTTCATAATGCCGGCGGAATAACTAAAATGAGAGGCAATAAAAATGAAGAGGGAGGAAAATCTTTGAGATTCAAATGAACATCAAAATGTTGGCATAGGGAACGAAAAAAAAAACAAGAAATCGGATTTGAGGACCATGCAGCTAGATGCTTTGATCAAATGTTATCGGACCGAAATAAATAAGGATTATATTGGTTTATGAAATATGTATGTCTAATTGTACTCAAAACAGTAAACAGATTATATTGAAGCCCTTCTATAAAAGCCTGATTTATTATTCTAAAAGAATTATTAATCTTGTATTTGATCTGTAAAATTAACAGTGACATATATTTTTTATAACCGAGACTATTGTATTCAGCCTTTTTATACAAAATAATTACTAAGCAAATAAACTTAATAAAAGGAAGGTTTCTTCTTCAATATTTTTTGATTAAAGCATTACATAAACGTATATTTTAATACATATATAATGTAAATCTTTTTCGTCAATGAGAATATTGATTATCCAGCCTAGCTAGATGAAACGAGAAAATTTATCGAGTGGTCAACGTCGTTGACTTCGGTTACAGTACTTATATTTCATGAAATAATATTCAAACATAACATTTAGATCATTAAAACATGAAGAATTTAAAATGAGTGAATGGTATAAATGTTATGTTTGAATATTATTTCATGAAATATAAACGACCCTGCATATACAAGGGGTGCATTGATCCAATGCCACATTAAAAAGCCGCCACTGCTAACCACTAGTCTAGTGCTAGCTTTAAAAAAAGTATAGTTATTGAAGGTGCCACAGATTTCCAAAACAGTATTAATAAATATCTTTTAAATTGCAGCGTTTTTTAGTCTTTTTTAAGCTTGTAAAACAAGCGCAATGAAAACCTTTTTTTATACTAATAAAGAAAACGTCATATAAGCTGAGGGACTTATGCGGTAAATGGTAAACACTACCCAATTTGTATGCAGATTAGCGGGATAGAATCGTAAAATTGACAACGTGTTTCACTGAGAAATTATCGATGATTGAAATTATTACTCCATTTCAATACAGGCATGTAGTGAACACCGAACGTAGATTTTACGTATTATGAAATGTGATAAAACACAGTGGCTGTGTGGTAATGATATACAGAATATTATACATGATCCAAAGTTCGTGTCTAGGCAGTGGCGGCCGGTCAATGTGGCATTCAATTAATGCACCTCTTGTTATATTTCATGAAATAATATTAAAAAATAACATTTATACCATTCCCTCATTTTAAACTCAATAAAATAAAATAAAATTTAAAAATAAATAAAATATTTTTTTCTAAAATATGTATTATAAACAATAAATGCATGAAGAATTTAAAATGAGTGAATGGTATAAATGTTATGTTTGAATATTATTTCATGAAATCTAGCCGCCCCTGCATATACAAGGGGTGCATTGATCAAATGCCACATTGACCGGCCGCTACTGTGTCTAGGTATCAGTCAAATGAATTGTACTGTGATTACTTTGAAAACTACAGCTAGAGAGAAATTTCCTGAAAAATAATCTACAAGTATGCTAAGAAGTATTGAATAGTCCTAACAACACATGTATACTATGGCGTAGCGGTTAGCGTTGTGGGTTTCCGTGTCGGATCTCACAAGTTCGAGTCCAGCACGAACATCATTTTTCGATCGATGTCTATTCAAAGGCATGGGTGTTTGTGATGTACAAAAATTCCTCTCCCACCCTTTCCGATCTTTTAATAGCAGGGCACAGCGAGAGCGATAAGTTAACCACTAGTCACGTCCTAACCTTATCCATCCTTCCCTACCACTCACTTTGAAAAAGTGAGGTTGAGCGACTGAGTAACAAACAGTTCTCGTAGAAAAAAAATCTGTTAAGATACCTCCATTAAGACGCCAAATGCTCCACATTGGGACCAGGTATGGATAAAAAATACATTGATGAGAAACAAACATTCAAAAAGTGACTTGTCACACAAATACCGAGCTTGGGAAATGATTACTTGAGTGGTGGTTTGTTTGAATGTGTCAGCTCTATTGATTTAATTTTTATAGAAAGAAAATCTATTTTGAACACCAATTGTGATTTTCATTCGTAGATTTTATTATGGAGAATCAGAACTGATTAAACGGTATTTTTTAAAAATTGTAATAAATCACTTTTTGAATGTTTGCTCCTTATTAATAAAGAGTCTAAACAAGTCACACTGAAAAAAATACGATTGAAAAATGTAAATTAAAGATAGAAAAAAGATAGAAAATATGTGGTGGGCTTTGAAGGAAAAGTCTTCAAAGTAAGGAATGATGTTTTCCACCTTATAAATGCTTTTTACCGCAGGCGTTCTGTCGGTTTCGGCTTTATGTAATGTCCCTTAATGATGGTGACTCCAGACTCCCCTAAATTGTCGTAAATAAACTACCTAGGTACTCCAGAACAGGACCGGCGATGGGCCCCAAACGATCTTTTGTTCGTCTGAAATCTGTATACACTCTACACTGTACATACTTGAGTGGCACGAGCAAACGCAAAATTTGTAAATATTTTCACAATAGTTTCTCTTGTGAAATTGTTTGCAGGAAATAAATTAAACGCAGTCTCCTGAAAATGAGCAGAGCGGTGAGAGCGAGAGGGGAGAGGGATGTAGAGGAGAGGTTCCGTCTGCGTTTGTGTAATTTGCATTGAAATGGGAATGTCAGTAGGCAATATTAATTAAAATACGGGGGTAGATGGCTTTCGACTTTTCTCTTACATTTTCTTTTTCTTTAACATAATAATAACATAACTTCACTGACATTAATAATATTACAGATGGCAATTAGCATATAAGAACACTTTGCAAGCAATACTAATTAAGCGAAATAAACACTATTACTGGCAAAATCTTCGCACATAACGAAACGCTGTGGTAATTTTGGATTCCTTTATGTCTTAAGGAGTTTATTTCGAAATTAATTTTTGAAATTATCCACCCCTTTTCAAAGTTAATGGAATCTTTCAAAAATTTAAAAAAAATATAATCACATACTTAAAGTTTCTTAATTAAAAAAATAGCACATTAAAGCAAAGCGACGTTTTTTTTTTATTGAATTTACATTGAACAAATAAAGCCACAGTTTCATAAGGTATACAAACTAAGTATTTATTTCCACAAGAATATTATGATTCATAGATTTTTTTGCCTTTGATTCAAATTACTATAAGTAATATGTTATAATTTTATAGAAAAAAAAATATATAAAAATAATAAAAGATTTTTAGTACTTTTTCCATTTTAATTGAACAGTGCTATTTATTTTCCTAAATAGTTGATAATGCTCGTGAGGAGCAAAACCGGTCCTGATAAAATAAATTTTAAGTGGAAAAAGTACTAAAAATCTTTTATTATTTTTATTATAATGCCATTCCACCAAGTATTGACAGTGAACACCTTAAAAGTGAAATATATATATAAACAATTTTCTATTTAACGTTCAACCAGTGATATTTACTATTATAGATAATCGATCGTATTTTTGACGGTTTCATATTAAATGTTTTGTCACTAACAATTTTTTTGGTAATGTTTATCGAGCAACGATTTTACTGTTCCCCTTCCTACACTTAGTAAGCGAATGTTCAATAATATAATATAACCGTCACTGTATGGTCGACCTTGTGAGATTGTTTGCGATAAGAAAAGGAAATTCGGTATTTTGTTAATGGCACATTTCCGAATAAGTAAATGTAAAATACCGTATCAATTTTATAACTTATATAATTTGATTTTTTAAATAATTATTGAATAATTTATATTGTATCTGCCGGTTCCGTACCATTATGATCAACACTCTTGGGCATTTGTATTATTTGGTTGCGGTTTGTGTCTTGAGTCCCCAGGCAAACACTTTCATGCATTATATTTCCATCGATCTATTTATGCATTTGTGTTTACGGTTTTGCATATCTATGATGTATACATTTTTGTCAACTCGTACAACTCCAAAAACTTGTCTGGTTGTAATGCACGTTACAACTATGCACACCTTCTTAATGACAGTATCTTCCTATATACCACTTTTTACATAGTCGTATGAAATCGTAATTAAAATTGTTTTAAATCATAATAAAAACGTTTTTTTTATTCAGATCACAGAGAATTTGAGAATTATCCAATTCGAAGTTGTGATCGAAGACTGGGTGTCTGTGATGTCAATTCACATTATTTTCCTCTCCTCCTATCCTTCTGATCCTTTAATAACTGGGTGTAGCGATAGCGATTAGTCAACCACTAGTCCTGTTCTAGCCTTATCCGTCTTTCCCTACTACTCACTTTGAAAAAGTGAAGTTGAGCGACTGAGTAACAAACAGTTCTCGTAGAAAAAAAACTTCTGTTGAGATACCTCCATAAGGAATCCATATGCTCCACATTGGGAGCGGATATGTTTTTTTTATTATTATGATTTAAAATTTAATTTTAGCTGACACGCATCGTTTACGGTTTTCGCCCAATAATGAAAAACATTTACTACGGCTGAAAAAAATATTAATACTCTTAGATGTGACACGCCGAGCTAAAAAGGTTATCCATAACTGTTCTAGAACAATACAAACGGATCTGATAATTTATTTATATTGAATGTTTCTTTTAAATGAGTGCTACGAATTTATTTTTATTTTGCTGTCACCAAGAATCAAAAATCAAAAGCATTAAATTTGTCTTCAAAATACGCATTTTAAGCAATACTATACAGAAATAAAAATAGATTTTTTACATTGAGACCATAACGATCTTTACAATATGTATGCGAAGAATAAAAAGGCGACCTTAAACTGCTGAATAGAACTCCATTATAATAAATCATCAGACCGTAGGGTTTATAATAAAACTGCAGTCTTTATTTCTGCGTTGTATGTATTTACGTATTTACGTACATATAATATTTTGTCTACAGCCGCTGTGTGTAGCAGGGTGTATGGATAACCACCTGTTAGTCGATAGGCTCTTAAAACAGGTACGTACGTAAAAAGCATTCCCGGATAAACTCTGGATTACCGTTTAAGCCCCTGCGCAAATAGAGTAGAGTGATAGATAGGGAAGAGGATTTTTGTACATCTCTTTTTAAGGCCATGATAGAAATGTTAAGTCACCGTGAATTAAACAGTCAATACACATTAACGGAATTTATGTCTGATATTTATTTGTGACTGCAATTGAAAGTAACATAAAAATAGACTTGTCTGACTAAAATGTTTATCGATGCGTAAAAAATATATTTGGATTTGTTTATGTCCGCTCTCATTAAGAAGCATGTGGATTCTTAATAAAAAATTCTACCTCCACTTTATATACGAAAATTGATTGTTATTCCTACCGAAAAAAAGAAAGAATATCGAATGACCAGTTGATAAGTCCGACATCGTTAAATAACTAGTTTTCAAATGGTCACAATAAATCAAACATTTTTTTTTATTACAAGAGTGCTTTAAAATTTGGAAGTATGTAATTTAAAAATATAAAAAGAGATATTTAGGAATATCCTTCTACTGACCAAGTCAAAATCAACGTTCTGTTTAATTACGTAGTAGTTTATATGCGTTAACATCTGGTGACAGTTTTGAATTACCAGATTACACAACATGATAGACCGTAAAATTTTACTTATATATGTATATAAAATTTAACATTTAGACTGAAGGTGCTTGAGAGCATTTCAATTTCAAAGTTGATTCGTTCAAATTATGTACAATCACACAAGCTTTGTTACTTACTACCCGGGTTTCACCTTTTAGCATCATCAGGAGTTTAAATGCATGGGTGGACTTGAACTGACGTTTAGTAAATAAATGTATCACTAAGATAAATAAATATCTGTAATCACTGAATATATATATAATTTAATTTATTATATTTTAAAAAGTATTTCCTCCATGTTAATAGTGATTAAATTGTATGAATAATAAATTATTAATATGATAGAATTTGAATTTTCATAGTACACAGAAAGACTTAAATGTACATAGCGTCGCTTGAATTATTTTCCGAGAAATGTTGATGTTTTTATTTATTTTTGAAGGGAATATTTTTGTATGCGCAAAGTTTTTCGATTCGGCTTTGATTAAGTTTGCAAAAAAAAGCTCGTGGCTCGCCGTTTCTTACAAGAAGTGTTTCACTGGTTACTGGTTTGCATTCCGACTCTTTGATCTCTAACCAGACTTATATATCTTGAAAAAAAGGAAAATACTTCATATTCCATAAAATAACTTACCATAAATACTTCACCCTAAAAGAAGGGTCGTCTTTTACAAACATGCATTAACTTTTCGAAAAAACAAATCGTAATGACGATGGAAGTGAAAATGTGTTGACATCATTGACTGTTTTGTTTTTGATTTCAACGAAACTTTTTTCAAACATTAATAAATTTAAGTACAAAGTTACTCAATAACTGTCGGGTACGTGGTGTAGTGTGGTCAACTTTGGTGGCTTTCCTGATAAATCTTAAGAGTTCAAGTCAAGAACAGATTTTTTTATTAGATGTATCAATTTCTATTCGAAATCACGGAAGTTTTCGATATCTTAAAATTCTCTCTCACTCTTCCAATTATAAAATAACGAAGCATAGCGAAAGCGATTAGCTAACTACTAGTCTCGTTATAGTCTATGCCTTTTCATTGAGTAACTGAGTAATAAGAAATGTAGTTATTGTAGAATACGTCTGTTGAGATAACTCCATTAGCAGGTCATTGGTCATTGCAAACGGAATTTATTAAACTTTAAAAAAAAGGTACAATTTTTTTAAAAATGAAAAACAAAGCAATTATAAACAATCTCTTTTGTTTTAAAAGCAAATTAAAGATATGGAACAACAAAAATAGAATGGTTTTTAATAATTTGTGAATTTTTCTCAATAATATTATATTTTATACATACTTTAAAGAATAAGAAAACCAGGGCTTCGAACCGGAACGGAACCGAAAACCGTTATTTTTGCCGTTACAAAAACCGGAACCAAACCCAAAAAAATATCGGTTCTTATTTTCGGTTCACGCTAGTATTTTGGGCAATTCAGTAAATAAGGTTTTGAGATTTTTTAATTCCTCGGTGAGCTAAAAAAAAACGAGTCACGGAGATATTTTGTGCAAATCGGTAAATTCCTGGGCTTTTGGATTCGAGATGAACCGAAAACCGCTAAAAACCGTTATTTTTCCCGGAACGAAAACCGGAACAAAAAAATAGAGGTTCGAAGCCCTGTAGAAAACAATATGATGCTCTACCTTACAAATTTCAAAAGTAAAAGTATTATAAAATGAAACTGGGCCTACCTTTCTATAATATGCTAAAAAGGCAAATTTCTAAAAGCATTGGTGACAGAGTAGCGTTGAATTGTGTAAAAAAAAAACTTTCGTTAGTTTCGAATTTCAACCGAAAAGTGTAAAGTGGTAATCAAATAAAAGTTCGCCAAACAGATGTCATTTTCTATAGCTAGTTCAATTACCATTCCTCAGTGACGACCGACATGGAACGGGTTTTAACTGGACTATTCGCCATTCGTATTATTTGTCTTCCTTTTCAAACAGAACTTCATAATTAAATTGGTTTTTGGTCGTGACGTACGGTTTTCGAAATGGAAATATTTTTGACTTTCTCTTCTTATAATATGGAGACTAAAAACACAATTCTACATATAATTTTTAGACAATTTGTACTATTTATTTTTAAAGAAAGCGTATAAACTGATTGAACACATAATGTGTTTATCTAATGTTTCAAATTTTGTAATCTTATTTTAATGATTATGTAATAAATACAATCTAAATATAATGATAAAAGAGTTGTCTAAAAAATGTAGTAATATATATTACTAATACACAATATTCTTTTGTAATTTATTTAAATAGGTCAGGACCGGCTTCGTTCATTGCGAGCATTGTCAACTGATATACATTTACTTTTCCTCTAAAAATATAAATTACTCACTTTTAAGATGTTCACTGTCAATACTTAGTGGAAAGGAATTACACTAAAAAAATAAAGCACTGATTTGTTTTAATTTAATTTTTATTTTATATGGTCAGGACCGGTTTTTCTCAAGACGAGAAGTATTAACTGATAAGAAATATGTATAATTGAACAGTGCTATTTATACAAAAATAAATTGAAATGAAAAGGTGTATACAACAATTTGTTTTTGTACAAGTAGCACTGTTTTATTATATTTCAAATCAGTTGACAATGCTCGCCATGAGCAAAACTGGTCCTGACCTTTTAAAATAGAGTACAAATGAATATTGTGTTTAATTAATATGATGTCTTTCCACCAAGTATTGACAGTGAACACCCTAAAAATGTGTAATTTATATATTGAGAGGTAGAGTGAATATATATAATATGCAATATTTGAATACGTAATGAATCAGGTTTATTTACGACTTTCCTTTGAAGAAAAAAAGATTAGCAAAGTCTTTATAAATATATTAAATAAAACATCTGTATCTTTTCTGAGAAAAACTTATAATATTCGATATAAAAGACTTTCATGATATCTCATTTGAAAATTAGATTTCTGGGAAACGGTGATGTTATTAGGGATACTTATCATAAAATATGTTCGCAGTAAATATATATTTGCCAATGTAGATTTCCATTTAAATATGTGTTTCAGTAAAATCAGTTTTTTTTTTGTTTATTGAAAAGTATTGCCAACTTATAAATAAAAAAATGACCTACAACAATCCAACATAAAAACTTATTTCCTGACTATGAAGTATCTCCAGTATTGTATTTATATTAAGCTGCAAAGCTTTTACACATATATAGTTAAATATGACTAAAAAAATGTTTATATCATTAATTTTTTGAATAAATCAATAATATGGTGAAACTAAAAATAATTAAAAAATACATGTGTGCTTTATAATTAATATAAGTATATATAATATATATATTTAAATAATTTTTCTTCAGCATACAATTAATTTGATTCCAAATATGTTTTTCAAATAATTAAAACTGATTGTTATGGTACAATTAATACAATTCAAATAAGAGTGTACATATATCGTGCGACACCAATTGGCTCAGCATAAATATTTTGTTGTTATGAAAAATGGCCACTAGCGTTTTGCTTTTAAATGGTTAATCGCAATTATGTTAATTTTGACATTAAATTCAAAAGATAATAATAAGCTGATCACGTCAATAGATATAAATTTCACGTGAGGGTTTTTAATATAATATACAAAATTCCGTAATTAGCTTTGGGAAAATTATGATATATACACCTAAGCCTCGTATAACACGGTTATATGGTTCCACCAAAACAGCGTGTAATACAAATCCGTGTTATGCAAGGTTTGAAGTTCATACAAAATTAGGGGTTACGTTCCAAAAAAAAAATGAACGAAGATAATTCAATAAATATATACTTTATTTTTTTAAATAAACAAATATACATTTACATATTCATGAAAAAACTCTAATAACATAATATAGCATTCATTCGTCATCACTATCACTTATAATTCTATATATTTTACTCTTTTTCGAAATCGGTTGTACGTTTTCATCATCGGAGGACTCTGGAGTTATTGTGGTTTTAGCCTTCAAAAATTCGGTAATAAGCGATTGTCTGCTTTTAGCGTATAAATCCTTACGTATATCCTTGTAAGGTTCCAAAATCTGTTGCAACTCCCTCTTAAATTTTGAACTTCTTTCCATTATATGATCCTTTTCAATAAAATAGTTTTCTAATTTTATTGCCAATTCCAAACCGTCATCTATCGTTTTTAATGTGAAACATGTAGCTGCTTCGCTGCAACTGCTTTCTGTGTCGTTAAGTGTGGTGGGTTCATCTAACATTTCGACTAATTCTTCTTCGTTCAACATACGATCCTCCAATATTTCTTGGATGTCATGAATATCCATGTCATTAAAACCTTCTCCACCAATACCACGACAAATGTTTATTGTCCTTTGGTATTCATCTTCTATTGGTGGTAGAAGATTTGCTCCAGACACTACTTCTGGCCATAGTTTTTTCCAGCAAGAATTCAAAGTTGATTGTTTTATTTCTTTAACGGATGCAGCAACAATATCGACACAATTTCGAATAGAAAATTTTTTCCAAGCTTGAGTAAGTGCTAAATTTTCACCTTGATCGATGTCTTCTAATATTTTTTCAAATGTTCGACGAATGTAATAGGCTTTGAATGTTGAAATTATACCTTGGTCTAAGGGCTGGATTAAAGACGTAAAATTTGTTGGTAAAAATAATATTTCCACATTAGGATATTTTAAATCGAGCGGATGTCCTGGTGCATTGTCTAATATCAATAATATTTTTAAATCAAGATTCTTTTTTCTCATATAATCTCTTGCATCAGGTATAAAACAATTGTAAAACCAATATTTAAAAAGAATACTTGTGGTCCAAGACTTTTTATTGGCTCTCCAATAAACAGGTAAATTCTTTTTTTCATAACCTTTTAGTGCTCGGGGGTTTAAGGATCGATTAATAAGTAATGGCTTCATTATGGAATCTCCTGAAGAATTAGAACAGAATAGTAAAGATATTCTTTCTTTTGCCACCTTGAATCCTTTCGCGTGTTTTTCATTTTTTGATATGTAGGTTCGTTGCGGCATCTTCTTCCAATACAATCCCGTTTCGTCCGCATTGAATATCTGGTCTGGTGTGTAGCCCTTATTTTTTATAATATCTGCGAATTCTGGAACAAATTTTTTAGCAGATTCTATATCAGCTGACGCAATTTCTCCTCGAATTTTTATATTATGTAGTGAGAATCGTTTCTTGAAATTTTCAAACCATCCTCTACTAGCAGAAAAATTGTGAGATGAGTTTTGATCTTCCGATGACGATTGTTTAGTTTTTTTTTAAATTATCATAAATTTTTTGTGCCCTCTTTTGTATAATGCTTCTGTCCATAGGAATGTTTTTTTCATTGCAGTCTTCTAGCCATATCATAAGAGCTCTTTCCATTTTTTCTATTATTACTGAGCGTATGCGGGAAATCTTTGTCGCACTGACAGATGATCCTGCTGAAGCTATAGATCTAATTTTGTTTTCATTTTTTTGTATCGTCCTAATTGTTGCTTCATTTAAATTAAAAATTTTAGCAAGTGATGACGGCCTCTCCCCCCTTTTAAGACAATCTAGGATATTTTTTTTTTTTTCAATAGAAATAAAGTTTCTCTTCTTTTTAATTTTATCCGTAACTGTCGACATTTTGGGGTTTAAATATTTTTCATCTACAAATAAATAATAAATTGATACGATTAAATCTATAAAATTTGTATAAATTATAAAGGGTTATTATGTACATATACATAATGATAAAATGAAATATGTAAAGTGTATAAATACATACAAACAATAACCCAGAATAATCTACGGATTACGAAGAAATATGCACTGCTCCATTGACTGCCAGAGCGCAACTGCAATTTATCGAAACAAACAAAATTGACATGTCTCGACATGCTCAGTAAGATTTGTCATGTGCACATTACACGGAAGTACAAATTAAACATTTTAATTATTTTTTTTTGAAACCGTGTTATATAAAGCGTGTTGTATAAAAAACATGCCACAATTTATACAACAGTGTTGTATAAAACCGTGTTATACGAGGCCTAGGTGTACTTTTAACTACAGTAAAGTATAATATATAAACATATTGAGATGGAATTCAAACGTAGATTTTATTTATCTTCACTCAAAGTTTAGGAAATACTCAAATACTGAAAATAGTCACATACATAATTATTTGTTAAGCAAAATACACTGTGTAAATTTCAAGTATTCATGGCGCGCAGTTTGAGAATTTGTCCTTGCCCGATTCCAAAATGAACGCGTAGTGTAGTATTTTCTTACGATTTGGCGGCATCTTTATGGAAGTTAATTTTTAATAATAAATTATTTTTTTGTGTTTGTACTTTACTCTCTTCTTTACGTCCAGTAGAAAAGAAAAAAACCTATTTTGTGGTTTTATAAGTTAGGGATAAAAATCAATTTTAAGTTTATTCGTAAATAACCCTATGATAGTTTCTTTCCGGCTTCTGAAAGAAGCAAAATACGTTACAGCCTAGATATGTTAATGTTTTTATGAAAACTAGTTCATAGATTTTGTTTCTGTATGTGTCGAAATATGCCGTTCTGGCTATGTAAATAATAAAATATGTTGGCTCTAAATGTAACGACAAATTGATAATTATTTTCCGCTACATGTATTTCCGTACATTTTCAATTGCCAATATTAGGCACTGCTTAATTTGGAAATGAAACAAATTTCCATGATGCATAATTTGTAGTTAAAAGCCACTGGCATAAATCGATACGCCATTTCTGATTGATAAACGTTACGTCGTACATTGTATATAAAACATATCACATCGCATCACGTCGCAGCACAAAGCTTTGTTTTCATGAAAGCTGGTTAAATTGAAAATCCCAAAAAATCGTCCACTAACGCCACAATCAAATATGCATTTTACGCTTTTTTACTTTATATCAGTCGAGTATATCCCTTCGATACGATTCCAAATGGTCGACAGCGATTTAAAACATAACGACAGCGGATATAAAAACAAAATAATACTTTTCTTTTTGAGTAACATTAATAATATTTTTTCGAAAGTCTTAATTTATTTCCACACATCTCTTAGCACACATTTTATAATTGAAATATTTCTTGAGGTTGGAGAGGAGTTAAACTATTTTGAAATAAAATTAAAAATATGTTTAATGCGATAAACATATTTTTAATTTTATTATCGTTTATAATATTAAACAAGGAGAATCTAAGAAAGTTTATAAAACATGCTAGGTTTTCAATACGTAGCAAAAAAATAAATGTCATTCATGGTGATTTGTATGAACTATTTGGATATGAACCGATTATGGTGTGCTTAAAAATGTCTGATATATATCAGAAGTAATAATCTAATTTCAAAGGTGTTGTCGGATAGGATTTGAGGGTACAGATCCTAATATATTGTCTAAATAGAAGAAAATTTACTGTTTTATGAAACACCATTTTAAATAAGTATGAAACTCATTTTTTATTTATTTAATAAACACGCTGTTTACGAGTAAAAAAAACATGTCTTTAAATAATAAACGTATAGTATATTTTGGTTCGTTGACCGTTCAAAATCATTGGAAGGTGGAGAGGCATTATTCGTGCCGTATATTTGTATTTATACGAAACGTGATACGCTATATTTAAAAAAAAATGAAATTCTCTGAAAATCCCATTAGTACGTATATACCATTGAACCCGGCATATGCCTATTTTAAAACAAGGGTTTCATGTTGCCAGTTTATAAATAATAGGATCAGATTCTTTTTAAACCAAAAATCAGTGATGTGTGTGCAATGTTTAATTGATATCAATTATATGTAGATAAAACATAACATGATTAGTAGTATTTATGGTTTTATGAAACTCTTTAATAATATTGTTTTGTTTTATTGCGCTGTTTTGTTTTTCAATTTTTTTTAAGATTCTAATAATTAATGCGACCTTTTGATAAAGAGGCCAGAAGACGAGTAATGAGCGAACGCAGGTTTTGTTCGTCATTTGAAGGTACGTAAACCGCCGACGTTTAATAAAAAAGATTTTTTCTATTCCTTACAAAAAACGTCGTTTCATTTGGCGATCCTACCTGCAGCTTACAAAAGAGGCCGCCAGGGGCGTGACTTGTTAACAAATTACCCGGTCTGTTCCATTATACGAACAGAACAGAACAGAGTAGAGCAGAACAGAACAGAACACGGTAAAAATGATATAATTGCTACGGGCATAAGGCATTGTATGCATGCGCCGTTCGCCGTTGTGAGCTGAACTGGCTGCGCCGGAATAAAATAGCGAAGCCTTCATAGTAGCGGAGCCAAAGCTCCAAAAGCACACGAAATTCGAACAATAATGCATCTGAATTCAACTCCATATTTCATTTATGTCCAATGTGAAATTGATAAAATGTCAAAATTCTCGAATTTCATCTGTTCAAATAAAACGAGTCAAACGTATACGAACGGGTTCTTCGGGAATTGTAATTTAATGATACAAGAATCATTTTATTTTTATTTCAGGGCTGTGGAGTCAGAGTCAGAGTCATGGAGTCGGAATGTTTTAGCTGGAGCCGATCTCAAAAACAACTAATAACTTCGAGTCCTTTAACAAAAATAGTGTATTCAAATCACAAAGTCAAAAGTGGCCCCATTGCAGGCTCATTACGCCTCAAAGTGATTATTAGTAAAAATAGTGATGTTTTAAGTTAAAGTCGGAGTCGTCTTATTTTTGGACGACTCCACAGCCCTGCATTTTATACATTTGATATAATTATAATATATATCTTGCTAGTTGGACTTCATTTACCCGTTTTGTATATCGAGTTAAAAATCCCTTGCACATACAGGAGATGAATTTTCACCGCATACCACAAATGCAGAGCTGCACTGGATACAATTTTCTATATATATTTTTAAAAACATTTATTTGTGGTATATTTTTGATTTTTGAGTACTAAGTTTTTTTTGTAAAAAGATGAAAGATATCTTCATCCTTATTATTTTTCATTTTTTTTATAGTGAAATAATTTGAGTTTTAGAAAGATTAAATTTATATAAAAACTATATGCTGTGCTGTATCTTTTTTAATATTTTAAATAGAAAATGCTCAATATATGAACTAAATTGATCCAATTTGTTTAAATATAGAAAATGGTCACCAAAGATTAACCGCGAAGAATTTATGAAAAGATATCGTTGATTTATATGAACATTTAAATCCTTTATTCACTTAATTCATGAGAAACGTTGAAAAGAATCTGAAAAATTTCTAGTATATTTTAATTCTCGTTGTCATTCATCGACCGTGGTGTATGTATGCATTCGTTTTCTTTTGAATTACTTCGCGCATACTTGGGGTTGTTTTGTTCAGCGGCTTTGAATTTCTCAGTTGTTTCGGCTTCATTTCGGAGTAGCATGTTGGTACTCACTTGCGAAATCTTCGTTCACCCCGCGGCAGATTCTGTGCGTAGACTTTTTCTTCGTTTCGCCAATTCCAATTGAGTGCTTGTTTAGCTTTTATACTGTTGATCTTTCAGAGTTTATAACCGCAATAGTTCCACTTTGTATTCTTATCTGATTTTCAATAGGATTTCCCCGGTTTAACTCTCCTAAAGTTCTAATTAACTTCCGGCGATCGAACTTTGAAAAACCATGCGAAGGTTTCTTTTTTGTTTACTAAACCGATTTCGCCAATTAGTTTTCTGGTAAACATACAAATTCGCCAGTTCGCAAGATATATACGAACCATCTATATAAATCACCTTGATTTATATTTATTTACACACAGCGGTTAAAATAGAAAGTTTCACAAATCGAAACGATGCTTCTCTCTCATTCATCCCGATTGGATTAATACATTTATAAAATCAACTCACTCCAAACAATAGAGTAATAAAAATTGATTCATAATGATTAACTACCAAATATTGCATATCGATGATAAACATTGAAAATAAAAACTGTGACTGTGTGAGTGTAAATAAATTATGAACCAATACATGTTAGTGCTTTCTTTGCAAATAATCAAAATTGTATTGTAATTGTAAAACTTTCAACTTTTTATAAAACGTAAATGACATATTTTATTTATTTATTTACGTTTATTGACTGGGTGTATTCACTGTATAATATTTCAGATTGATGCACCCCGACATGAAAAATACATACATAAAAATACAAAAATACATACATGAAAGAGGCGAAACACGTGTCACATTTTGATACACAATACGTGGAATAATCAAAGCTATTTTTATTTTATATTAAAATGAACTTCCACAAAGTTACCGCCGAATCCATCGAAAGTATTACATACATACCTCTCATTACCACTAAATCACTGAATACTAGGGCTTATACAAAAACCCACTTTTAAAAAAACCGGTTTTCGAATGTCAATATTGTTTGAAAACCGGGTTTTACAAAAAATGGATAATTCAATTAAAATAGCGAGAATGAGTTCATTTTTTATGTTGTTTATTTATATATGTACATAATAATACACAACAAGAAATTATTTGGTGTTACTCTTCAGAAAATATGATTTAAGAAAACACAAAGCGTCCGCTGATCGTTTTTTAACAAAATGTGCTGATATCAAAAATACTCTTTCGCTGGGTAATATGATGTGGGGCATATGGTATTAAGCCATCAAATAAAATATCCAAATTTTCTGTCCTTTTGTTTATAGACTCGTTTATGGGAAATTCGGCACAATCGGTTACGAAGTTGAAAAACCGGTTTTTTAATGTCGCAAGTTTTGCCAAAAAACCGGTTTTTGAAAACCGACACGCCCTACTAAATACATACCCACATTCAACAATATTGTTTGAATATTTTGTTTTGGTTACATGATCAACGGTAGTTTGATTTTTATATTATAGATATATATATTTATGATAAAAATAGTTCATCTTTCATTTATTTTATCACTGAATCCATCTCATATCGACTAACAGTTCCCAATTACCCACAGTAAAGATTTTTTGGATTTATACTTTTATAGACGTCGCAACTTTAGCGCCGAGCTATTGAACATGCAAAATTACCAATATACGTAGCTGGTCTGTAAAAATATTAATTTGAACGCACGGCATCTAAATTACACTCTCAATTATAAATTAAAATATACATAAGTATAGATTCTTTTTAAAATATACTATGATTTCTTTATTTTGACAAAATATGCGATAAAAAGGTTTTGATATATCACATTACTCGTCTCCTTCCTTTAGAGTAAAAATTAAATATAACCAGTGGCGGATTAAGCACGTTGGAGGCCCTAGGCGCAATAAATTTTGGATGCCCTGTTTTTCGAATAACATAAAAGTGTTGCAAAACTCTTCGTAGAATAATAATGAATATTGAAAACTGAAATTAAAATATAAGGATTTATATAATTTAGGCTATTTATGCTATTTTTGAGACCCCTAAAATTTGGAAGCCCCAAGCGCGCACCTCTTGCGTTTATGGAGTAATCCGCCACTGAATATAACAGATCTTTGCAGCCTGTTTATTTTGACATGTATCAGTTGTCTTACTGAGGAAAAGTCTTCATTCATAACGCCACGACACCACTAACGAACAAAGCATTATATCAGTTTTGGTCGTTTTGCAGAAGAATAAAAATATCGATGATCTATATTGAGGCTTTAATGAGTTGTAAGCAACTTTAAATTTCTGAATGTATCATATTCTATATGATTCGAAAAAGAGAGGTTGAGCGACTGAGAAACAAATACTTCACGTAGAAAAAAATCTGTTGAGATACCTTTATTAAGAGACCATATGCTCCACGTTGAGAGTGGAAATGTATGTATGTATATAAAAAAATCTAATTATACCTAATCGTTTTTTTCTTATTTCTAAAAAAAATTGAACGATTTGTCAAAAAGTGGGCGCGCCAGTAACCATTGCTTAGGGCGCCAAAAATCCTCGCGCCGGCACTGTCTGTGAGATCCGTCACGGAAGCCAACGACGTTAACAACGGTATCACAAACCCTACTATGATAGTTTAATTGTATTTTCAAAACCTTTATTTTGATTTAAACAAGACTTTTACGTAGATATTTTATTTTATCCGTGTATCTGTCTGTCGTAAATCTTTCATATGATAGGAAACGTTTACGTTAAACGATTCTCCGAGGAATAATACTACCGTAATAGAAGAACAAAACGAATAAAGTACTTCTCCCGTTTAAGCGCACGTGTGAATGCAATGAGAAACAGTGATGTGAAGGTTTATGGAGACAATAAGCGGGCATTGAAGTCATACAATACGTAATGGTTACGGTAATGAATATGCAAACAACATAATTGGATAATTTACATCTATTATGTCAGCATATTAAAAAGTTCTCTGATAACGTGTAACAGGATAAGGGCTCGGGCGCAGCGGAATATTGCATTAGCGGTGTCTGGAACAAGGCTCGCTCTCGCACCCAAACTCTCGTCATGTCAGATGATTAAGTATGGTAATTTTTATTGAACGCGCGCCATATGGCCTGTCCTCCGTTGCTCGTCCCCGCCGCGCCCCGTCCCGCAGGATCATCGCCACTACACGGGATAGAATGGCACGGCACATGGCACGTTATGTCATGGGATGGGACAGGACGGGAGGACATGGCACGGCTTGGCTTGTAACTCCGCGCCACCGACACACATTTAATATTGCAAAACGAGTCACCGCTCGACGTCTAATATAAAGCGATTGCCTCATTTTTTTGTCGACAACATTTATCATAGTAGTCCTTCTTTATTAGACGAGAGAATGTGGTGCAGCATATTTTATAATATTAAGGCTCTTAGATCTAATATGATATAGAATGTCCTACTTTACGATACGCTTACAGTTTTATGAGCGATATATAATATTATATGTATATGGAAAAATTCGTTTATAAACCCCTAATTCATTATTAATGACTTCACCGTTCTACAACAATAATCAATTTGAAGCACAACGCGCATACAATATTTTATTCAATCGAGAAAATGAGCTTCAGATCTATTGAGTAACTAAGAGTGATTCTGATCGTATGAACCGTGTTTCCTTTCTTTAATAATCTATATAAGTTAAAGATTGTCATAACGGTATGTCTGATAAATACCGATATTAAAAGTAAAGCAAACACGGAATGTAAATGTAATTTATTTTTGATTTAAAATACACGAATTTAGTCGCTTGCTCGTCTTTGCAAAACAGTGCACTAGTTATTAAATTTGATTTGCGTCAAAGTTTTTTTTTGAACAATTTTATTTATTGTGTTAAAACCGATTTTTTGATTTTTTTACGCTGTGATGACAATTATAATTTTCCCCTAACTTTATTTTCGTAGTTTTACCGGTAATTATTATGAAATACAGAAATCCCTAAAAAACTCTAAAATTATCAAAAACAGTCCTAGTAAATTTTCCACTGTTAAAATATTGCAATATTTGTTAGTAGTTAGTACGCATTAGTAAAGACTAGCATTTAGTTGAAAATTTTCAATATCAATTTACTTTAAGATAACTGTGAATTTTAAAATTGATAGTAATTTCTAAAGTTATTGGATCATACTCAATACAACAGTAATAATACACCGATTGACAGCCTATTTTTTAGTACTTTGTATAAAACACATACAGATTTATACCAATTGATTCTTGTCTCATACTATGATAAAATAAATTATTTTAATGCATTCGCAGTGGCGAAAGAAGATTATATATACACGGCCGTAATGAGTGCTTTGAGACTCTCAGACAGCGCTTCATGTCGCACTATTTATATATAAAAGTTATTGCAGTACTGCAAAGAGTAAACCACATAATAAACTCATTACAGTCTGAATCTGAATCGCTAAAAAATAATTCAGAATCAAAGTATGTGATCTCTGAAAAGTCTGCAAAGTCTATATCACGTAACAGCTGATTTGTAAAAACACAATCTGCATTAAAATACTCACAAAAGCTTACAATTATTGAATTTTATAACTGCTGTAATAATAAATTACTTTTAGTCTGTCAACAATTTGGAATGCTAAAAAAATATAATTAAAAAAAAATGATAAATGTGTTTATTGTAAAAGTTCCCATTTTACATTTTGATAATTCAAGAAAAATATAAAGTCGCAAATATATAATTATGTTATGCTACTAATAGAATAGTTCAATGTTTACACAGTAGCTAAACAAATTAATAGCGTAAAGAAATCTAATCTCAAAAATTCCCACCAAAAAAATCTGTGATGACAAATTAAATGTATAATTTCTGTTTATTTGTCTTTGAGAATACGCGAGCGGTCAAATGCACGATAACAATGAGTAAAATGGATTTATTTCCGCGATAAACGTAAAGTGTCCATTTATTTATTCGGCGATAAGTTAGACGGCACGTTAACCTTTTATTTTCCTTTTAAGTGAAGGCTCAAGGGGCAAGAAACGTATGTTTTCAGTGTCATCAAAAGACTTTACCGCTTATACGGAAAAAAGAGCACATCGATTCTAAGAGTGGTCCCTCCCCCGCCCCCGGACCCACTCCACCCGCGAAGAAAGTGGCGGCAAAAGAAAACAATGTCATTACAAAAGGCGAGACATAAAACATGGGAAGCTTTCGTCGGTCTTACGCCTTATCAATTGATGGGATTACGAATTCCCGCCCTACAGATGTTCTGTGCTGAGCTGCGTTGCTCAAACCAAGTTTCCCAATTTATAGCTTACATACAAATGTATGTTTTTTTAAAAGTTTAACGCTTTTACACCGTCTTAGCATCGTGCATAAGATGCAAAAAATAGATTCAACTACGATTTTACGATATTTCTATTCTATTCCAGAATATTTATACATTTTTTAGTAACGAAAATACTAAGAACTGTTTCTGTTTGGAAACTGGATTTTTACAATGTATTTAGAATAATATTTTAAAATGGTTATTTTTTTATTTCATACAATAAACAACAAGAAAATACGATAATTCATTTAAACTTTAAAAAGAAGTGAGCGTTAGTAAATATTTAAAAAAAATGATATAACGATCTTATTTAAAAACTGTTTTATTGAAAAATATTTATATCATTGTTAACTGTCATTCAAAAGTATCACAAAACATTCAAATTATAATATATTATTATAAAAATATCAGATAGATTTTTAAAACGATGTTAATGTCTTAATGTCTTAATTATGAGTTCAGTTTTCTTATACAAAAATAAAATTCCATAATACTGTAGCTTTGGTTTATATTCTACGATTCGATATATTATATTAAAATATTCAACGTTTAAGGAATCATTTCATTACTAGGTTTTGTGTAAAAAATACTATATTATACTAAATTGAGAGTCAGTTTATACAGTCCGAAGTATATTGAGAGTATAGTAATTTTAATAGGTTCATTGTATTCTTTGGTAAACCTTCATTTGTCTATATGTACTTCTTTTACAATAGCTGAAATTTGTGACGAAAAATAGCTTTAAGCCTTCGACAGAGAAGCAGGAAAAATGGAAAGTGAAATTTGACCCATCATTGAACATTTTTCCATTCAGCAACTTGACATGAATAGGACAAAGTTTCCATGGAACACATTAGATCGATCATTAAAATTTCATGATAAACGATGTTGGGAAACTTTCGCTCGAGATGGCAAAGCGGAACATGGTGAGAAGTAATAATCCTCGATAGCTTCCTAAATGAAGGGCGGAAGCGAGGGTGGAGGGGCGCGTTGGTTAGGGCATTCCCCGTCGAGAGGCGACAATTCGCGGCGTCGGAGGCGTCGAAGCTTTTCCCGTTTTACGCCGAATCACCGCGCCGCACCGCCACCGTCGCGGCTCACTCGCACATAATTGCTGCTGCGGTTGTCAAAATAATGCCCGCTGACACACTTCTTCTGTCATACTCATTTATCCATTGACGGATATTGTCGTCAATATAACGGTTTGAAAATCGTCGGTGTAATGGGAGGAACCAACAGACACATAAAAAACTTAAAGGAAAACTAAATTTGTTAAATATTTATAGAATTCTAATTTAAATACAATTTAGTTATAAGCAGTATATATTATTACTTAAGAATTGTATTATTCGCTATATTGCCATGTCCTTAAAAAAATACAATAAAATATTTAAAAAAAAATGGTGATATGTTTTTCTTCGGTACTTATTATAAACAGTTATGTTTTTTTATATTTATTAAGACTTTTACGATGAAAACCGAAACTAATGAAACACTTTAGTTAGATACATTTAGTATAATATTTAATTTTAATTATTTCTTGTGGTTTAAATGGGTTAGTAAACGTGACAATAAGTAAACCATTTATTAGTATTATGTTAGTATGAAACAAAGCACGAAATTTTATAAAGTCATCCTTGCAGTCTTGATTTCATTGAGATCAACAAAAAAGGCATGTTCATTTTATATTTCCGATAAAAGAAAATAAACTATGTTATGATTTAGTTTATAATATATTTTTCAATATGAAAATAAGAATCAATAATTTATTTTGTGAATGTTTATATTGACGAATTAGTAATAATTAATATATTAAATATAAATATATCAAATATAATTGAAACCAACTGTTCTTTACGATTAATCTTAACATTTAACTTCCCATTACGCTAATTCGTAAATCTACAGTAATTTATTCGATACCTAACTAGATATTTCTGTGGCTGTAATAAATAATTTAATTTTTTAAGTGGATTAATGTAAAAATATATATAAATCAAAAAGTCATAGTAAACCTTTTCTTTAACCGTTTGACTGCACCAAAAATTTGTATACGCAAGAAGGAAATATGTGAACTGAAAAAAAAGCACTTTAAAAAGTAATTTCGCACCGTTGTTTGTCAACCGCCGAGTCGAGTCGTTGTCGTCTTTTCGCTGTCGTGAGGATATCGTTTCCAACTTAACAATCTCTTACATCAAATCAAAACGTTGTAATAGATAAGAATCCTATGCTTCCATTACAGATAATGGTGGAATAAGCTGATACTTTTCATTTCAAAATCTAAGATTGTTTTGTGGAAAAAATCACATATAAATTTACGTTAACGTTTTCGTAAATTATTTTATGTAACAGAAACAGCGATATACATACATTAACATCTGTAAAAAGCCGTGTAAAATTAAATGCTTAAAAAGTAAATTTTATTAGTTTATTATTAAAATAATTATTTCAACAGTGGATAGTTTTAACGGTCGTTCAATCGTAAGGATGAAAGTAATCGATAATTTTGCGCTTCAAAACATTTTCTCTCCCACGACTTATTCATTTTTTTTCTCAGATTTTCACGGGACAGGTAAAACACATATAAACGAGAAAGTTACCTACATAAATAAGATTAATTGTTTTTTTGAAGTACAAAATATACAATAGATATTTGAAAACTTACATGCGTTATTGTAATGTACAAATTATTAAAAAAGCAATGCAACCTAGCACACTCAACCCCACCTCCCGGACTAGCAGTTGCATGGAAATGCTTTAAATAATAAAATAAAATTATTGAAAACTTTTTTTAATCATTGAAATTTAATAAATTTTGAAATCAATAATAAGTGCAGTAAGTAATTAAGTCTTGAAAAATTGCGTAAGCATATACTTAATCAATTTGAAAAATATGCTTCTTATTGATAGACTTCATTTAAATGATTACAATACTTTTCATAAAACACATAAAATAGTATAATTATTTGTAAAGACCAGATTGGCTTCCCTCCAATCATCGATCAAACGCAATGGCACTATAGTTAAGGTACTGAAAATATAAAAATATTTTGCATAAAAGCGAATTTTATGTTTCTCTTCTGGAAGCAAAAAAGAAAAGACTTGTTTACACGGATAGATGGACTACACTAAAAAGATCTTGAAGATGCTCTCCCAAAACAACTGTGAAAAAGCGGTATCGATGCCGTATTTGTAAAACCTAAGCCCGGCAAATCTGGGTATTTTTTTATAAATTTAATGTGGACTTAATGTGGATCATATAAAATTGAATATTTATTTTGTGAAATACATCGTGCAGAAAACCCTGGATATAAAGAACAAACACGCTGTTAAAAAGTTAAACTTTTTTACAATACGAGAATTCTTGTTAATGTAATGCTTGTTTAAATACCATAGCCCCCGCACATTGAACATTTTTTGCGCCCAATGAGTTATACGATAACTTTGCTGCATCAGTTTGGCGTGAGTCAGCCGATGATTCGACGAGCGTTAAGCCACGCCTATTTTTGTTCATTTTTATAATTTTTCTTAATTCTGTCCTGTAATATGATATCAATTATCATAAACAAATTGCATTCGATTATGTTTGTGCTATCTACTTTATTGTAAAACAAACTTAAAGCTTTAACGAACATCCATTTTTCAGCATTAGTTTTTTGTCATTCTGTGAAACTATCGTCATTTCTTTTTTATTAATGTTTCTTTGTGCTCCTATTTCATATTGTTTTTTATAACGTTTTTCAAAAAAACATACTGCCAAGCATTCACTGGCCTTTTTATGGAACATTTACAAAAAACGTCTGTCAAAGTCAAAACACAATACGCTTCGACACAAAGCCAGCAGGACTCATATGGGACAGGGTAGAATAGACGAGTGTGAACCAAAATCGTACATTTACATTCACGTTTATACTGACACTAACATTAATGTTCATATTAACATCTACGGCCTATGGCCCTCGCAGAACGTGAAGAGAATGTACTTTATATATTTAATAACAATCCACGTTTAAAGTGCCAAATAATTAAATGAACATTCATGAAAAGTAAATGAGTCCATATTATTTATAATACACGATTAAAAAAATCGATCCATTTTAACGACTTCTTTTTCTTAAGTAACTATATAAAAAACATATTATATATTATCATTAACGAGTTGAATTGAGCTTCATGATAAATAATCTTCGGTGGTTCAAATAAGTTCTTGGGTGAACTTGATAAGCGACATCAATCAATTGAGTTATTTTTCTTATATAATATAAATAAAACTAATAGCATTTATTTTTACCAAGGGTGTGGTTTGAGCAAGGCTGTGGAGTAATTAAAAAAACAGCTCCGACAATAATTGGAAACACCACTCCAACTACGAAATCGACTCAAAAAATATTTCTTTTAATGAAATTATTTCGCCAATCAAAACAATAATATAATAGGCTATTTAACGAATAAATCTGTCCGATTTATACTGTATGCACTTCTTTTTATCTTGATAAAAAATTAAGAAATTCTTCCATCATTTTTCGTTATCTTATAAAATACTGTTTATTTAAAAGATATATTTAACTGTTTTAAATTGGTTAGGGCCTCCCATATTGGCTTAGTAGCATGCAGTGGCGTCACTTTTGAATTTTGACAGAGCAATTTGTATACATAAAAAAATAAGAAAGAAGTCGTAGTAGTTTGTTTATATCATAAAACAATGAACGAAAAAAGAGTTTTTTTTTAAATATATCGAATAGGTATGTTATGTTTATGAAATATAAACAAATCAAAACCCGCTCACTAGAATAAAATATCTTGAAATTTGTCCCGCAAAGTTTTGTATGAAACTTTTTTAAAATTTCAATTTGACTTTTTTTGAATTGGTGTTGTAGTGTTTTAAAAAAACGGTCACGACTGCTGAAAAATATATTCACGAAACGTGATGCCGTAAAGTCAGATGACGCTTAATAACAAGCACACTTTTCTAAGAGTTCGCTTATTTTTTAACGTTCATAAAAATAAATTTTAATAAGATGGATAAAAAATAAACCAACAGTCAAAAAATCAAGGGTTTATATTTCATTATCAGTTACTACGGTAGTATATCAACTTTTGAATGAAAGTCTTGCAAACAAACACTTCTAGGAACATGGTTGCAAGCCCTTTTATCGAATATTTTGTCTTCATTAATTTATCAAGTGATTCTTTGTTATGAGAAAAATATGTTTCACATTGGAATTACACTCAAAACTTTTTAAAAAGTATTAAGCGAGAAGTAAATATTATCTTTGTCGCCTGATGTGGCCCAGTTGGCTAGAGCTTGCTCTACCGATCACGCAGGTCTGGGTTTGATTCCCGGTCAAATAGCAGTGAATTTGAGAATTGTTCAATTCAAAGCTGTGATCAAAGACTGGGTGTTTGTGATGTCAATTCACATTATTTCTTCTCCTCCCATCCTTCTGATCCTTTAATAACTGGGTAAAGCAATAGCGATTAGCCAGCCACTAGTCGTGTTATAGCCTTATCCTTCTTTCCCTACTACTCACTTTGAAAGAAGTGGGGTTGAGCGACTGAGTAACAAACAGTTCTCGTAGAAAAACTTCTGCTGAGATACCTCCATTAGGAGGCCATATGCTCCACATTGGGAGCGGACATGGATTGAAATATATATATATGTTATTTTTAATGGTGGTAAACGTCATTGGCTTCGGTTGCAGTGCTTGTATGCTTGATTTTCCGGGATGAATAGTTTCATTAATTAATTTTTCAATTTTTCAACAAGTCAGTCTGAAATTCCCTCCCACTAATCCAATCCCTAAAACAGTGGGTAATGGGAGCGATTTAATACCCATTTGACCTGTTATATCCTTCTTCTTATACTCTTACTCTCGTTGAAATTATAAGCCATAATTACATTACATTACATTATAACAGTCTCTATAAAGAAGTGGGGAATTTGGCAGATTCACCTGGTCATTTAAAATTGCCAAACTTTTTAACCTTGCCTTAGTAATTTATCAGTTCAAATCCATACGTGATCTTGAACGCATGAAAATGCCGAAAGGCAAAATTCGGGTCGTTAGTGACGAAACTTATGTGAATGTACATAATTTTGGAGATACAAATTTAATATTGAAATTCCACCAAGGTACCTTCAGTCAAAATCTTAAATTATAAAAATATATTGTTTTAATTATGGAAATGTTTTCCATACCTATATTCGACAAAGTTACGGGTAATGAAGAAAGAGCATCACATTGAAGTAGCAATTGAACGTGGCGTAATCCGAGGGAATGTGTGGGTTGGCACATGCCCGTGTGCACCTTATTCAGTCACAACAGATCGCGCGATACAAAACCGACCGTTATCGGATCGACTTTGGATGGGATTTGCCTAATGCCACAAAGTTTTGAATAAGAAAGTCTCTACGTTTCGCGAGGATCGTAGCGAGCGTAGCAGTCGCGTCGCGGCGTAGAGGAGCAATTTGCGTAGCGCGCTGCATCGCATTGCATTTCATTCGAATGGCTAACGCGATCACATGCAACCGACTTTCTATACCCGGGAATACGAGTATGTTTCTCAACAATGTTTCACCTGGCGTATACCGTTCTTATGCTGCATTCATATTCTGAGACGTATACGGTGAACGGTAAAGTTTTTAATAAGATTTAAGAATCGAGACGTACGCTATAAATAAAATCATCAATCTTTAATTCAAAAAATGTGGGAACCATAAGTTTTTATGTAATTCTAAAATAAGTAAATTACTTATGTGCAGATTGCGGTAAAGTGAATATTATTTTATGCGTTGTAGTTCACATATACTATTAGTCAAAATTATTGATTATACTTAAGGCAATAATGGACGAATGTAACATAACCGGTTTTTATACTGAATTTGTATAACGATTTTAACATCGATATAGAAAAATCACAGATTGTCATTGTAATAACTAGGGCTTATACAAAAACTGACTTTTGAGAAAACCGGTTTTCAAATGTAAATATTGTTTGAAAACCGGTTTTATCCGGTTTTCGAAGTTTTCCAAAAAATTGAAAATTCAATTAAAATAGCGAGAAAATGTTGTTTATTTATATGCATAACAACAAGAAGAATTTATTTGATGTTACTCTGATATCGAAAATACCCATTCGTGGGGCATGTAGTCTTTAAGTAATCAAATAAAAGATTCAAATTTTCTGTCTTTTTGTTTATAGACTCGTTTATAGAAAATTCGGCACAACCGGTTACGGAGTTGAATAATCAGTTTTCGAATGTCACAAATTTTGCCAAAAAACCGGTTTTTAAAACCGACAAGCCCTAGTAATAACAACCAAATGCTCTTTTTTATATATGCGTGCACATTAATAAATATTGTGTTGATTTAAACGTGGCTTAATAACTGCTTTTGAGACAATATATTGAACTAAAAATTTTAAGCGTACATTATACAGATTTCGTTATTGTATTTCATATTAAATAGAATAACAGCAAATATGAGAATGGGAGAAGGCATAATTAACATCACAGCAAGTACAGATAGCAATACCTATCGTGCTTGCTAAGTGCTCCGCTCTCCAAACTGGTTATGCTCAAACAAAATTAAAGGGTTAGTTTGATTTTGCAAAATTCTCGAAATCGGCATTTTGATAAAAAAAATATCGCAAAAACTTTTTTTTTTACAAGAAAACTTTTTTTTTAATGAGTTTGTTTGTTGTTATGCTCTTTTTTAGAAAGCCGTGCTCGTCTTTTAGATTTTAGTAATAATTAGTAAACTTTGAATCGTTCAAATTATGTACATTCACACAAATGTGTACATAATTTGAACGATTCAAATCCAATATTAAAGTTCCACCAAGCACCTTCAGTCGAAATCTTATGTAAACAATTTGTTATATGAATTCAACTGACGGAAAGTTTTTATGTGCATATCGACTGTGGAAAGGAAAAATGACTGTTGATACCCCACGAGTGCTTCATTTTATTGAGAAGTATCTTTTTGTTAAATGTTTCGTCAATATTAATATTTATCACATTGATTCACGGTTACTTAATAATTTACATATTATATCGACTGTGGAAAGGAAAAAGAACGTAACCCACACATAGCAAATTTTACAGGAGGCACAAAAAACGTGTTTTGATGATTTTCGGCCATTTGCAAATTATAAAATAAACAAAAATTTAAAGTGCACGAAGACTTGTAAACAATTATTTAATTGATATAATCTAATAATAATTTAGTAGATTGTTTAAGAATAACTTTTTTTAAGTCTATGTGCAATTTTGACAGGCTCAACTTTTTTCAAACTTAAAAGTTAAATTTAGATACTACTTTGGTATTTGCAGCTTACATCCTTTTGATGTAACGTGTATCAAGTTGTATAAATTATGATTATCAAAAAAAAGCTGTTTGGAAAAAACTATGGGTTACGTCCTTTTTCCTTTCCACAGTCGATATAAAAAGTCAAACAATATTTTTATTTAATATGGAATCCAAAATAATACCACATTTCTTCTAAAAAATGTAAAATTTAGGAACAATGTATGAAACAAATCGGATTTAACTGATTAACGGGCACAGCTTATATGTTAATGTCGAATGGACATTCTAAAACTCTCTGCATAATTCAGGCAGTCCATTCCTAAAATGAAGCCATACGTTTTATATATCTAAACTGACATTACAATTAGGGGCGCATTTATCATGCGGTCGCTCTCTCACGGCCGATGAGAAGATTTAATTAATAATGTGCGCCGTGTGGCCGCAGCCGCCGCGCCGCGCCGCTCGGGACGGTGCTTGGGGAGCGCGCTCACGCCGACCCGTCTGATCCAGGGCGAGCTCCGAAAGCCAGCTACCAGAACGAGACCCGAAAGCGGTCCGGAAGCGGCCCGAAACGGGTCCAATTTGCCGGCGGCGCCAAAGTTAAGCCGTGATAATACACTCCGAACGGGGAACGAGCGTGGCTTTAAGCTTACCTTCGCAAAGCTTATTTATTAATTATACTTATACTTGATTTCGACAGGCTTTTTGAAATTGCTTTTTTTATCTCATCTGAGTAAAATTTATAACGCTTGCAATTTTATTAATATTTGTCACATGATTGTCATCATTGATGCTGTAAATAAAAATAGTGTGTACTATAAACACGGTAAAGAACGCAGATTTAACAAACATTAAAATTTTGCATAATTTCATATAAGATAGTATTTCACAATGATTATCTCTAAAATAATGAACATATTAAATACAATAGTAACTTTTGAGATTCTTCAAAACGGCATATACTGAGTAGTCTTAATTAATCTACCCAATCTACTTCGTTAGTAGCCATATTTATTTTTTATCCATGTCCGCTTCTAATGTAAAGCATATGGCCTCCTAATAGAGGTATCTCAACAGAAGTTTTTTCTACGAGAACTGTTTGTTACTCAGTCGCTCAACCTCACTTTTTTCAAAGTGAGTAGTAGGGAAGGAAAGATAAGGCTAGAACAGGACTAGTGGTTTGACTAATCGCTATCCCTACACCCAGTTATGGAAGGATCAGAAGCATGGGGGGAGAGGAAATAATGTTAATTGACATCACAAACAACCAGTCTTCGATCACAACTTTTAATTGAATAATTCTCAAATTCACTGTGATCTGACCGGGAATCGGACACAGACCTGCGTGATCCGTAGAGCAAGCTCTAACCAACTGGGCCACAGCTGGCGTGCATATAATCTGATATATTTTACCGAAAGCGAATTTAAACAAAATAAGCCTCGTATTCACCAGGGGAAAAATTGTTCTTACACATTACGTATTTGATACTCTTCGTGATGCTGCAATGCAACATGCAACAAAATGCCTAATTTCTACGTGACTCAGTAGATGTAGCATGTTGTCGCTCAGCGAGTGGGCACACGGGCCGTGAGTTACATGTCGGCTAGCGTAGACGGATGCGCAACGTGTCACTCAACATGAATCATTACTTTAGTACACCTCAATTAAATTATGCTTCAATATATTTTAATTTTATAACAAAGTATATTTTTGTTCTAAAACAAAGAATTGGGCCGTTCGTTGGGTTAATCGTTCTCATAGCGTTTTACACATTTTTCAGTTCTTTGCTACTTTCATGTTTAAATATATGTTTTTTGTTATCATGACATTTTGACGTGACATCTGTGACAAAGATGACTTTGTGGATAAAAAATCATCGTGGATTATTGAATAATGTTTTTTTTTTGTACTGAACTTATAAACATTATAATTTTACTTTACTCAAATTGTTTGCATCCAAAAAAATATATAAAGTTAGTCTATAGGCAACATTTACTAACGTAATATACTCAGGCGATATTTCTACAAAAACTGATCTGAGTCCAGGTGTGTAGATGTTTCGCGGCATGATGCTTCATTTGAGCCATAATGAATCCATAGCTTGAATTTGTTTCGGTTAGAACACTTGATTGTGTATTGCACTATTTATAATGTAAAGCGATGCCAAGAAACGGACGCATATGGATTTAAATATATATATTTCGGGGAAAGTTCAGGTGGGTTAACATAAAACAATTTATACAGAAATGAAGGGAGAGTGGTCGTGAAATTTTCTTATGTTTTTTTTTCTTCTCGGCAGATTATCTTTTTTATGAATGATCTTTTTAAAGTGTTATCGTTACAATTAGTTTTTAGAATAAGTATTCAATTGTTGCGATGTTACCAATGTACACAATAAATGATATATTTCGATTGGTACTGCTGGAATTTAATAAAACTTTAATATAACTTAAAAAACGTTAAAAAAATGCTTTTCTAATGAAAAATTTCTACAATAAGAAAGATTTATATGTTGTGTTTGCTAAAGTATGCATAGTGTTGTACAATGTAACATATATGTATATTTATAAAAATTCTATAATAAAATCCAAAATCTATTATTTAGAAATAACGATATAAAAAAATTGATAGTGACGCTGATTGCATGTAAACTCGAATCATTCTTGTCGTCAAACGGACTTTTTACTATTAGTCTACGGTGCCCGTACAATATTTTTAACTTGAATAAAGTGTTGTTTGTTAAATTGTTAAATATGGTTTGAAGTAATTATGCCGGAGAGTATATTCAAAAAAATAGTTAGACAACAATGTACTTACCTGATTAATTATGTAATTTCTGATAGTCCAGACAATCCCATAATGCTAACATTAAAAATTAAACGGACTCAGTTAGTACGGAGAGCAGAGTGCCTTCCGTTTCAACTGCTGTTACATTAATAATTATTTCAAAAGCTTATTCTTCAAAGACCAGTCTACACTCCTTTAACCTTAGGTTGTTTAAAGCGAACATTCGCCTCAAAGCACTGCAACACCTTAAGCTTTCGGGGATTATAAAGTTTACAAATTGAGCTTTTATGCGTAGGGTGTCTCGAGACCACTTTAGAAGTAACGATGTTTACTCAAGTTATTTTTCTCGCCTTCTTCTCCGTTTTATTATTTGAGTGTTATTGTTTGTTTTCATTTTTGTTTTTTATCTGGTTGTTACCAATTGCAAGTGTTACTTACACTTAGGTCGGTGGGGAGCCAGTCTCCGCCATCTGCTTATTGTCGGCTGTCGTGGGAACATATTAAGGGTTCAATTAATAGAGGTATTTAGTCTCACTGGTATGGCATCTTCTTATATTGTTGCTCTCGTAATTTAATAAGTCTTTCTTCAGTTCATTAAACTTAACTAAATAAAGAATACATTATACGTTCATTATTTAAAATTAATTCGTGTAGTTCTGACGATTTCGTGATATCGAAGCAACTATCAATTTTATCTTTTTATACTAAAATATTTTGATATTTTTCCGTATTATGATAAAGTTCTACAAATTAAATGAATAAAAACAAAAGAAACATTATTATGTTTGATTAAGAGTGCTTCATTGAACTTCAATATAGATTTCAAAACGTTAAATTATAAGTTTCCTTGATGGACAAAGGTTTAAAGTTATAAATTAAAGCCCTAAATAAGAATTCGTACGAATAGTAAAAAACTAAATATGAATGTTTTAAAAAAACAGTGGGAACAAAAATAAAAATTAATTTATTGCCAATGTTTGCTAGATGAAAAAAATATAATTACCAATAATCAAGTTATTTTATGAAGTGCATTCAATTATTCAATAAAATAATGTATAGTAAAAAAAATCTGCCGACTGGTTTAAATTCCCAATTAATTGAAGAAACGCAAATATATACATATTTGTCTCGGAACGAATAACATTTTTATAAATCTGTTAAGTAGCCAGAGACTGCAAAAATAAGTAATAATATTACATCACGATTAAATGACTTCCCAATTATAATAAGTGATGTTGGGTAAGACGGCAAGCTTCTGTAAATAAACGTTGAAAAACATTTATTGCTGTACCGGAAAAGACGCTTGTATAACAAAAGCATATTTTTTACGTATAGCAAACCCGCAAGAAAAGTATCACAACTCAAAATTTGCCATTTTTAAATGAATGCGTAGTTAGATTCCGAATATCAAAACATGTCTTCAAACAATGTCATTTTTACAGTTCATCAACTCAACGCTACATGACTAAAGTGACATAATGACTGTGGGTCGATTTGACGTTACTGTGCCCATGAATAGTGTCACATGTTGGGATGTGACAGTTTTTTTCAATACCTTTTGATAAAACTCATACCAAAGGTAATTAAAAAACTGTTTCATTATTTCGTGATTTTTAATTAAATATGTCATCGAAATTAAATGGTATTTCAAAACTGTAAATTTTGAGTTGACAGTTTTCTTGTAGGGGTGCGATATGATTTTCATAAAGAAAAGAAAATCTTAAATTCCCACAGAATATTATAATCAAAGTGATTAAGACAACAATCTTATTGTTTATATTTTTCGATATAACTGGGTTATTTATAAAAAGATTGAAAAAGGTATGCCTAAAAATGGAGTTTCTTTAACTTCCTGGCAATTCAAAATAAACGCAAGCTTCGTAATACTTATTGTATATAATTTTTCATGTTGTTATACTTAAACAACTTGCTGCGATTTTCGAGAGTTCATTTTTATCGACATTGTCGTTATTCAACCATGTGTAGTAACATATATCTACATAACTTAAATATATGTACATATATGCACAACTTGGGACCGTACAAAGAAGTTTGAAAAATATTGAATAGCCATGTACTTGGGGGTAGAAAACTTGTATCATACATGCCTTTCCCTTCTTTTATTTTGTATTAGAAATATATTTCAACTTTTCTTTTCTCGAGTAGGGATATTTATTCTTATGATGTTTCTGACATCTCAATTTTGTATTTTAACTCGTTTATGCATTTCAATACATATCGTATTTTCTATGATTATGTACACACACAGAATTGATTGTATTGTAATATATTGCAAAGTAAAACATTCGAAGAAGTTAAATATACATTATATATATTTTTTAACATGAGTAAAACTATTAATAGTCGGGTTTTATTGCGCAACGGTTAGCGTTGTTAGCTTAAGTGCCGGACCTCTCGGGTTTGAGTTCCAGTACGAACAGCATTTTTTGATCGATGTGTCGATTTCAGCTCGGAGGCATGGATGTTTGTGATGTCTTAATATTCCCTCCCATCCTTCCGATCCTTCAATAAATGGGCGTAACGAGAGCGATTATTTAACCGCTAGTCATATCCTAGTCTTGTCCTTCTATCCCTACTATTTTCTTTGGAAAAGAGTGGTTGAGCAACTGAGTAACAAAAAATTCTCGTAGAAAAACTTTTGTAAAGATACCTTCGTTTAGAAGCCATATGCTCTACATTGGAAGCGGACATGGATAAAAAAAATATTTGTTAAAAAATATTGTTTTTGTTCTTGCATTATTGTTGTTACAAATTCAGAGGATTTGAGTACTATTCAATGGTTTTTTTAAATGAATAAAATATAAAATTACCAACACTCTATATAGCAAAGCACTCTGTAAATATCAACTTGATTTCTATGTAAATTTATGATCCCGGGAAAAATACTCATAAATATTGTTTTTTAACCGATTTAATCAATTAAAGGGAATTATTGTGTACGATGGTTAAAACCTCTTTATTAACTTTTTTTTGTTCTGTTATCAGTGGATTAATTTTGACAATTTTAAAAATTTTGAAATAAAAAAACTGATCAATCAACTTTCTATTACGTCACTGTTCTTGAACATACGTTGGAATTTGTTAAGAAATATGTCGTGGATGCATCTTTTCTTGCGATCCGTGAAATTCTAGACTCGTGGACTATACTATGCATTAAATATATTTGAGAGAACTGAATGAGTTGATAAAAAAGCAGATATGTAATAAAATTAAGGTTTTTTGATATAATAAATTGCCATGGTTTGTGTAATATCTTGTAAGCATAGATAAGTGTAATAACCTTATATTTAAAATTCAATGATGACACGGAAAAAATAAATAAACCACGACTCATATCTGTATCAACGAAATATTGATTTGAATTATAATAATAATCTTTATTTAAAAGTAATTCAATTTTTAATGATAAAGGCATTGTTTTTTTAATATACAAATATTTTTTTTTAATATACTAAATCGATTTGAATAAACAAATTTCGTCAAAATTTGTATTACTATTAATTAGTACTTAAATATGGTAGAAGCATAAAATACAAAACTCTTTACTTAATTGAAGAAATATTAAAAATACAATAAGCGTAATAAAACCCAATTTTCCAATTAGTGTAATTCGCGTACTTATTAAAACAACATTAATGTTTTGCAAGTTTAATTAATGTATTTGAAAAGCGAATATGTTTATCACTTATAGGGTTTTCACTGTCAATACTTGGTGGAAAGGCATTATTTTAATAAAAACACAATATTCCTTTGTACTTCATTTCACTTTGCTTAATAGATCATCAGTTGATAATGATCGCAATGAGCGAAACCATTCCTGACCTATTAAATAAAGTGGAATGAAGTACATAGGATGTTGTGTTTTTATTAACGAACATGTTCAGTTTTAATAAACGGACCAGTATAGTTAATGCAATATTTCTAGCGCAATTTATGTACGTTGATACTTTATGGAAAAATTGTGGCATCCCGCAGGTTGTACAGAATTGCTTTTCAATATCCTTGCATCGACTTCATTAAATGAAAATACAGTGAAGGTGAAAGGTAGGGTAAAAAAAACGACGGGCCACATACCCTCGACGTGTCCTTGTTCACTTTATTCCGTTCATGTCGCGCCCCCTCCGCTGGCATTATATAAAGAATAGTTTTCATTGTACATTTGACGTACGGCAGCATAAAATACAAAAGATACGAAGATGTGTGTGGGGGCTGAAGGGGTGGTGTGCTGGCAACCTGAGCGTTGTGAAAGGTATTTTATATTCAGGTACTCTAGTTCAGTTGTGTTGTTATTCGCGCGGTCTGGTTTCCTTTTTGGGCCGTGGGCAAGCGCCGACTTCTACCACAAATAGCTTGTGCCAATAACGTACGTAATGTTCTCTATTTGATATTAAATTAGTTAGGTAATTTAAGCTCGTTATGTGACTAGAGAAGTTGTGGAAAATCTCGCGAAAATGAATCAAGATAGAAATTAATTTACGCTTGACCGCAAAAAATGTTTTGATTGTTTGATACGTAATAAGAAAGAAAGTGAATGTTTTAATTTACTGTTTTTTTAGACCCCACATTATCCAACTCACTTATTTTTGTATGATACGGCGATGCTTTAAAAAAAAAAGTGTTTTTTTTCATCCAATAATTTGAAAAAGCTCGGTATCATTGGTTTGGTTTTTTAAAATGTTCAATTGAATTTCGTTCAAAAGTGTTTTTTTTTCGGAGATAATTTTTATGTTCACGTCAAATTAACTATCTTTTTGAAATTTATAATATTGGTTTTCATTAAATATGACGGATCGCAGGCAGAATCTATATGAACGTGCTTCTCTTGAAGCTCGAAGATAGTTTTCAAGTTTAAAGCATTTTTTTCTTCTCCTTCGGGGCCGAGTTAATAATCCTGAAATTCTCATGACTATTAATTTACATGCTCCCAATTTATTCTTACGTGGGCGAAACTATGAGCAAACCTTTTTTTCTAAAATCTTATACCTCGCTTAGGAGGTATGAGTCTCCAGTTCCAAAGACCGTTCGATTGATCGACTCATTGCCTAGAGAAGTGGACATTTTTAGTGATAATATTTGTGAACTGTTTGTTAAATTTTACTATTTTATTTCTTGATTTTGTGTGTTGATTTTAATGTATTATGTAGTTTTATTTTATATTTTGTCTCTTTATATTTGTCAAGTACATGCCGAATTGACGTCAGCTGTTATATCCATGTACTATAATTTTAATGTTTAACAATAAATAAATAAATATGTATTAGAATTTTTTTTTCGTACATTTACAAGATATCGTATACAACATAATTGGCAGAAATATAAAATATTATAATAAAATCATTAGATATACTTGACAATTGAACAAACGTGCGAGAACGCCACTGTTCAGTTGGACGCCACGGCGGAGACGCTGGGCTCCGCGCAGACGGACGTCGACGCAACGGAAGGGACGCCGAACCTCTAACGGGGAATCCGACTGAGACCTTTTCTACCCTCTAACAACACAATAAAGGATGACGAAAATGAAACATAAAAACATTACATTAAATATCAAAATGTATAACCCTCCTATAAAAGCATGTATTGTGAGGTAAACCTGCCACAATAATGTGGGTGAGGGTACAAAAAGTACATTGGGTCAATTACGAATACCGAATTAAAGGTATTTATTTTTATATCATTCTCAAAATTCTATCGTATATAATTAAGTTATTATTTTTTCAATGTTATCTAGAACTATCAAAAATGAAGGCACTTAAATAATATTAAGTCGTCGACTTTTCATTAAATGTCTATAATATTTTGTTACAGAAATATCTCAAAATGAAGTATATGGACTTCAAACGGAGCATGTCAAAAGAGCTGTTTTAGGAAAACTGTTTTTTAATCACTCAATTTTCTCCTTTCGGACAGTAGAAAGATGGAACAATAGAAATAGATTAAGCATAACAGTTATAATGCTAAGCAAACTCGTCACGCCCTGTTTCTAGATAGATCAGTTAGTTGGGAAAGAAATTAAGTAAAAACTATGATTTAAGCACAAATTCATCAATCAATGATTAATTAAGATGAGAAATATGCTCGAGCGGGATTTGATCCCATGATCACTGATACCTAATACTTCAAACGTATAAGAACGTTAAAGTATTAGTTACAGTATTTGCAAGATTGTTCCACTATTGATTCTTCTATTACACTAATTTCACAATCAAAGTTCATAACATCTCACATCGAACTTGTATAGATTTTTTTTTAAATCTGACTTCATTTATGGTCCAAACAAACAAGTGACTAGGGAAATATTATATAATACCCATGATGACTCTTTATTAACCAGGTAAACTCTTGGTATTAATCAAATACTTCAAAAAACTTTATTATTTGGATATAAATAGGAGGCAAGAACTATAATAAGTTATTAATTCATTGTCGATAATACCATTTCGTTTATATGTTCAATTATGTTTATAGTTAAAAGTGTTAGTACGAAATATGTGATAACTGGTTTTTTGTAGACTGAAATTAAATACAATTTCATACGTAACTTTAAGTTTTGTCACGTTTGAAACAAATGTATTAATTAAAAAAAATTCAACAGTTTTAATGCTAAATATATGATCTACTCTCTATGAGACGTATTTAAAAAAAAAGCAGTGATTAAATTAATGTATATATGTAAAAATATAACAATTTTTCACATTTAATTATCTATAGTAAAGTTGTATAGATTTATAAAGATTACTGTGTTTTATTTAAGTAAAAATATTGTATTTAAAATGAAAAGCTTATTGAATAATTAAGTTATTTTGTATTACCTAAATCAACCCACAAACAATTCTATTTCTCTTAGGACTTTTGTATTTTTTGTAGGCTTCTTATTTTATCCTTCGGGTTTGGAAAACAATGAAAAACAGCCCTGAATATGAACCGCCGTGCAAATATTATATTTGAAAGAAGGAATTATGGAAACGTGCGCGTAAATATTTTAGCGGGATGCAAAAACGCAAAAAGCACTCACTAAAAATAGAATTAATGCCAAGTGTACGAAAATAACGGATACACCTGAATTTCCAAATATTGTTTTATTTGTCTGTTTTGTTGCTGAGTAAAAATAATATTTTTGCGCATTGTTGTTATAAAGTAGACATAGTAGTGAGTTTTTTTTCTGTTTAACAGATATTATATTGAATATTTTTTTTCTACAGAAGTTTAGAATTGTATTATAATATTTAATACTTAGAATTTTCAACTGTTTGATGGCGATGTTTTCTGTATAACCTCAAGTACTTGCTTAGAGTAAGGTTTTAACAAAAACTAACTTGTAAAAAGCGTAAACTTGTAAAAACTTGTAAAAAAAAACTGAACTTGGTAATAAATAGAATTGATATATTAATACAATCGTAAGTGTGAGTTCATTTGATATGAAATACCTATTCAATTACATAGTATTAGTGAACATTAATAAAAAATGTAAGTATTAAAAACACTTATTAAAAAGACGGATTTATAAATAATTAGAAAACAATAATAACGCTTGTGTGAAAGAAAAATCACTTATGTGAATTATGAGGACTTTCATCGTGTTCACAAGACATGGTAACCATACTTCCCACGTAGGAATCGGATTAAAGCATCCAATCCCGGAGCTTTTTTTATTCTTGATTTATTATTATCCTAAATTGCATGTTTTCATTATTTTATACAGTCCTTATTTTAATACAAAATAAAGCTGACATACAGCTATTAGCAAAAGCGAAAGATTTTTTTTTTATTTAAGCAATAGTTTTTTAGATCAATTTAAAGAAAAGGGTTATCACAAACACTCATGTCAAAAATCTAAAATTAAAATTGTTTTTTTATTATTCACGGGACTTGAACCCAACTACACCTGATTGCTAATGTAAACTTCTTTTTACTTAAGCACAGCAACCAACAAACCATGCATATTTTTAATTGAAATTGTGTACGACCATTACAAAATATGCAAGAAGTAAGACCACAATATATTTAAATTATTTATTATGTAAGTATTATACAAAAGTATGAACATAAAAAACTAAGGTCTGTCAGAAATCATTTAAGTATTAAATATGGTAGTAAATCAGTAAGATTTTAGATTTAAAATTTATTTTTTACACGTCATAATGTTTCCTGAAATCCCAGGATTGGTATTTAAACGATTCCAGGATAATGGGATTGATCGGAATACCCGGATTTCAAGATTTTGGATTTCAAGATTAGAAACCCTAGATCAGATATACTGAAGAAATACACGTAATCAATATTCCATTGCTTTTATTTTAAATTTTCCCGTTGTTTGCCGTTGTAACTGTATCAAATTAATTTGTAACATATCTCAAAAGATATCGATAATATCGTTTACAAACAAAATTTTAAAATATGGAAATGTAACGCTTTTGCAATGATAAAACTTTTAGAAAGATGTGACTTAAAATATTACTAGCTGTAAGCCCGTTGACCTCAACGGGGGGATTTTTGTTGCATTTTTAAGAAGCCAGAAAATTACAAACCTATTTATTGAATAAGCCAGAAATTCTAAAAATAAAATAAATATATCTCGGGGCATATATCGACAGCATGCCCTGTTGTATTTAAATTGTAAATTATTTAATTTTTGGAATAATGTTGAGTTTGCTAACAATTATTTTTCCTATTAGCAGAAATATACCTCGTAAATTACCTAATTTTTGGAATAATGTTTAAGTTTGCTAACATTTTTTTTGGTAGTGACAGAAATTTCGTAAAATACTAAATCTTTGGAATAATGTTCAAGTTTGCTAACAATCATTTTTCATAGTAGCATAAATCGACCTCGGCGCATATATTGACAGCCCTGCAGTTTTAAATTGTAAATTACTTAATTTTTGAAATAATGTTTAAGTTTGCTAATAATCATTTTTCACATGCAAAATGGTATAAATTAATTGCACATTTTATCAAAACAAAATTATCAAAATGTTGACTGATTCTCCAAACAGAACTTGTTTTTTAAAATATATATAATGATTTTTACTGAAGTTATTTTATTATACATACTGAAATTATGCTTTCGCCAACAACTAACTATACCACGTATGTACCTAGATTAAAAACAAATCTTGAAATAATTGCGTCTTATATTTATTTTTTGAAAAACATATTTCGCTAGTCAATCGGATTTTGTTATTTTGGTAGCATTTATTTTCATACGATCAAGATGTACTGTGATTTAAAAAGAAAATTTTCAAAAAAAAAAAATGTTATAAACCCAAAAAGAAGCGCTCTAGGCTAGATTCGAACCAAGTTCCTACAGATTACCAGTCGAGCGGCTTACCTCTAGGGTACAGTAGAATTGAGAAAGGCTCGAAAAATAAAACATATAATATGCATGCTGTTTTTTAAATAAAAAACGAAAGGTTCCATTTTCAAACGAAATTTAATATATATTATATATTTTCATCGTTTCTGATAATTGTGACGTTAGCTCAGTTGACAAAGAGCTCGGCTGATAATTCATAATTATGGGATCGATCGACGGTCGCGGAGCTTTTTTGTATGATAATCCAAATTTTCAGCCATTTGATAATTCAACTGTTTATGTATGCATGTGAAGTATGCGTATTTTGGAATTTTTAGAATAATTTAAATGTGTGCTTAATATATATAATTAATTCAGATCGATGCTGACAGTTGTTCGTTTGCCCGAGCGGTAACGATTTCAACTCATAATCCAGAAGCGATGGTTCGAACCACGGCCGCGGCGCTTTTTTGTATGAGAATTCAATTTTTCAGCCATTGATTCGTTTCGTCAAATAACAGTGTATTAATTAATGGCGACAGCGGGGCAGGATGGGATGGGGTGGGGGGGGGGAGGAGGACCGTATTTCTTGACGTCATCGAAAAGGCGAAATCGCGACCATATACAAACGAAAAAAGTATGTATTTAGTATGAATAAAAAAATGGTTGACAGCGGGGTTGGGGCGGAGGAGGGGGAGGGAAAATCGGGGACAATTTACAGACGGACGGACGGACGGACGGACGGACATTATCGACTATTAATATATAGATACAAAAACACAATACGTTATATACCCTAGTTAAATATAATATTTTAATGTATGTATATGATTGAAGTTTAAATAAAAAATACAATTTTATTTTGAAGTTTTGACATATTTTTTAAATTCGTCGCTAAAATATTTCAGTAATACTATGTCAAGTGTTACACCTTTCCAGTAATAATGAGATATGAAATGAAATATTTTTGTATTTGAAGTATTGTGACTCGCTTCTCTTCAATTCAAGCGGAGTGTAAAAATGGAGGAGAGGATTCTTTGAAATTTAAGTGCGGTGCAGACAGTGAAAGATTTTAATTAATATTCAAACAAGTGCATCGAAACGACGAGCCGTTTTGACACTTATATACATTATTATAAAAATCAATATAGTTTATCCGCTTTTAGGAAACTGATTATTTAATAGGATAAAAATATCAAAGTATTTCAGTTCTACAGTTTTTTATATGTTATACGTTGATAGCTATTTCGGCTTTCGCCATCGTCAGAACTATACATATAGAATAAAGATATTTCTGACGATGGCGAAAGCCAAAATAGCTATCAACGTATAACATATAAAAAACTGTAGAACTGAAATACTTTGAAATTTTTAAAATATTAAAATGGAGTTCTACCAAGTAAATGCCAAATCAATAAATGATTATTTAATCATGGCATATAATTATTTTTTTAAGTGAATTTATTTATTTTAAATAGGTACTTAAAATCATGTTTTAGATTGATTGGTAGATTGCTTAGATATAAACAAGTGTATCACTTATAGACGTTATATTTTTCTAGAAAAATAAAATTGAATAGCATCAACGAAAAAAAAATATGTGAAATATGTAATTATTAAAAATGTGTCTACATTGTGATCGTAACACATTGAGTGTAACAAGTCGTTACCAAATTCCCAATATTTACGCGTGGAGTTAGTTTTTTTTTTAAATCCATGTCCACTACCAACGTGGAGCATATGGCCTCCTGATAGAGGTATCTCAACATGTTTTTTCTCTGTTTGTAGCTCAGTTGCTCAAACTTTCTTTTTCAAATAAAATAGGAATAGACGGATATGACTAGGGCAGGACTAATGGCTAGCTAATCGCTCTCACTACGCCCGTTTAAGGATAGGATGATTGAGAGGGAATTCAAGACATCTCATACATTTATGCTTTCAGTCAGATATCCATAAATCGGCTGCGTGATAGAGTGTTAACTTCGTTGAGTCTAAAATTGTCAATTTTAGAACGAACTTAGCATCACGAAAATGACTCTCTTTGTTTGAAAACAATTTGTATACTGTATGTGTGTATGTATGTATGTGCATGTGTGTGTACATGTACGGATATAGTATGGAGGAAGCATATGGAATGTGATTTGCAAGGGGATGCAATTTACAATTTTTCAAAATCTTTATCGACGAAGGAGACTGGAAGAACCTTGGTGCGTCCTGGTACTTGAAGCTCCATAAATTTGATATCCAAAAAAAAAAAAAACGTCGTTGACTTAGATCACTGGTTCAAATCCCAATACGGACAGTTACTAGAGATTGATTTTTCAATCGATTTATGGCCTCATGGTTACTGCCATCGAATAAAAATAAATATTGGACATAACATTCTATTGTTGAATAAAAAAACACAGTATCTAACAGCTACAATACTTATCTTATAATAAAAATAGTTTCTGTTCAATTTTTACCTAAACAATCCATATATTTAAAATGGATATAATTTCAAAAGTTTTAAAAAAAACTATATTTATAAAAAAATACTTATATATTTTACCTATTTTGTATATTGATTACAATAATTTGCCGTCTGCGTGGTCGAGTGGTCAACGTCGTTAGCTTCGGCTACCCATAACGGACAGTTTTATAAATTGATTTATGAATTTCAGTTCGAAGGCATGGATGTGTGTAATGTCTTGAACTCCCCCCTCTCACCCATCCTATTCTATGAACGGAGCGTATCGAGAGCGATTAGCTAACCACTAGTCCTGTCCTAGTCCAATCCTTCTATTCCTACTATCTTTGGAATAAGAGAGGTTGAGAAACTGAGTAACAAGCATTTCTCGTAGAAAAACTTCTGTTGAGATAAACTCCATTAGGAGTCCATATGCTCCACGTTAAGTAAAAGATAATGTAAGTCAATACGTATTATAGCCAATACATTCAATAAAATCACAAATGACATAACGTTAAGTTCAATATGTTGGACGTCCCCTGACGCAACCACGACATCGATGTTTTATTCAGGGAAAACAATAACTGGCGTGAAATCTTAAGACGTCATAAAGTTAAGCCAGTGAATGCTGCGAGGGGAGGCCAGAGACATTTTCTTTCGACTTCTGCTTGCATCCCCCATCCTGGCGCTTGTATGACACATTTATACAACCACAATCATATTCCCCAAATACTCACATCGTGGCGTGGGTTTTATCTACCTCGTACGTGCGACTAGATAAATGTGCGCCACGGAATAAGTTGAAATTATTAATCAGGTATTTAATAAAATATGCAGATGGCAACCTGTTTTCGTATCGTACATAATGGGGGCTTATTTTAAAAGACATTTCTGACGTTCCATAATCTTTCCGCGAACAATTATTTTACTGTCGTATATAAACTGAGCTGTTATATTTTTATAACTATTTTGCTCTGCCAATACACAACGCGACTACTTCTAAAAAATCATTTTATCGGAAGTTATTTCACTGGTTGTTTGTCAATCGACTAATATCTTTTTGTAGAGAAGGTTTGAATTTTATATTAATTATTGTCGTGTATTATAATATAGATAGTAGAGCTGTGAGTACGATAAAAAAAACTTCAAGGCTTTAATTTGGTAGCAGAAAAGAGAACGACGTGGAATCCATAAAATCAGTTTTTGTAAAATAATAAAAAACTTATAAGTATCAAAATTAACAAGAAATTTTATGTGGTTGAATGCTGGTCAAGTGAGGCAAACATGTTAATGTCAGTAAAATAAGGCCGTAGTTTTAATTGGATATAATCAACGTAAAAAATGCACTAAGTATTTTGTAAACGATTGAAAACTACCAATTAAGATTTAGCACTTCAGGTACGGTATGGCGAAATCTCATTTTGTCTCTGGGGATATTTTAAAATGATAAACGTTCTTTATTGGAGCAACAGTTCTCTTATTTTGTTTAGCTTATTTTTATTTTGTCACTGTTATATTACAACCCTTAAGAACTACACCAACCCACACTATTATAACCAGTAGCGGTTGGTCAATGTAGCATTTGATCAATGCACCCCTTGTATATGCAGGAGCGGCTATATTTCATGGAATAATATTCAAAAATAACATTTATACCATTCTCTCATTTTAAATTCAATAAAATAAAATAAAATTTTAAATTAAATAAAATATTTTTTTCTAAAATATGTATTATATACAATAAATACATGAAGAATTGAAAATGAGTGAATGGTATAAATGTTATGTTTGAATATTATTTCATGAAATATAACCGCCCCTGCATATAAAAGGGGAGCATTGATCGAATGCCACATTGACCGGCCGCCACTGATTATAACATCAGTATATTTTAAAATAATAATTATAGAAAGATGAGAATATCAATATTGAGTAACACGAATGTTATTTAATTAAATAAATAATTGTTATGCTACGAACAAAAATTAAAATATCGATGCTTTATAATGTACTTGCATCATTAAATTAACACCGATATTACGACTGAGTCGCATCGACGTCGACAACCCGTCTCGGCTCTAGGATCATTGAAAAACAGTATTGAACTGTCGAACACTGAACATCATGAGGCCGGAAAATAACGAACCTGGGTGCAATTAAAAAATCTTTTCAGCGGTCTCCACTCATGCCGCGCAACCCAACTACATGCATAATTTGCACGGAGAAATATATTTCATGCGACAAGCAAAAATCTCTTGTTTGCTTAGGACATGGCGCGACGCACAGCAGATAACAAAAGTGGTTATACGAATATGATGAAAATAAAAATATCCGGCTACACACACAGCCATAACTATCTTAATGATGTATGGAGTTTCTTTTTATTTGTATTTTCTTCTACAAATATTGTCAAATAATTTTGCGTATGTAACGTCATGGCATTTATATGGATATTTCTCTGTGTTATAAAGCCATACTCACTGTACATTTTTTGGCATTTGGGGGCGCTGATAAAATCCGAGAAGGCGATCTATACGAATTTTTATTAAAAGTTGTTTATTATTCCACCATCACCCGTTATGTGTATGCAGTCGCTGTTTCACGGCCACCTTCTATAACGCTATACAATTTAAAAAAAAACGAATTTATACATTTTATTCTTAGCCCGATTCAGAGCTGCACGAGACCTATCTTTTAATTATGCACTGTTGTCCTTGAAAAATAATAATAGAAAGAAAAAAGAGTGCGACTTGCTCAGCCACTTAGAAAACACCTCCGTGCCCATGATGCAATCGTAAATAGTTGAGCCATTAAATCATTCAATATTTCTCTTAATATTGTCAATAAGTATTTATCATTTTAAGTAATCTAGCATAAATACATTATTAAAATTATTTTTTAGCTTCTAACTTAGGTTTAAATACTGTCAATAAACAGTGAAACTGAGATGCCATCATGGCAGGGATCGTGATTTTTTAGGATGGCATGTTACGGGTTAAGTTATATTAAGTATCCTGTGTATCAGTATACTGAGAACCCACCGTGGCGAAAGAGTTTAATCTACTCCGGGTTGAATTTAAAGAGGAATCAATAATATCCCGTTCTCCATGTGATTTTGCGAATTTATCGATGATGCCTCAAAATTGGCATTGGTTGAGATCAGATCAGCGTGGTCTGTACGAAGACGGACCGAGTATTTATTAATCTCTATGAGAGGGGCGAGCTAATTTCTTAATTCCTTATTTCGTAAACATTCTGAGAAAACTATTTAACAATAAAATTGATTGTGAATCTCGGCTTGCTTATTAACATACCTTTTTGAATACATAATTGATGTAATGTATACGACAGTCTTCTTGTATAATATAATGTCAGTATATTTGTATAATAGAAATATGTTAGAAATAATAATTATTAAAAATATATTACCCCAATATTATAATTTTTTATTCCTTTTCGTTTTAATATAACATATTACATTTAAAGATTTAATATTAAAAAACAGTGTTTAAAAATTCAAATGAATGATGAAGTAAGTAAGTGAATTTTTAGACGTGTGAATGAAACTTATTTATATTTACTCTTAAAACTAATTTTATATAATTTCAAAACAAGAAAGTTTTTTAAAAAAAAAATGGTTTAATCTTTTCAATATTAATGTTATTATATTTGTTGTCCATCTATGTTTAATCATTTGTTTTGGCGGTTGTTCTAAAAGATACAATGAGCTTTTAAAAAACTCATTTGCATTACCTGTTTAATTAATTATGTTTGAATAATCTTAACTTTCTTATCTTGATTCCTTATTTTCATATGTTAATCGGCCACTTATAAATGTGTTATATATCTCTCTCGAGTCTATAAATATATTCGTTTATTTATTCTAATCATAGTAAAAATAGCCACCAATTTATTTATAGACATAATAACTAATCCTGAAACAAAATCTTTATAATTATTTCCTGCATATATTAAGTTAAGCTTTCTGAAAAAATAGTTAGATTAAAAGTTTTCTTACTAGTTCTGTCATTACCACTAGGGCTTATACAAAAACCGACTTTTGAAAAAACTGGTTTTCGAATGTCAATATTAACAAAAATGGATAACTTAATTAAAATAGCGAGAAAAAGTTATTTTTTATGTTGTTTATTTATATACATAATAATCCAAATCAAGAAACTATTTAGTGTTACTCTTCAGAAAATATGATTTAAGAAAACACAAAGAGTCCACTGATCGTTTTGTAACAAAATTTATTGATATCGAAAACACCCTTTCGCTGAGTAATGATTTGAGGCATACGGTCTTTAAGCCATCAAATAAAAGATCCAAATTTTCTGTCCGTTTGTTTATAGACTCGTTTATGGAAAATTCGGCACAACCGGTTACGAAGTTGAAAAACCGGTTTTCGAATGTCACAAATTTAGCCAAAAAACTCGTTTTTGAAAACCGACAAGCCCTAATTACCATCTACACCTATAGGGGGCTATGGTTCTGTAGAATGCTGTTTTTTTAATAATAATCTATTATGATATTGTAAGCAACACATAGAGAGTGGTTTTAGATATATGTACTTAAAAACAGATTTTCCAGATTAAATTAAAAAGGAGAAATGATTTTTACTTTTTTAAGTCACGTATTGTAAATATTTTTTAACAATCGAATCATATATCAAACCAAAAACATTAATTCTAGTTGGATTCGTTAAATCATAAAACAATTAAAAAATAATGTCACACTCTTTATACTTCTTCAAAATAAGCGATGGTTTTTATTGATAATTTTTTATACAAATCAACGTCGCATATCGTCCAAAACTGCCACCATTTGACTCTTTATATGAAGCGTCAGTTTGTTGTTTGTTTTTGTGAACATTTATATTGCATTATACCGCACACTGTTCATTAAAAACGATTCGTAGCACTCAAAACTGAATTCATTTCTATTAAAGCAACAAAAATAAAAAAACATGCCGCGTTGGTAACTAAACTGACAAAATTAATTTGACGGTCAACGGAGAAAATCATTTTGGACGAACAACGTCAAATTTAATTGTACGTTTCGTTCATTGTTGAATAATATAGTGAAATGATTTAGTTGCGTGATAAATAATTCACAGTAAAACCAATATGTACAAATCCACATGAAGTATAATGAGAGAGCTTTAAATATCGTTTTTTATGTGTGGATGAGAGTGATTTTAGATAGAAAATAAATATTAATTTCGATTGTTCGAGTTTCTAGCTCATTGTTGACATATTTCTAGTATGTCATGTAAATAAGTTGAAACTGGTTGGATTCCTTTTGTTTGCTCTTTAAATCCTTCACCTTAAATGGGTCTTATTTTTACTGATGTTGGAATCATGGAAGACTAGTGAAATCTACTCATGCTGGAATTACATATATAAAAGAAATTAAATTAATATGCGGAAAGATAGATGATATGCGGAGTGAGAATAAGAAAGAATTAAGAAAAAAAAACATACGTTATTAATTACAAAGTAAATACATTGATACATATTTATAAAGATTTATTGTGGTGAATATACAATTCACGATTTATTGATTGAACTCGCATTTACTTGGTAGAACTCCATTGTAATAATGTAAAAATATCAAAGTATTTAGTTCAACATTTTTTTTTAAAATGAGTAAGCTATTTCGGCATGCGCTATGGTCATAACTATGGTGTATTGTGTATTTCTTCTATGGAAGTATATATAGTTGAATAAGTGCAGGTTTAAACATAGTTCTGACGATGTTGCACGCCGAAATAGCTATAAACTCATTCGATAAAAAAAAATACTTACTAACTAAATACTAAATACTTTGTTATTTTTACTTTACTACAATACACAATGTTACTTTTTTATGTGACACAATTATTAATAAATACAAAAACTCAGTGTAGTAAGGCAGCGTGACAACATATCTTAACTTTCACATGTCGTTATAAAATTTCGATGTGCAAAGTTGATGGCAGATAAAACGTCATAAACTCCATAAAAGCCCCAAAGGAAGTTGACAGTTTCAAGAGCCCTCGCAGCGGAAGGGTAACCCGATACCCCTGTTCATCACGAGTTTGTACATGAGTTATTGGGGTGCTTTCACAATAAATAGGGCAATGTTTAGACTGCATAGTGTATCACATTATAATAGGTAATTTGCATAAATCCACAAGGCGCGCGTCTCAGGTGATCCGGCTCCGAGCGAAGCGGAGCGTTTAGGACCGCGACGGCGACGCTTGTTGACTTTCCCGCGCGTCGGACGGGCGCTTGTTTACCGACTCTGAAAATACAACGGGCTGGGCCGGGTACTGTGTTATGATGAGCGGCCAACAAGCTGCCTTATCTGCGATATCACAATGTTTGCAGACTTTTTACTCAAACAAGCTACGCCCCAGCGAAGATTATTTTATATAAAAGTAATGCACGTTTTAAATTTTGCTGCTCATATTTTACGGCTACAGCGTTTATATGACACAAGCAGAGTGGCTTAGTTTGTAAAATATACGAACATGATAAAACATGTATTAACATATCAATATTTTACACCTGCTGTATCTACATTATGTAAACGTTATACTATCGCCTGTAACGGAACGTAAAAAAATACTTTTGGTATAAATATGTCAAAATTTCATCCTATATAAAGAAGTATCATCAAATACATAGATAAAGGTGTCAAACGTTAGAAACCAAAATGCTTACCAAGAAACAATCAAGGCCATTGAGAGAAATTATATTTTTTATAAAATTTAATATATCCGTCTGGAGACCCCAGGCGCAATAAAATTTGGAGGCTGGAGAAGATAAAAACGTCAGAAAATTCAAAGGGAAATAATTAAAATATATGAAAATCTGAACAAAAAGTATTTAAATGGGTATATATATTATTATACTATTTAAGCTATTATATATTATTTAAGCTATTTTTGAGGTCTCTAAGATTCGGAGACCCTAAGCGAGCGCCTCATTTGCTTATAGGATTATCCACCACTGAATCCGTCAATGCACCATTAAAAAATATTTACATTTTACTTTTATGTTGACAATTGATATTTTTTATTTGAATTTGTATAGTATTTTTGTATTATTATTTTAGTCACTAACGACCCGATTTTCGCCTTCTAGTATCTTTAGGCTTTTAATTTCACATATTTACTTGAACAAACGATTGGTATATAAGTATATCGTGTATGTTACATATAATAAAAAAACTTATTTATAACCAAGTTAAAAGCTTTTAATGGCGATATGAATTAATTTTACTAAAGTTTTGATTTTAATGATCTTCAATTAGTTGAGTAAGTAATTACATAGACAAATACAATTTTTATAGATCTTTTAAATTACATGTGATTATCGTTTAAAGGTTTATAACATGAGAATTATTATTGATTTAAATGGTGGGCATTTTTAAAATTTAACATTATTTTGATAGCTGAAAAATTAATAATTATTTTACGAAGGAAAATTATATTTACATACGTTTAAAAAATATAACATAGGTGAATCAGTCAAATTCACCTGTTCATTATTTTTTTATTAAAAACACTTTTTAATAAAAGTCTTATGAAGTAAATATGGTCAATGATTATTTTTGTTATATACAATTTTGATCGTTTTTAAATTGATAAAAAAACTAACAATTTATCTGGGAACACATTTAACAATTACATTAAATACAACATTGCTTCAAAAAGTGTACGTATGTACAGGTTTTGTCATTCCGGGCGCTTCTGATTGCTCGTTTCATACTAATTAATCTGACTGCCTTCATTTCTCTCATTTCTCTAGAGTCCCTCCCTCCCCTGACTTTTCCAACGTTCGCAGTCTCTCTTCCACCCCATATTTTACCTCTCCAGACTGAGAAAATGTTCGTTTAATAAAATGAAAAAATAACAAAGACGCAACACAAGTGTTGTGTTAATCTACATGATGGCACTGAAGTATGAAGTGTGCGCTCAGCCAAACAGAAAGCGATTAAGACGCCCAAATGTTCTATTTATATTATTAAGATAACTCAATCAATTTTAATACAGTAATTCCGATCTCAAGTACTCTCGTAACGTTTCAGCTGTTTTTGTTTTAATTTCAACAGAGCCTTTATTCCGTTACCAAGAGGCGATATATAATTGAAATATAATTTAGTAATAATCTTGACTATATAATAATTTTACTTGGATAAAATAACGTAATAGAATAATACTTATTTAATATTAATCACTAAAATTTTATTATAAATTTAATGAAATATAAAACGCTTTAAGCCTTTAAGAGATAATTCATAAGTACAAGATGACTTAAATATTTTTTAAGAAAACTGTTTGCTTAAGAAATATAATAGTAGATTTTGAAAATAGTATGTGCCTGCTAAAAATATATTTTGCGTAAATGAAAAATATACCAAAAATTGTTTTGAATTCCCCTTTCTAAATTTGATATTCTTTTAAAAAATAGATTACTGTTACTTATTATCGTAATGATCAAGTCATTTTATTTGTAGTTCAATGTGTTACTTAATCATTGTTTATGGATTAAATTCAATTAAATATTATTTAATGAAACTAAAAAAAAAACAAAACTCTGCAACAAAAAAATTCTGTTTAAAAGAAGTGATTATTTTTTTTTCTTTTGCTACACTATTTTAAATGCATACGCAAAATTTTATATTTCGATGTTACTCTGACGTAATATTCAATATTTTGCACTTTTTTTTGCGTGCAATTGTTTACTTATGTAGAGGCTAAGTGGCTTTCTATGTTTAAACACCACTTAACTATGTGTACAAATGATTTATAATATAATAATATACTGCAAAATATAAGAGTAATAAAATAAAACGAATTAAATTATTATTTTAATGCACGAAGCCAATACAAAGAAAACATCTTGTAATAATTGAGCTTCTTTCGTAGTGCACTTAGCCCATAACAATCTGGTCGTAGAAACGTTCACGGTAAGTTGTCATTGAAGCGCTGCCACTGTTTCATTTTCTGTCTTTAAAAAGAAAATACAAAAAGTGGAAAGTAGTGAGTGGTGAGAGCGAGCGAACTGGGGGGGGGGGGGGGAGAAGAGTCAAGAATGAATTGCCAGATTGCCGCGCCGACAACAACAATGCAAATGAGCCAATTTCACTTCAACGCGTTTATTTCAATCATCTTATTTAATTGCGCAAACTTCAACAATCAGGTTCCATTCCATTTACGTCTCGCACAATGCATACGTTTTTGTATTTTAATATGAACGACCATTCATATTCACTCTCAATTAACTATGTTATTGTAAAAGACATACAGTCAATTTCTCGTCACTTGACGTCTCACGAAAAAGCAATCAACCCACGTTTTCCCATCTATTCATATTTCGCTACTTAAATTTTGTCTAATTGTATTATTATAAAGGGTTTTTGTACGCCCCATCCAGTATTTGAAATTATATTGCATAATTTTATATACTTAAGTTGAATATTTGAAAAAAAACTGTGCCTACGCAGACCGATCGAAAAATATATAAAACGAAACTGTTAACACTGAGCTCTATAGAGAAGAGAGCCTTAGTATAATTCAGTTAATACCTATAAGGCAAACATACTCAGATTGAGATAGATATGCATATAGAAAAATACCTGGATAACGTCTTTAAAGTCAAGCGTGGATATTTATGGACAGTTGTTTCAACCAAACAAACATTGGATGTTTTTACATTTATCCAGAAAAATATTCAGATATATATACTGTTTTCATTGTATAAGCTAAAGTTGTGAGAACATATTCAAAGGTTTGAGTTGAATTAGGAAAAACAAAATGCGGCGGACACTATTTAATCGACCAATTTTAAAGAATATCTTGTTATGAAACAATTAATTTTGTTGGTATGAGCTGAACTGCCACGTTTAACACATGACGCTCAAACTAAAACCTGCTAAGATGGGATAGAAAAGACTGAATCACATTTAAAAAGTATGAGGATTATATATTATTAAATATGTTTTTGTAAAACAATCAAGACTAAAATAACTATACTGATTGAAATACGAATATATATGTGAAAGTATTGTATTTAATTTACAACAAAAGAAAATCAATGTTTGTCTGGTTTAAATTTGAGAAAAAATAAATAAGCCTACAATTTTCCTTTTTTTATTCATTCATTAAAATATGAGCAAAATTTTTGTTGCGATAATAGTTACCTCTTAGTTCTTTCGTTTCAATCAGCCTTCTCCATTTTCTTCAGAGGCATTCATTCATAATGGATCAAAAGTGCAATCACGTGGAATGCAAGAAAGTTTTTTTTAACAAATAATATTCTGCTCGGCTTTAAATTTTCTTCTTTAAATACGTGCTGTTATTAACAATAGTTTGTTTATTATTAAAAAGATCATGATGTTTAAAAATGCATATTTGCGTGATATTATTCTCAATATCAGAGATTAACTGAATTTGTTTACCATTTTTTTTCTTAAAATTTGAATATATTTTTTTTATATATCGACTGTGGAAAGGAAAAAGGACGTAACCCACAGTTTTTTCAAAATAGCTTTTTTTCAATAATCACAACGTACCAAACAAACTTGACACACGTTCTATCAAAGCTGTAAATGTAATCTGCAAATGTCGAATTAATATCTAAATTTAGCTTTTAAGATTGAAAAAAGATGAGCTTGTGAAAATTGAAACCAAGAAAAAAGACTGAAAAAAAGGTTTTTCCTATATAAGATGATGTCAATTAAACACCAGTTTAAAAGTCTCCGTGCACTAAATAGTTGCGTATTTTTCATAATTCGCATATGGCCAAAAATCATCAAAACACGTTTTTTGTGTGGGTAACGTCATTTTTCCTTCCCACAGTCGATATGTCTATCATGTCAAAGTTTTAAAGCACAGAACTTTTTGTAAAACAATAATTTCCAAACTGCATAATTTCCTGCAATATTTTCACTTCTTATCATAAGCATTAATTGATAATTTGAGAATTTGGCTAAAAACCTTTTAAATACAAGACGTATATGAAAAAATGGATATAAAATATACACAACGTCTAGATTAATGTGCATACTGAAAAAATATTATCAAAATAGTTACGATAAAAATTATTAGTTACGACAAAATAAAACGATAGTTATTTTTCAAGAATACTTCCTTCGAATATTATTTAGAAATAGCAGTGCAGTATAATATGTCTACCCTATGAGTCAACAATTTATAAAACTGCGCTTAAAATAATTATAATCAAACACTATTTTCTGAGTTCACTCAACCACAATAATAATTCCTGCAACGCAAGCGTTACGCCCGACAAAAACAAGACGAAACGCAGAAGAGAATGCGTTTGAAAAACCGAAAGGCGGAAGAAAGTAGATCGTGAGATAGTACAGTGGATAGATAAAATAAGAGATGGGTAAAGTAGGTAAGCGCTGAACGAGTTAATTATCGGAGATGAATAACGATCCCAATAGCGGCGGGCGGCGATGATCCGTCCCTTCGGCAGGGGAGCAATCTGAGAGCGCAACGAAACACAAGTGCACTACTCGTTTTACTTTACCGCACACGTCCAAATGTACCAATATTGTGTAAACCAATCAGAAATTTAACCTGAAATTTGCTCATAATGATCGGATAAAAGAATGGTTCTTCTAAAACTTTAGTTTAAAAAGCTATTATAGAATACACTCTTTTTTATTTATTCCACTTTTATTTTATCAAATCAGGGCCGGATTTAATATTAATTGATATTATCAGTTAAAAATACTTGTGATCAACGAAACTATTTTTTTACGATTTGCGAATTACTACAAAAATATTTATTATTTAAAATATAATACCTTCTATTGACGATGTACAGTTTCCACTGGATACCTAATGTGAAAAAAAACTTTACTTTGTGATAACGTGAGCCGGAGCCTAATTAATAAATTGAAAATAGCAAAGCTTTGCATAAGAAAAGACTAATTGGCATATTGCTGTGGTTTTGATTAAAAATTGAAGAATATATAAATAACAGTAATACGAACCTAGATAAAAATTAGTAAAACAATATATCAACCCATAAAAGGCATAAAATCATAACCGACAATTTATAAATTTTACAGTAAGTTTTTTTTTAAATTACTCTCGTACTAACTTTGACGAAAGAATTCCTTTAATGGGGTTTGTAAAGTGTCATATATAGTCAATGCCTATCCTGATATTAAAAAAACTACTTTCGGTTCTCAAGATCAGCGTTTCTCAACCGGGGTCCAAGTGGAACAAACGATAACAAGTCAGAACACTAAAATGTACAGACCTAAAAAATAACAGGCGAATGAGATAATGTTCTAAAAACTTTATCACTGGCGCGGCGCCTTAAGTGATATTGAAAAATTATTGGCTTAACACGCAATTTACTTAATTAATTTGTCGCTTAAGATCTTTTGTTGATTATGGGTCGATATGGCTAATTAGAATTGCAAAGTTATTAACTGAAAGTGACAGCTCTCTTTATTTAAATCTGATTATAACGTCAAGACTTTCATAGACTGATCATCTTATTGGCTTCATAATATGCTTCAGATTATTACTCGCTAAACATGAACGCATAACAAACCATATAAATATATGTATACATGATAAAATAAATACTTGTTCATGTCACCAATGATAAATATAATATAGTAGTGAAACAACAACAACTGGTGAAATATTCCGTTAGTTGGACGCGCCGTGTTGTTGCTGAGATGTTACCTCGACGGATTTATATTCAGGGGGCGCCTTTCGCGTTCGCCTTCGCCGCCCAACGTCGCGTAGATTATTACTCGGATAGGGCGGCGGCGGACAACACCGCTCGCATTTAGATTACTTATCTAATCAGCCGGGCGGGAGCAGCCCGGTTGCGGGGGGAGCGGGAGGGGGGCGAACGACGCCCACTGGAAAACCAGAGGGAAACTTTGTAACGACGTATAAGTCAATTTCGGCAATAAACGGGAAATGATAATATAATTTCTGGCCTAATTTTTAATATGCATTTTAATTAAACGGCAGAGGGTCATTACTGTTGTAATGAAGCCACAAGAAGTTACACACCAAAAATCTACGAACCTAAGGAAACCCACCAATATGATTTGGCTCTTGTAAATATGTGTCGTCAAGCTATTAAACAATGTAAATGTTTTAATAAAAACACTTTTATTATTTATTAAATTTATTTTAAAAAAGTTTCGCTCATTTCAAGCATTTTTAACTGAAGTCAGTCAGTTGAATCAGTTGACAATGCTCGCAATGAGCGAAACTCTTTTTTAGAATAAAGTGGAATAAATCACAAAGGAATATTGTGTTTTTATTAATATAATGCCTTTTAACCAAGTATTGACAGTGAACACCCTAAAAGTGATCAATGTAAATGTATTACAATATATATTATGAATTATGTTTATCACCCCATATGTTGTAACAAATGAAGGTTTAGTGTTAAAACGTTGTCATAAAAGATGAAAACTGAAAATTCTATAGTTTTGAAACTTTATGTACATTAATGATTACAAACTGTGTAGGCGGAACAATTTTTATAAATGAACTAGAAAGAGAAATGAACTCCAGTTTTTAAAATGTATTTTAAAACCAATGCCAATTTTCAATGATATCTGAGGTTGAGAGAAACTAAAAATAAAATAATTGCATTTTGCACAATCTTACATGTTCGTTTGATTTTCATTTTATGATAACTGAAAAAATGTATTTTTATGACGTCAGTGAAACAAAAAGTTGTATGGCTCTACATATTATAATAACGTGAAAATTGAGAACCCCTGAAATAAAGCTTTTAAATAAAATATGCTTTTGCGAATACATATATATTAAAAAATGATTCAAAATCTTATATTTAAATATTGAATGATTTTGCAGTTAATTAATTTTGTACAAAACTTTTTTCGAAATATGAAATTTTATACTGACATTTAATGATTTTTCAAATCAAATAAATATTTTCTTCGCAAATTGAAGTTATTATTTTATTTATTAAATTTACATGTACGTACCAAAAAATTAAAAAAAAAAAATAATTTATTACTTTTTATCTGTGTAAAAAACAGGATATAAAAGAATGTTTAAAAAAATAAGTATTTGAAATTGGCAAACCAGTCAACTGAGTAAGCTTCAACAAAATCTACTTGAATAGTATTCGTCTGAACTCACCCACGTCCACGTGAAATATGCCAACATCCGAAGCAATATTGTTAAACACTTATTGCTTGCACAACAATTGCTTGAATCAATACGTAACTAACTTTAAATCATCAGTACAAAAACGGTATTCGGTTGGTAATCAAAATATGGTTTTTCTCGTGATACACTGGCTTGTTTATTCTTCTCTGAATCAACACAATATATCAATTTATGGACATCAATATCATCAATGATGTCATAACACCCACTCATTATAATTTATTGTTTATCCTTTGATCATTTTTTACTCATGAGAAGGAACAAATTAAAAAAGATTCCGGTTCACTAAATTCGAATTCAGTATTCCAACAAGATTACATATAATGCACGTTGACAGAAGGCATGATTATGTAAAAAAAACGATTGAATCTACTTTTCTAATAATATTCTGCGTATCCAATAAGTTAATAATCAAAATGAATAACCACATATATTTTTTTGAGAAACAGATGTTTAATAATAAAATATTTTTTTGGACGTACTATTAAAAAGGTTTTAAATTTAAATATTCAAACTGTAACTTTCCATTTTAAAATTGATTGTGACAAGATGCAATCATATATTCATCCAAGATACCAATATACATCTACATATGTAATGCAAAATTAGTGGTACGGTAAAATAAATATATCGGCAAAAGAATCGCTAGCATATTTCATCGAGTTAACGTCTCGTCTTTGATATCTTGATGCACATTAGGGAGTGAGAGAAACCTTCTCTTTTCATCGCGCTCAGAGGAAATTCAAGTCAAGGTGGATTTAAATTCAAAGAGCGGTGTTATCAGATGAAGCTGCGAACCTGCTGATAGACATATCTTACTTACTTTCTTGTCTATTTCTGACGCCTCTCATCAAAAGAAAAAAGAAACAGACGTTAAATTACTAAAATTGTACACAAACAAAAAATCCAAACCATATTAATTATCTCAAACCCGCATTGCATTAAAACCTTACGATATAATTTATCCATAAAATGATTTTATAATAAAAGTTTTCTGTGTCATAGTAAACTAAATTCAGGTTTACATAATTAAAATAGTCTTTGAACAATTAGCCGACGTGTAAATCTTTTGAAGAGTTTTTTTTTCAGTGGAATTAATTCGTTTATAAATAAGTAATAAAAATGATGTTTTATTTTTAGTACTGGCACTTCAAGAAACTGGTAACAAGTACTATTTTTTTTTTTTGATAAATCATCTTCAAATAAACTGAATTGTAAAAAACAATACTTTGTAATATTTGATTACTTCACCACTAAGATTGTTTAATGTTTATTATAAAACAATAAATTTAAGCACTCATTATTGTAATTTTGAATCGTTCAAATTATGTACATTTACACAGATTTTGTCACAAACGACCCGGGTTTTGCCTTTCGGCATCTTCAAGCGTTCAAGTGCACGGATGAACTTGAACTGACGCTAAGTAAATGAATGTTTCGTGTTTATATAAGAAATAAATGTATCATTGAGTTTAAAGCCATTGGTGACGAAAAAGATTAGCCCATGGGAATGCCCATAGATTTGAATGATAAATAGTTTTAAGCACTCATTATTGTATTTAAAGCTTTGGAAACTGGTCCATGTCATAAAAGTAATAAATTTAACCATTATTTTTATTAATGATTAAAAACAATCTCAAAATTAATGATTATATATGTATATTCTGTTGCTAAGTTATAGTAAAAATATTAGAAAGCCTTTGTAATATTTATTGAAAACGTAAGCTCAATACAATGTACGTAATCTTATTGAACATATTTTTTGCGGATTTTTTGGTTTCAATTTAAAAATACAACATCAAATAATCACTTACGATTGACTTTTGCAAGTTGATAGGCTGCTTGATAAACTCACCTGAAAAAAAAAACAAAATTCATGTTATTCGAAAAGTTTCTTTAAGAATCCATTATTTTCAGTACATTCCATGTAGAAAATAAATTGAAAATGTTTGTACAGGGCGACAAGTGAACAAGAAATGTCAGTCGGGAAAATAATCACAAAAACCAATTTTGAGTTGTCGCACGAGCCTGAATGTCACAAATCACCCAGAATCATAATCAAATATTTCTAATATTTTCCCCTTTACATTTCGAGACGCTCAAAGAATAGAACAATGCCCTTCCCTTGTTCATGCAAGAAAGATATTGATATTATGAAATTATTCCTGAAAATGGATGTGCTTATAATGTAATAATATACCGACGTGCAAAAGTAATATACGAAAAATTCTGATTATATCACGTTGCAATCTTTTAATTCAAAATATATAGATAAAAACAACATTTTAAATGCATTGTTTTGAAACTGCAAGTAAGTTGGACATAACATAACATTTTATATGTGTATATCATGAAAAAATGTGTTTATCGTAATTATATTTCTCAAACACATTTCCTTGACATTCGTGATCATGTTATATGTCATTCTCTACATCCAAAATCGTTCAGTTAGATCATTTAAAAATCTTAACAAAAAAAATATCACGACAAACATCTTGGTTCAATATACCGCAGTAATATACTGTTTACCAAATGATAATGCAAAATTCATTTTAAAAGTTTTATTGACTTTTTTTTCGATGGACTTGGCGATAACTTTTAAATGAACATATATCTATATTTATAAATAATTATTGATTTTTAGTTGGTGAATCATTTAAAAGATAATTAACATAATTCCAATAAAAATAAAAAAGTTGAATTATTTCATCTAGTAAATATTAAACTGCCTGTGTGATCGAGTGGTTAATATCGTTGGCAACCGCTACGGAGGGCACGGGTTCGAATCTCAGTACGGGCAGTTTTATAAATTGATTTTTCAATCGATTTGTGAATTTCTGTTCAAAGTCATGGATGTATGTGATGTCTTGAATTCCCCCCTCCCACCCATCCTATCCTATGAACGGGGCGAATCAAGAGCGATTAGCTAACCACTAGTCCTGTCCTAGCCCTTTCCTTCTATTCCTACTCTCTTTGGAAAAAGAGAGGTTGAGAATCTGAGTAACAAGCAGTTCTCGTAGAAAACATTTATGTTAAGATATACTCCATTAGGAGTCCATATGCTCCATATTGGGAGCGAACATGGTAAAAAAAAATATATATTAAAGGGTTGAGAATAAACAGCTATTTTTTGGTGTTTAATAAAATCATCAACAGAAATGATACCCACTTTTTCAAATTTATTTTCTTTAAGATTTATTCATCCTCATATAAGTTATTAGTTATATTTGTGATTGTATCTTTCCCTCACCCTGCGTTTGGTAGAAAGAAAAAAAACTCATTTCTTTATTTTATAAATTAATAATTATAACCAAGTCTTAGTTAATTATAAAATGGTATTAAGATAGTTTGCCTGAACATGCTTCTCAACGAAGCAAAGCATATGTCACAATATTTTACTCAACTAAGTTATCAATTCAAATTTTATTATGACTTTTTTTCATATTAACAATTCCCCCTGTGTATTTGTGAGGTATGCTTTGCTTATGAAGCAATCATGACCAGACAGAATCTTTTTGCATTAATGGTATAAAAAATATTTCATTCAAAGTACCTTTCAAGAACTCGAGATGACTTATTCGAACCTCGTATAAAATAGAATCTCTTATTCGAAGTAATGACAAAAGTTTCTGATTTCAAATCTTCTCGCATTTGTGAAACAAAATCATTTTTTATTTGTGATGAATTGAATCTGTTAGATACATAACATATGCTCTTTTCTTCGAGAAACATCCATCCATCAGTGCTACAAATTGAGATTTATCTTTTAAGAGTAGTCATTCTTTTTAGGGAGAGCTCCGGAATTAATTTCCGGCTTTTGAGAACTCGGGACCCATACTACCGGCTACTGCAGCTTAATATATTATGATACATGATGCATTTTCAAACAAAGGTTCAATTGTATTGTAATGTTAATACGATTTTTTTTATTTTTACATGTATTGCTAAATTTTAGTATTGCACAATGAATATAGTGATACATATAGCTCATAAATCACATTATTTTTAAATCTAGGATATGCAATAATAATTTTAAATAAAATCTTGATGATACATACATTACAATATTATAATATGTATAAATGGTTTGCGATCTTTCTTTTAATATGAAATCATCCAATACTGTGTGTTTTTCGTTAGAAAAAATCCTTTTTGTCTGGATAATATTAATTCAATTGAATGAAAAAAAATGAATTGATTTCAGAGATAGTTACATTAATACGATTTTACAATGTTTCATTTATTTTAGTTCAAAATTTAAAAATATATAACTATATAAATTTTAGCCATAGTTGTTATTATAAAAATTAGTTATATTATTATTACAGTTTCCTACTTAAGAGGCATAAGTCAATTTATAGATACATTGTATTTACTTCCAAGATTTCCTCCAGCAGTCTTTAAACTTCTGAATAGCAGTTCAGAAAAAAACATAATTATTTATGGTTGTCGCCATTGGCAACGCGTTGATGTTTATTATTATTTTTCAGAGATTGTTTTTAGATTTTTTTACACTGTCCTTTGCCGTATATTAATGATACATGTATAGTATTTATTATTTAAATTAAATTACAAGTGTTCTACAAAAAATCTTTAACTTGCATTTTATTAGTGTTTTTTAATGTATACACAAACACATAACTTTTGTAATAATATGCTGTCTGCAAGATTATGTTTCAATTAATATAGTCCAATAGTTGGATATTGGCAAATATTGAGTTTGAATTAATGTATTTCAGAGCGTGTAATCAAAGGCATATGTTTATATTACAACTAAAATCCTTCCACTTTATTACACTCTTCTAAAAATGAGAACATACCAAATGGCCATCCAGTCTTCAGAAGTTTTATCATTATTGAAATAAAATATGAGTTATTGGTTTACAACCGCCACTTCAATTCAATTAATACTCTATTAGTCGACTTATAGTCAATTATGATTAGAAAAATGATTTAAGAATGTACAACCAATGAAAGTACTATTATTGTGTATGTAAAAGATAACAATACTATTTTCACCGTAAAAACTTCACAACTCCAAAAATATCCGTCATAGTTTCGTATTATGAAACGGTGCTTATAAAAACGTTTTTAATTTGCATTATAAGTGACTCTAAAACGTTGTTTTACAAAACGAACAAAACTATTTTCAGTTGTCTATCAAAGAATAAAAATATGACTATTTGATGTAATTCTTCTAATGAACATTTTAAGAAAACCATTAACACTGAAGAGTCTGAAAAAGTGGTATTTATTCAAATCCAGTCGCCAACGAAGTGATAATATTTCTCACTTAATCAGGAAACTGACACTCAAATCACGATTCCACACTAACCCTATTTTATTGCTCATAAAGTTTCGTGCTTAAAATACCTCTCATTAAAATATTTACTATTGCATACGTCATATAGGCTAACTCGGTAATTACCGATTACAATTACATTAACCAGTGCGTATAACTCATAATTGGACTCTTTAAATGTCTCTAGAATAAACAATGTTCTATTGATTTTAATTAAAAATATTATGTAAAATTCAAGAAAAGAGTTGTAATAGATTAAGAATAAAGAAACATGTAAAAGGATTTGTGCAATGTAAAGTTTCGGAAGCTGTTTAAAAAAGATCGTAATAAATAATATAAAAGTATTTTAAGTTATTTTTTTTTTTTACATGTCCGCTCCCAATATGGAGCATATGGACTCCTAATGGAGTTTATCTCAAAAGAAATGTTTCTACGAGAACTGCTTGTTACTCAGTTGCTCAACCTCTCTTTTTCAAAGAGAGTAGGAATAGAAGGAAAGGGCAAGGACAGGACTAGTGGTTAGCTAATCGCTCTCGATACGGCCCGTTCATAGGATAGGATGGGTGGGAGGGGGGAATTCAAGACATCACATATATCCATGCCTTTGAACAGAAATTCATAAATCGATTGAAAAATCAATTTATAAAACTGCCCGTACCGGGATTCGAACCCGTGCCCTCCGTAGCGGTAGCCAACGATGTTGACCACTCGACCACACAGGCGGCAACATTTTTAAAATAAAAAATCATTCGAGATTAGCTTGTTAAGTATTTTTTTAAGTCACTCAAGATCAAGATTAAAAAAAAAATACATCATGAATATTCATGTCTGAAATCTTAAATTTTAATTTTTAAAAAAATCTAGATTTCATATTTACCTTACTGGAACTTTAGAGTAAAACTTATTCTAACTACATCGCAAAGGGTGACAAAATTTTGATGCTGTTTTTTGTTTTCACAGATCAAAATAATATATTATAATATAAAATATGAATATGTACTGCACTTAATAAAAAACTGTGAGTCTAAAAACAGATTTGAATTCAATTATTTGTTAAGTCCGCTCCCAATGTCGAACATATGCCCTTCTAATGTAGGTATCTCAACAGAAGGTTAGTTTTCACGGTAACTGCTTGTTGATCAGTTGCTCAACCTCTATTTTTTCGAAGAGAGTAAGAATAGAAAGCATTAGGCTAAGAACGTACTAGTAATTGGTTAATCACTCTCGTTACACTCCCTTATTCTGGAGTTAGAATGGTGGGAGGGGACTTTTAAGACATCACAAACATCCATGCCGTCAAACATAAAATCTATTGAAAAATGCTGTTCGTACTGGGAATCGAACCCGTGAGGTCTATTATGGAAGTCAACGACGTTGACCACTGTAACATGGATCCGACATTAAGAAGATAAGTAACGCAAAAACAAAAAAAAATGTCAAAACTGCCAATTTATGTTTCATTTATGCTACAATAAAATTAGGATGACATTAATACGTACATATGTTAACTATGTGTAAAGGGAAGAAATACGTAAATAAAAAAGTAGCAACGGCAAAAGCATTAATATAATTCGTCGATTGAGTGTCATCATTTTATGAATTTTATTGATAGTAAGACGATATGAAGATTGCGGGATTTTGAGATCCCTGATCATGGGATGTGAGGCTCTAGTATTAAGTACCCTTATTTTTTTATGTCACTAGCCAATATAGCTTAAACAAAACGCTCGTATCGTTGGGTATAAATTTATTTATTTCTGCTATTTGACACATTGAAAAAGAATCTGGGCATTACATTAAATCAATATCAAACAATGTTTATTTCTAAATTGTATTTATTCAATTTAAAGATACGCAGTTCAGCGTTGAAATAATATCGTTATCGAACGACATGTCACGAATTTGATAAAAAAATCTTTCTATCGGATGTTAGACGGAGAAAATCTCAACTGGTTAAATGAATTCAAATATTGAAATAACTTATTTGTTCTTAAAGAAAACCTAATACATTTTGAGTATGCAAACAAACGGTAGCAGTAGATAGATGGGCTTGAAAGTAGCAGATTTGGCAAAAAGACACGAACTACGGGCAACTATATCTAAAAAGGTGTCGAAGAACGGAGACAAGGAGGGAGTGAACTATGACGTATACTAGTGTATATGCCAACCACCTTTCACTGGCGTAGAATCAATTTATATTATTAAGCTTATATAAAACATCTTGGTGACTTTTCACAATTTTTGTTCATTAAATATAACTATATAGATGAGGGTAAATTCCTTTGTTTTTATTAATATTTGTTATGGAAAGTCGGTTACGCATAGAAGACGGTTGTGTTACTAGTTTAATTATTTGTGTTTGAAAATATTTTATTAATATCATGCTGCATGTAATAAAACAATACCAATGATGCTCATAACGTATTTATAATTTGCTAAAATCGAAGTGGTTAGGAAGAATGTTGGGATCTATGGAGCAGCGGTTAGCGTTGTTCCGTGCCGAATTTCACGGGTTCGAGTCCCACTACGACCAGCATTTTTTCGATCGATTTCTGTTTGAAAGCATAGTGTTTTTGATATCTCAAAATTCCCTCCCTTCTTTCTGATCTTTCAATAATGAGGCGTAGCAAGAGCGATTAAGTTAATCACTAGTTCTGTCATTGCCTTATCTTTCTATCCCTACTACTTTCTTTAGAAAAGGAGAGGTTGAGCGACTGAGTAATTAACAGTTCTTCTACAAAAAGTTATGTTGAGATATCTCCATTAAGAGGCCATATCCTCCACACTGAGAACTGACATGGATTTAAAAAAATCTTTAACATTATAATATTATGAAATTATTGCGACTGGTTGTGAAGATTTGCCTTGTTTACATAAAGAGCAATTGAACGCGAATTATGAAGAGCGATTATATCTCAAAATATAGACTTTCATCAGTTGTAAATGTATGCGATGAGTTAAGCCATCCTAAATCATTAAAATAACTGTAAAATTGTCAGAATTAAATGTGTGTATTTTATTTAGAAAAATATGTTTTAGAACAAAAAAAATGTCTGTGAACATTTTAAGTGATCTATTAACGTTATCTATTTATTTTATGTATTCGTGTCCTCTACCAATGTGGATCATATGTAAATCTTGTCGAGTGTATACCAACAGAAGTTATTCTACGAAAACTGATTGATAAGCATTTCCTTACCCTTTCTATTTCAGTGGAGTAATGACAGCATGAAAAGACTATGAAAAAACTTGTAAGCGTATCGCTTTTGTTAAGCCCCGTTTTTAAAATAGGATGGATGGGTGCCCGGGAATTTAGAGGAAAATCAATAATAAATGTATAAAATCACCGCAACTTAGACCTACAATATTAACTACTTAGATAAAAACACATCTTTAATTTTACATTCAAATATTTGTATTAAAAAAAATTTATAAAACGATGATTAATAGACAAGTAACATGCAACCACGGATTTCACACAATACAATATAAACATAATAAGGAACTGTTTTAATTATTACTTAGAATAAAAAATATTTCACTTCAGTAACTTGTAATAATATCAAATGTCATTCTTTAGATATGTAAGTTGCATTAAAATTAATCGCCATTTTCGTCATTTTTAAATTGCCTTTTTAAGCTGCCGATTGAGCAATGAAGCGCTTTTCTGTGCCAGTTCACAAGTCACCACGCTCCGCCAATGGCCACTAAAAACTTTCGCATCTAACGATGGGGTGGCAGGTCAAACCCAACTAATCTCAAGAAAAAAATACTCTTCAATGGGTTACAGTGGCGTTGCCATATTTATTGATTTCATTTTTACATAAATACATATTTTTTTAACTTTTTTTTCGTATGCCTTTGTTTCGACGGCTTAAATTTTTCATGTTAATAAGCTCGTTTAAAAATATACTAAAACATCTTTCCTCGGCACGATTATTTTATAATAAACCAAGAAAAAGATCACGTTGCATATTATGGATAGACCTATCAGTAGTTATTTGAAAAGATCTGTCATTGAATCGATGATTAAACTTTGTTTCAATTATAAAAGTTTGACTGAAAAATTTAAGCAATAATCCTGACGAAGAGAGTGTTTGTGACATGTCCCAAATATAAAGTGAAGATGGATAAGTCAGATTTTTTTTGAATATTTAAAAACAAGTTTAGTTGTACAAGAATTGTAAAATTTAATTGAAAGCTATTTTAGCATCACGCCATCGTTAGAATTAGCTATTGCGATGCGAATGTTGGCGCGAAGCTGATAGCTATCAAATATAATATATATTTCTATTGTATAACCTAACATTATTAAGATTAATTTCTACTAAGTCAGTGTCTATTCAATTAGTAAGATCTATCTTGTTTTAACGTATTATAAATACATGCTATTTTAAATCAATGTCTGTTCCCAATGTGGAGCATGGCCTTCTCATGGAGGTATTTTAACAGAAGTTTTTGTAAGAGAACTTTTTGCTACTTAGTCACTCAACGACTCTTTTTCAAAGAAAGTAGTAGGGATTGAAAGATAATGGTATGCCAGTTATTAAATGATCGAAATAGGTGAGGGGGGTAATTTTAAGACATCGCAAACACTCATGCCTTTGAATAGAAACCGATCTAAATAATGCTGTTTGTACTAGGACTCAAACCTGTGAGATCCGACATGGAAGCCCACAACGCTAACCGCTGAGCCATGCGACACGACATACATGCTTAGTTGGATCTTATATTAACCACTTGAATACCAAGCAGACACCGGTGTCCGGAACATATGCAAGCGAACACGGATGTCCAAGACATTTAAAAAATCAAATACTTGGTATTCTTATAGAATATAAGCAATATTTTGATGAATATGTGTAGTGCTATATATACTGAGTCAATATAGGTTTTTAAAATATCTAATTCGAGTGTATGTTAGGTAAAATTATTTTTCTCAAAAACACTAAGTGTCTTTGGGACATATTAATGATTTATTTGCGTGGTATTCAAGCGGTTAGAAAAAAAACACAGCGTCTTGCGATAACTGCACCTGACCATAACACCGTAGTTACCTATTGAAGTGTTAAACATTATTAAAGTGATTTCTGCTGATTGCGCGCTTTTGTCGGCCTGTACCCGATGTTTACATTTAGTGAAACCGGCTGCCCTTGCGTTTTGAGGGTTAGCTCGCATTCTCCCCCGTGTCGGAAAGCGGTAGAGAAAATATTGCATTATCTAGGCGGGCGCGTTACCCCGGACATTCGTTAGCTTTATTTACAGAGATGCCCGACGGATAAAAGTGTCCGACTGCAGACTGCCGTCCGAATGGTCACGTGCAAATACACGTACATTTGTGTGCACGCCAACCTATATTACCAAGCGACTGCAGTTGGCATTTATCTGACTCTCATTACTTGGTTACGTTTCATAGGATATCCGCTTCAATGGAATAATTATCACACACCGATAAATAGTAGGAACGCCATGTTTGGACATCTCACATATATTAGATATTGGGTATTAACTCAACATGTCATAATTATTGCGCAAGCAGCTGGCTTTGAAGGTGTCTACATATTAATTTGTAATAATGTCGGCCTTTGGCGTTATCATACAGGCAACGCGGTGGTGCAATGGAAAATTTGCAGAACTAATACTACATATAATAAACTTATATACAGTGAAACACTGATTAATCATTTAAAATATTCTTTTAACCCTCCAAGGACGAGCGTGACCATATGGTCACAGTAAACATCGTTGTCTTTTGATTCCACTATTCATCCTTTATCTTCCTGAATATCGTTGATTTCACTCATATTTGGTTAAGAAGGGTACAGACTACAGTTAGTCATCAGCCGCGGGGACAGAAACGGCCTCCAAAAGCACATGCGATTTTTTGAATTTCCGTTTTTTTTTTTAATTTACTCTTTGAAACTGTTAATTATTTTTTTATAAAAACATCAAATTATTTACAGTTATTTTGATAATATATTTGTTTTGAAATTATGTTGATCTAAAGAGGTGAAATTGTAAATATTTAAAAAAAAATCACGTTTAGCTATATTTCAACCCCGAATGTTTGCGAGCCCATACGGTCACTTTTGCCCTTACTACTGCCCGTACTCAATATTGCACTGTAATAAAAGAATGAGCATGACCATATAGTCATGCAGGGTTTCTATACAACGACTTAACTTTTTTTTTTAAATTTTGATAGGAATAAAAGTTATCCGTGACTTCAGTATGGTTTAAAAAATATTTTTTTATCGGAAAAAAGCTCTCGTCTCTGGAGGAGGATGAAGGAGAGTCTCAGAACCAATGATCAAAAAAAACGGTAAATACACGAGCAATTGCTCAAGGTTTCACTGAAAAGTATTTAAAAAATCATAGTAAAACTTGACACTATACTAAAAATTAAAACTGATATAGGACAGATAAAATTAGTATCAGTGCAAGCGGTAAGTTTTTCTTCTCTCCACACTCGGTCACTGTATGTCTTACGTGGATGAAACCAAAGCGAATAAAAAGCGACTTTTTGCGGTACGACAATATCAAATGGTATCCGCCGCTATAGAGTGTCCTACGTGACAAACAGCACGCCGCTATCAGTTTATTTAATATTTTGATTCGCTTTAAGATGCGTTCTACCCGTGCTCGCAGCGACTTTGCCCAAGTAGCGTTACCAAAAAAAATCATACTTAATTGTATCATATAATATGTTAATTATTAAGTAAGTCTAAATCAGCGTGATAAATATTAATATTGAGGAAACATTAAACAAAAAGATACTTCTTAGTAAAATGAAGCACTCGTGTTATATCAACAATCATCCACTAACTACATGTACTCATATTATATGTTTTTTGAAGTTGAATAGTGGTAAGTTTCTACAATAATAAATAACATCAAAATTGTAATCTTTAGTAATATTTTTTAGAAATTCAAACACTTTTTTTATGTTATGACTATTTTGGGAACTCTAAATATTATCGAATATACAGGATTGCAACTAGAGGTCTGCACGGGCCGAAATTTTTCAATATTACCCGGTCCGAGCCCGAAAGACTCAGGCTTGACCCGGCCCGGGCCCGAGTCTAATACCACACTTGTTACCCGAACCCGACCCGAAACCCAGATTTATACTCCTCAGCCCGAAAAAAGCCCGTTTTTTTACAAATTTACGATTCTCTATAGAACTGGTAATAATTAAAATCATCATGGCTGACTTATGACTAGAACATAGTCTGAAATATTTTTCTGTGGATATAAATTACTTACTCGGGCCCGGCCCGAGCCCGAATCTCAGTCGCGCTTACCCGTCCGAACCCAGCCCGGGCCCTTATAGACCTCTAATACATTACAATCTTAACTAAGGATTGATCACATTTAAACACTACCATTATATTTATTCAATTTATTATTGTGTTTGTATACTATAAATAAACAATATAACGTAACTGTACAATTGATAAACACGTGTTACTATAGAAACGTCATTAATATGTTTCTCACGGAATGTTATTATTAATTGATAGCTTGGGGAATTAAAAAAAGAACAAATACGTACTCGCAGGACAAGTATTAATTTCTTTTTCAATATTCATTATGCGGGCTTACATTATTAAAACGGCCATGTGGTTATATTATCATGTTTGTTACACTTGTCGCCAATGTTATCTTGAATATGTTTGCACTGTTAGAATATTTAAGAGAAAGTACGTCATATCGTTTCATAATATTACTTAAATACACGAATTTCTTCAGAGAGCGTTTTTATGCGTTTATACGCATCTTATGCTTAGAGATTGTGAGTAAATATAATTCTTACATGCTTCAATATTTTTTCCTACATGGCCGAAACAATAACCAAACTGTAACACAATAACCGCTTGAAAACCGCGCAAATAAATCATTAATATGTCCCAGAGATACTGCGTGTTTTTGAGACAAATAATTTTGCCTAATATACACTCGAATTCGATATTTTAAAAACCTATGTCGACTCAGTATATAATACTACACATATTCATCAAAATATTGCTTATATTCTATTAGAATACTAAGTATTTGATTTTTTAAATGTTTGGACATCCGTGTTCGCTTGCATATGTTCCAAACACCGGTGTCCGCTTGGAATTCAAGTGGTTAAATGCGTAGATCATTTCCAGTTTCAAGTTGCCAGTTTCAAGGGTTGTTCGTCTGATCACTGCGTTGCCTAGAGAAGTGGACAATTTTAGCAAAAATATTTGTTGTGTTTTGTTTTATTTTTATCATATAATACATATTATGTACAGCATTTTTATTTTAATTATTTTTGTTAGGTGCATGGCAAATTCGTATCAGCTGTAGTGCAATATATTTTTCATTTTAAACAATACACAATAATCATTTGACGCTCTTTTATATAAACAAACATTTTTTCACAATAACAGGTGATCGGTTTTATCATAAATGGCAAACAGGATTCATTTTATCTAACTGCCTAAAGTATGTTATAAATTATTTTGATACTTCTTCTTAGCAGTACACAAGATGTATATTGGAGATAAGTATATAATATATTAAATATGAAATAAATAAAAATATACATAATACCTGCATGTAAAACTGTAAAAAGACAATACTATTTAATAATCACATTCATCATAAAACATTAAAATCTATTATATTTATTATAAAAAAGGTTGATGATTTTCGCACCACCACCCGTTATGTGTATGAAACCGCTGATTCACGGCCGCCTTCCATAACGTAACACGATCAAGAAACGAAAAGAAAGAGCTGTACGGGAACTTTATTTTAACCATGCACTGTTATGCTTGAAAAAATAAAGACATAAAGAAAAAAAAATGCGACTTGCTCAGCCATTTAGTTTAGTTGATATAAAGTATCCTGTGCATCCGTATGCTGAGAATCCACAGTGGCGGAAGAGTTTCATCTACTTCGAGTTGAATTTAAAGTGAAATCAAGATTATCTCGTTCTCTATACTATGTTACAAATGTATCGACGCCTCAAAGTTGGTCTTGATTGAGATCAGGTCAGCGTGGCCCATTGAGCACGTATGAGAGCTGACCACAGTTAACAGCTTTGCTCGTTCAGAATTCATCTCAAGGCATTCCTGTAGTACGTAAAAAATGTGTTTCTGATTACGAAAAAAAATCTTGTGCAAGTTACCTTTATGAAAAATACGCAGCAGGTTAACCCCAGACTCTTCAAAATTAATAACATATAATCTACTTCAACCCAAGTCGTTTAACGTACTACGTACACCGTAATAGTTTGTACGTAAATAAGCTATTTAATTCAAAACTTGAAGGTAAATTCTGCGGTCACTAAAGTAAGCCGAAGCAAGTGGGTGAGTAGCCCTCTGAAATCTTTTTTGCGAAATCTCCGGGGTTCATTAGGCGACTCTTAAGACGGGATTTTAGTTTACAGTAACTTCTGCTACGAAAATTTTAATATGCGCATTTTAATACGTAAGATTTTCTTTTCATGGCCTTGTCCGTCTTCGTAATCTGTTTCGTAAAGATGCCTCGTTGGCGTATCTACACTAACATGATGTAAGCAATTAAGGTATTTTTGTATTTGTTTGATTTTTAAGAATATATACATACATACACACATACAGTACACAAAAAATTGAAACAAAGAGAGCCATTTTCGTGATGCTAAATTCGTTCTTAAATTGACAATTTTAGACGACAAACGATTTTTAAGAAGAATTATATTTATATAATAATATTTTTAATATATTTTTTATTAGGCATATTGAGTTAAATAAAGCCTGGCTAACCCACAGTCATATTTGGAAAATAAAGTATTTTAAATTAAAATTACAAATAAGTAATTTAAACCAATAACGCGAAAAACATCTCATGTTGTTATAAAAACAGTGAACTATAGATTTCGGGTATGGTGACATCGTTTATCTTACCAAAGCTAAATAGATGTTTGAGTCGCAGAAAAAGTTGAAGACGAATATTCGAGTTATGGGAATTGTTGTTTTTATGACCAAGGAGAATATGACTGAATTAAGATATGAAGAGTTGTTGCAAAACTTATGTTTGCAAATGCAAAATGAGCAATTTCAAAAACAATATATACATATTACACTCATTGCTTATGTTTAGATTTTTATTCAAAGGCATCGATGTCTGTGATGTTCATTCCTTTTTACCAATCCCCTATACTCTATAGCAGAGGTCCTTAACCCCGTGCTCGTGGGTGCACGTGCGCCCGGCAAAGTTTCAAAAACAATTTTAAAAAGTCATTATAATTTTTAATAAAATTATTTTTAATAGATTCATTGAATTCGCAAAAATATAGCCACATCCATGTTATTTAAAAGAAGAAGAAAAGAACAATAATAAAATCAATACATACATATATACAACTTTTTAATACTACATATGTGTGTAACTGTGGTTTTTTAAAAATCCGGTCTGCGCCCGCCACTTTTATCCTAAGCCTCAAGTGCGCCCGTCACCGCAATAGGTTAAGAACCGAGGCATATTGAGAGAGTTAAACCAAATACTTGCATTGTATTCAACCTAAATCTCCATCATTATCTTTTCTGAAGAGTAATTTTTAGTGAGTGACTTGTAACCAGTTCTTATTTAACAATTTTTTTTGAAGTTTTCCATGAAAAGATGTATGGTTCTTAAAATAGATCACGTAAAAAATATTTTTCATCAGTTTAAAATGTTTATTCGTTGACTGTAACTGGTCAATTTACATTTTGTGTGAAATAATCATTTTTCGTATATGTTTATTAGAATAAACTTAAAAATAACTTTATGAAAATTTCAGGTGTATAAATCTCGAGCAAAAACAGTATGTTGATAAGTAAAAACGCTGTAGCTACTTATTTAAGATATAACCCTATTACAAATGAAATAAATCTCATCATAAGTAAGTAAATGGCACAACGATTATAAATGGGAACGAACTTTTAAAGTAGCAAAAGATTTAAGCGATTACTTTCATCTTAACAAATTTGACGCTTGCCCTATGGCGATAATTTCAATTACCCTAAAAACAAGTCTGCAAAGCTTTTATCTTGGAAGTTTTTATTTAGTATGAATCGTTCGGAAGCTGCTTCGGGGAGAGAGGAGTCTTCGATTGGTTTGCTTCATTTATATAACTGCAATTGAAAAGATCCTCTCTCCAAGAAAATTTGTGTTGTCTGGGGCGGATGCATTGTAACGTGACTATCGATAGTCAGTGAGCGTTGAAGTATATTTAAAATACATTTAATTTCTTAAAGAAATATAATCGTTCATAAATAAATATAACATAACTAACCAACTGCCGCCGTTGTGGTCGAGTGGTCAACGTTGTTGGCTTCGGCTATGGAGGGCCCGGGTTCAAATCCCGGTACGGACAGTTTTATAAATTGATTTTTCAATCGATTTATGAATTTCTGTTCAAAGGCGTGGATATATATGATGTCTTGAATTCCCCCCTCTCACCCATCCTATCCTATGAACGGGGCGTATCGAAAGCGATTAGCTAACCACTAGTCCAGTCCTAGCCCTTTCCTTCTATTCCTACTCTCTTTAAAAAAGGAGAGGTTGAGCAACTGAGATAAACTTGAGATAAACTTCATTAGGAGTCCATATGCTCCACATTGAGAGCGGACATGGTTTTAAAAAAAGATATTTTAGAAGTCTTATATTTATCTGATCAGTATTGAAATAAACTTTTCAACAGTACAATTGGTCAGTAATTATAAAGATTTTTTTTATCCATGTCCACTCCCAATGTCAAGCATACAACTTTTTGTACGAGAATTGTTTGTTACACAGTCACTCAACTTCTCTTTTTCTAAAGAGAAAGTAGGGATAGAAGAATAATGCTAGGACAGGACTAGTGGTTAACTAATCACTCTCGCTATGCCCAGTTATTGAAAGATCGGAACGGTGGGAGGGAATTTTTAGACATCAAAAACACCCATATCTTTGAACATAAATTGATCGCAAATATGCTGTTCGTACTGGAACTCGAAACCGTGAGATCCGGCATGGAAGCCAACGCTAACCGCTGCGAAATAGAACCCGAATATAAAGTATTGTTTTCTATAAAACCCTCATTTTTCTGTTGACAATCAAACCTTATGTACCCCCACTTTTGTAATCACGACTGTTGACCAAATTTAAAATAAATACTCACTACTGATATATCTGAAGGCAAGAAGGCTCAGATATACTGGTCAAATACGTGAAACATCTAAAGCCAGACGAGAGCCAAAAACAAATATTTCAATGTGATGATTTTGTATTCCATCTATAATGTAGCACTAATTGACTACAAATATTTTCTATGTTAAAAAAATCTATGAACCAAATTTGAGCAAATGAAATTTGTAATTAAAATAATATCAAGTACTTTCAGTCAATGCCGCCTGTGTGATCGAGTGGTCAACATCGTTGGCTACCGTTACGGAGGGCACGGATTCGAATCCCAGTACGGGCAGTTTTATAAATTGATTTTTCAATCGATTTATGAATTTCTGTTCAAATGCATGAATGTATGTGATGTCTTGAATTCCCCCCTCCCACCCATCCTATCCTATGAACGGGGCGTATCGAGAGCGATTAGCTAACCACTAGTCCTGTCCTAGCCCTTTCCTTCTATTCCTACTCTCTTTGGAAAAAGAGAGGTTGAGCAACTGAGTTGCAAGCAGTTCTCGTAGAAAAAAATTCTGTTGAGATAAACTCCATTAGGAGTCCATATGCTCCATATTGGAAGCGGACATGGTATAAAAAAAAACTTTCAGTCAAAATCCTAAATAATAGCAGCTATCAATATTTAGATATTTAAAAAAAAGTTTCCGTGGTCGCACTCACCTTTTGTAGAAAGCTTCCCTTGCTGTACGTTCTGCGATACATTTCACAAATCGCGATTCCTTAACGACTCTCCATTCTTTTAAAAAGAGGGGACCACTTTAATTGGAAAAGTTACTTTTCTTTTCTTAAGCGGCGGCGCCGATTCTTCAGCGAGGCTATAATCATAATTCCTCTGCAATCTACACTACACCCTTCGTTTTTAATCAATCCTCTCATTACAGGTCCATTATTGTTTACCAATAAACAACTTCCGAAAATTAATTAAAATCATATTTAATATTAATCTCATATTAAGTAATATTGATGAACACAATTACTGAAAATGTAACAGAAATAAATATGTTTATTTACGTAAACAATGCGCATAGGCTCTACAACAATCGGGAAAATAAGATTAACATTTTACCTACGTTATCTTTTTAACTTAAAAACTGTAAAGCTTTTACCGTCAATGAAATTATTAAATTAAAGATTTAATAAAATAAACATAGCATATAACACAACTCAACTAGTATTTAGGCCTAGTAGCAGTGGCGCCACTTTTGACATTATCAATTTTTTTTAGAAGGATTCGAAGTTGTTAGTTTTTTTCGAGCCCGCCACCAGTTAAAGTAGTCCGTTTCCACGACTCCAACTCACACTCCACAGCCTTAGTTTATATCTTAAGTCCTAGTGTTACCTGCCAGTTGATGTTTATGCATTACATTCATGTATTAATATTATTCCACATTTTTTTATGAAATATCACGACCACGTTTTTTTCCCAGAATTTTCAACTGATTATTTTTAAAATATCTTAACATTGGTTTAATACTGACAGCTCATATATTTTTTTTCAATTTTTCAGCTATTGTCTTATATATTTATACTTATATTAGGGAAATAAAGTTTTTAAACATTAGAGTGATGTTGTATTTTAGTTCTCTTCTTAGTACTTTCGCTAGATGATATTTTTTCTTGCTCATGGTGTTGAAGAAAAATGTGTATTTCTCGGTTTGCCAAATTGGAATCACTGAACCTATAGTATTCTTACCTATTTAAGTATATAATATAAGCTCAGGCATTTTGTTTTGTGTAAGACAGATGAGCTGTCAATCACATGCCCACAATTTCTACGTGTTATTATAGATTTGCCTGATGCCTGTAATACAAAAAAGAATATAACACCTTTTATAATGCACAGCTTTTTTACTAAAAATCCAAACCAACAATAAAGTGCAATGCGCTTTCACATTAGCAATGTATAGTATTATATTTATAATATACAAAAAAATGATAATAATTTTCGTCTTTTAGGGTAGGTTTGTTTAGATATTTAATGAATTTAAGGATGATATTTCTAAATTTGAATCGTTCAAATTATGTACACTCCCACAGATTTTGTCACTAACGACCCGGGTTTCACCGGGACCGTTAGTGACAAAATCTGTGGGAGTGTACATAATTTGAACGATTCAAATTTAATATTGATATTCCACCAAGCACCTTCAGTCGAGATCGTAAATTATATAATAATTCTCGTTTTAAGATATAATATAAGACATTAATATTTTTTTAAATAACTTGGGTTTTAATCTAGTCATCAACATTCATTAGAAGTTTAAGCAATCAAGAAAAACATCTTGAATGTGAAGTTTTTCCGGAGCCGTTATTAACAGTCATTATTGTGTGAAAACTGACAGTGATTAGATATTTTTTTTATCAAATGTTTTTTTTTAATATTAGAAAAAATGTTTTATGATGTTTAAGCTTTATTGTCAAAATTGGTTTCAAAAGAAACTTAATTTGATCCGACAAATTGAAGAAAATTATGTTTCATTTTTTCCCATTTAATTCATTATCTTGTGTCATTGGAATTTCAGTTGAATAAATTCAAAAAATATTTAATAATTTCATTCTACTAAAATTTTATGTGAAATGAAAAAAAAACAAGTAAATATAATAAATTATTGATATGTTGATCAAAATGGATTATAATAAATTCATTTGTTCATTTGACTCTCAACACGGCGTCACGAATTAAATATCTTGTAGTTCATTTCGAATTGAATTATCTGCAAGTCATTTGTTTTTTTCCTTTTGCCTGCCTTTAAAAAATAACCATTTGAGTGGATAAGCAAGTAAATCATTATGATTCTAATATTTAGAAGAAGACGAACGATTTATTGCTAAAATTAGATCGTTTGGATTAGCTCGTTGACAAACGACGTATGCCTTATAATATTTATATGCAAGAAAACTTTCATTTTCAAACATTATTTATATGTTGTAATTGTTTTTTTACTTTCTTTTAAATAATATAACGGTATCGATTGTGGAAAGGAAAAAAAAGAATACGCACATAACAAATTTTATATGAGACACAAAATACGTTTTTTAATATTTTTGAGCTAACGACAAAATAATAAACAGAACCTTAAAGTGCACGTAGGTTGATAAACAGGTTAACAGTAAACACTAAACACCTATGTTTAATTGACTAAATCTAATACTGTTCGAACGCAATTGTCAAGGGCCCTTTTTTTCAAATTTAAAAGCAAAAATTAGATTGTAATTCGGCATTTTTAGCTTAAATCGTTTTGATAGAGCGTGTATCTAGTTGTATACATTGTGATTTCATTCGATATGATAGATTTACTATTTACAAAATGTTGGTGTTAATATGTCGATACATAACACAAATAAAAGTAAATGTCACATTTGAAATGCAGAAAAGCTCTCGAATGCATTAGAATATTTGGGTGAACACGAGTCAGTAGTCAGTCTTGCAAAAGAAACAGGTTCAAAAGAGAAGAGTAGTGGGTTTGTAAAAGTGTAAGTTATTTCAGAGGCGGGGAAAAGTTTGCTTCCTCGGTTCACAGTCGGAACGGAACGGGCGGCGGCGGCGGCGGTGGCGAGGCGAGTGAGTTATTCACTTATTTATCTCTCACAAAGAAAGTGCTGTCAGTAGCGGATTCCCGAAAACATGTTTGCCAACGAGCAAACTTTCCTCCTGCGAGGGAGACTCCGCTGGCTTGCCCTATCCTGGCCCCCGCCGACTGCGACACACTCCGCACTCACAACATGTTTTATAATAATCAAATTATTTACAAAAATTAGAAGCCACTATTCGTAATGGGATGTTTTGATTCTCGGCGAAAACAAGCGGATCATTCTGTTTGTGTGTTGATAGAAAATAAACGCTTGAGTTATTACGCGCCGAGAATTCGAGCTAATGTGTTTTTGTTTATCTGTCTTCGTATGTTTAGTTTACACATGTTTTTAGTGTTTTAAGGATATTGCCTGTGCTTCGAAGTATTAAATTTAACGTTTAACTAAAACGCTTTCTACTGCTGAATTCATCTTCTTTATGGTTACATTTATTTTCTCTCGCATGCTATCATTTATACGGCCACTTCAAAAAACTAATTCATGCATAGTTTTGTGCGTACTGCAAATGTTTTCAACTAACGATTGTTAATGTGTCACATGATGGTTTACGATATATCATATTTTTTTTCAATTCCAAAGTGATATTTATGCATGACTTGATTTTTTCTTAGAATGAAAGACAATTTCCTTTTTCGTAGAGGGTGAGGGCGGATAGATAAATCTCATCTGCATACTGGCTAAATTAACTACAAATTCTGATCATAATTGCTAAAAAGGCCATAGAAAAATATTATATTTGATTCATTGCTCAAAAGATTAATACGAACGATGGCACTTATAAGAAATTATAGCATCTAGTTCAGTGGCGGCGAAACCTTTACAAGTACGAGTAAAAAATCAAAGCAAATTCTTTTTTAACCATATTTACTACAGCTTAAATATAGGTGACACGGTTTACAAGTCCTGAATTGTTTTATCTTGAAGAAAGATATCAATTTAACGTGTAAACTCAGGCACGCCGGTTCTAGATTCACCTCCTCTGACTAGTTGAACTATTTTAAGCGTATTGATCGCTAATCTAATCTTTTAACAATAATTTATGACAACACAGATTGACAGTATGAAATGTTAAATTCCCAATATAGTCAAAATTAATAGTTGAATTTATCTAAGAATTTATATCTTAATTTTGATCATGTTTTTATATTTTTTTATCATATTACATAAATTGGTTATACGATATAATGTTAAAAAACTAAATTTTGTAACGTCATTAAAAAAATATATGTTAACTTCCTAATTGGCTATACATACATGAAATGACAAAAGGTAATCCAAAAAACTGTTTATTTTACAAAAAAACTTGAGAAACTATGGTTGTTGAAACCGCTAGTAAGAAAAAAAAACTTTTTTTCTTCCCAAACTGAGAGTTAATTGTAACAGGTTTAATAATTTTATAATACGAAATGTTTTGTCACCCAAATGTAAGCAAATCCAGTAAATATGAATAATGATGAGAAATGATGAGAAAAGATAAGAAAATAGTATATACGTACTCTACCTTAATAAATATATATTTTATCCAAAATTGTAAAATGACTGGAGATGAATCAATGATGTATGATATTAAGAAAAACAGGTAACAAAATTAATTTTATTGTCTTCTTGAGACATTGAATCATTTCCATTGAAATTTGAAACCCATTCTGTTGTAGTTAAAATACGTTTGTAAATTAGAGTTTAAGTCCAACTGTGCACTTATATTTCTAAAGATGCCGAAATGTGAAACCCGGGCCGTTAGCCGTTATAATTACATAAAGCAAATTCAGTGGAAACCTTAAAGTAAATGACATGTGTTTATTTGTTAAAAAAACATAATCAATTTTCTTACCGAAAGATTCGTTTGAAGACAATAAATTAATAAATTGATATAACTCATTTCATCAGCGAGATCTACTTATTATCGATTGGGCAAACCCGAAAAACAAGAAGAAGTTTCCGATCAATAAAATTAATTCTCTCTTTTACCTTCATTCGGACTATTCAATATGTAAACACAGACATCGGCTGATAGCACAATTTCTGCGAGTACTTCCTTCCACTTCGCAAAAGTCGCAAGTCGCTACGCTAAGAGCGTCCACTGTCTACTTAGTGTCTACTACGCATCATAAATATTCATCCGGGCCGCAGCTCTTACTGCCGGGAAGATATTTCTTAATGTAAAAGAAATATTGGAAACAGAACATGGGGCGGAAAATTTTGATATCGTGCCAAGCTAATGGAATAACAAGGACTTATTACAGGGACTGGGGCGGAGGACGGTGGTCGTTGACCGCCCCGGGCGCAACTTTCTGTCCGAACTTTTCGAGACAAACGTTAAACATGAGAGAAGGCCGCCGACGCTGGGCTTCGGATACCTTTTGTTGATGTTGTTTCGCCGACTGCTAATAATTTTATTCGAAATGGTAGAACATTTGGCGCAGTTGTTTTGTTTTTGTTTTATTCGAATTTGGAATGTGTTCATACAATACACAGCCGAGTCGAACATTGCATTATTTGCAATCTGTTTGTGTATATGGTTTACAGATTTATTCCAATAATTTTAATATAATACCTACAACCAAATTATACGAAACGTTCATTTTAATCCGTAAATATTATCATAATTAGAAAGCTTCCAATTCGATACAGGATGAAAGTCATCTTACTAAAAAATCGCTGTGAGATTTATTTATAGACTTCTACGTAAAGATGACTTGCCAACATTATCATAGTACAGTATTAAAACGAAACGCGTTGTAGTCACCAAATTAATACTCATCATCATAGCTTGTGCCGCTGTGTTTTAATTAGTTTAAATTTTTATCCTATGGTTAGATAGATTTAGATAAATTTTGGCTAATCATCCTTGAAAAAAAAATGTGTCATAGGTCAATATATAATATATGATTATTGATGTGTAATAAAAATACTACATACGTATTAATATTTTTCAAATTAACATAACGAATATCACTTACAGAATTTTTGATTATAATTATAACTCACGAAAAAACGTACATATGTTTTAAAATAAAGTGGCGTTGTTTTTAAATGAATAAATATTTTTTTTATGTTGATTAATTTTCAAATGATATATAAACGCTTATATTTTTTATGTATGTAGATCTTTTAACATCAATGCATTTAATATACCTGTATCTCACTTTTAAGGTGTTTACTGTCAATACTTGGTAGAATGGCATTATAATAAAAATAATAAAACATTTTTAGTACTTTTTCCACATAAAATTTATTGGATCAGGACCGGTTGACAGACATTAAGATTTATTTATTTATTATATACACTCATTTTGACTTTTACTTTATTAATGATAATTCACACTTAATTGATTTTTGATGTAATAGTTTGCATTACTAAGAGGTCTTCAACTTTTTATTTATAGTTTATTTTTCTTGTATTTTGCTTCAATTTATTTGCTTAGTTGTAATATCAATTGTTTGTCATACCTTGTTTTTCTTACTTAACTTTTGTATAAATATCACTGTTTCATTATATTTCTTATCACCATGAGCGAAACCTGTCCTGATCCAATAAATTTTATGTGGAAAAAGTACTAAAAATGTTTAATTATTTGTATTATACCTGTATCTTTTAAAACTCACAAATGAGACACATAATGTTTCTGCTTTTTAGGTGAGCGCAAAACGCTTAATCTAAAATTTTAACGTAAAGCTATTCTATCATTTAGTAAGCATTAATTCGTAAACCATGATTCATTTTTATATTTCATGATATTGTTGTCCACCCTGTACACGCTTATTTTGTTTCCGATTGGTCACGGAGAACAGTATGGGGTAGCAGGACGTTACGGGGGGAGGGGGTCCCAGTAGACTAATCCCTCTTAAGTAAAAATAGTGCCATTTAGTTATAACTAAATGCCATTTATTTAATCCATCATACATCAGTGTCGCTTTGTCTCCGCTTTCCCATTCTCCTCTTCTCTTCACTTGGCAGCTTTGGGCCCGGTACTCGCCAGGGGCTTGGGGTGACTAACTTGGTACAACATACAATATTACATTTACCTTAGGGGTGGAGCGACACCGCATATTGTTTTTTTACTGTCCATATATCATATGTTTCAACAGCGCTCATTTTTTAATTGTTATATCCATATTAAACGCTTAATCTGCAAACCGACTAAATCCATTTATGCGAATTTTAGTACACATTAAAAAAAACTGGATAATTCCATTTAAATATTTAATTAATATTATTTATAATAACAAACATATTATTAATTCTTAACATTATAAGTAACTAAACTTATGAGATTGTTATCAATAACTGTAAGATAAAATTGAGTTAAGAAAATTATTTATCAAACAAGATGGACATTACAGGAGGTCAACAAAATTAAACGAGATACTTGTGTGCTTTTATATCAGCTTTCAATGTAAGTCGAATCAAGCATTTCAACTAGAAATGTTTTAAAAGAACTGACTGTAAGTCAGTCGCTTAACCTCTGCTTTCAAAAGAGAGGAACTAACGATAGAAGGATAAGTCTACGACATGAATAATGGTTAACTAATCGCACTCGCTACGCCCAGTTATTGAAGGATCGGAAAGGGTAAGAGGGAGGTAATTTTATACATTAAGATCTGACGAACCACTAAGTTTTCAGTTTTTAATCGCTTGTATCACTTCAATTTGTATACTGTATATGTGTGTATGTGTGTATGCGCATGTGTGTGTACATGTACGGATATAGTATGGAGGAAGCATATGGAATGTGATTTGCAAAATAATGCATATGGAGTTCCCGTGAACTTCTTATCTCTGTAGTGATCGCGCCCTTCCGTCTGCAAACGACGGTAAGGGGATGCAATTTACAATTTTTCAAAATCTTTATCGATGAAGGAGACTGGAAGAACCTTGGTGCGTCCTGGTACTTGAAGCTCCATAAATTTGATATCCAAAAAAAAAAATCTTTTCATGAAAAAAATCAGATTTTTTAGATAGTAGATTTTTGGCCCCGATTAAGTTACTGCAATAAAATTTCAACGTACCATTTTTTTGTTCGCAGACCACTGGTTGGCAACTACTGTGTTGTAGACTAAAAATATTTGAAGCACAGACTTGTTACTACTCTGCTACAGTAACTTTAGAGAAAACAAAGGTATAGTTACTGATTTAACACGAGTGTTTGTTAAAACAGTTTTTGCTTAAATTCACTATTAAGAGTGAAAACATTTTTTTATCCGAGTTTTTTTGTTACCATTTGGAGCATGATAATCGCATGCGAATTTAAATTGCATTATCTGAATTTTCATATTCCCACTGCACCCTACAATATGTGCGAGTACCTCCCCATCCAATTATCCCTGTGAAACTATTAAGCAGGGTGGTCAGATTGGCATCCTTGAAAACAACGGAGCTTCAACACTTCGCCAAACATAAAGTTAAAAAAATCAACTTGGACAGACCTTGACCTAATAAAATGGACATATCGCCTGTGTCGCGGTTATGTTAGAAACGGTTTCGGTTTGAGCAATATTTATATTTACCTCTATTTAAGAGAAGATAATTAAAAATCAATATTATATACTTAATGTTTAACACTTTATGTGCGGGCGTTTTTTAGTGATTAGCGCAAAAATATATTACATTCTTAAAATCAACACAACTTCTAAACCAAACAATATTTTCGGTTGAAATTTTCAAAGAAATCATATGTGACATTCAATAATTAAAAATAAAATAAAAACATTTTGAATATATCATAATTTCACTACTTTTCTAAGCTGAATGTAAAAACATGTTATTAATTTAGTAGATAGCACTCCACTTCTTATCAATATGAAATATTCAAAATATTCTGTATAAAAAATAACTTTAATCCATACCATACAATTATATAAATAATTATAGTACAAAATCATCATTCCTACAAATTTACAATCACTGGAAGTGTGAAATCTGATCTTCGAGAAACATGTGTCGCCTTTTAAAAAAAGCACTATGTGTGAACGAACATTCAGGGCATAATTAATTCTGAGGTTTATTGCTTATTGTCATAAACGGCAGTTATTTTGAAGAAACCATTAAATTATGAGTCAATATACCAACAAAACTGACAGTACACGTTAAACGTAGTTTTACGTGTCCCGCCTATAATGTGTTAATACTGTAAGATACGGCCAAAATTATTTTTGTTTAAATTTAACAAAAAAAATAAAATAAGAAATCAAAGTTCTGACGATTGCATGATGCCGGCGTATTTAACAATCAAGTGTGTAAGAATAAAATTGAGTTCTTATAAGTTAATTAACATTCAATCAAAAAAAATATTAGTGAATATTCACTGACAGTAGTTTTGTAATTTTAACGTATTTTTTTATATACTCATAAATAGTTTTTTATTCTCTAAAAAATACTACTGCTTAAGAAAATGGTTTTAACTAAAATAATATATTTTGAGATTCCGGACGGGGTTATATACATTTTTTTTATAGTTTATCACAAAGGTGTCCAACCTTTTTTGCACTGGGATCGACTTTTCAATCTTAAGTTTTCTCGCGATCGACTTCTGGCATGATTCTTATTAGAATTTTATTATTTAGGGTTTTTCCCATGTTCAAACTTATAAATGTTTATTTTAAATGCGAAATACATATCATAAGATAGGAATGTGCTTAAAAAATAATTCAATTTTAGTATTTTTGTATATTTTATGTTTAAATTATATATTTTTTCGAAATTCACGAAAGCTTTCGGGATCGACCAAATTTTGCTTTGAGATCGACCGGTCGATCGCGATCTACCAGTTGGACACCCATGGTTTATCATATATTTTTTCTTAGTTTACTAATTATAAAAAAAATATTTAAATAACAGCAATCATATGATTTTGCTTTGATAACAGAAACCATATGAAAAGCATTGTTCGCTAGACTTGGAACTCATCACTATATGAAGAGTTTGAATTATTTTATTGGAAAAATTATTTGACTATACGATTAGTACTATTTACCACTACCATAAGCAGATTTTACATTAATTAACATCCTTAGAATAACTTAGACTCTAAATTATATATTTTTTAAATAATTGTATTTTGTTAGTATGTAATTATTATATTATAATTATTTTATACAGTTCGTGCATCCAACGATTATATTTCCCAGTGCATACTCGTATCAATCAACAAATGAAAAAAATGTCCCCTAAATATTTCAACTGTATTTAGCTTAGGGGGCTTCTTCCACATTTCTTTCTTCTGACATTATCTATAATTACATGAATTAATATCGCACACAGCATAAATGTACTTAATAGTGGTAAATCATTGCTAAACTACAATACATTTAACTGTGAGGCAGTAATGTGTTACTAAGTAAGTACATACAATTGTATATTACTATAAAATTTTATATAAAAATAAATTTCTTACTTCAAATATTGTGGTACAAACTGTAACACGTTTTTCGTGTCAGATACTATACTAAGCATTAGATAGAATATTGCAAAGTTTACGAAAAAAATAACGATTGATTATGATTCTTATGTTATAAATTACAAAATAAAAGTCGGGGTTTTTCTTTTCATACTTTTTATTCTTTATTAAAGAGACAAGGTCCGTGTCACAATTTGTAACACAACAAGTGAAGTAAAAAATTAATCAATTTTAATTTTGTATTTAAAAATAAAACTTCCACAGAGTTACCGCTAAATCCACCAAAAACGATCAAATTTTTAACGAATATTTTAAGAGTGGAGAGCGAAATATTTTTTAATTTACAATTACTTTCAATATTGACATTATATTTGCTTATAGTTACATACGCTAAAGAATTGTGTTTTCAATAATTCATTACAACATATAGTATAAGTAATTATTTCCAACCATTCCTAATTAGATCTTAAAAATGACAGACCTCATCATTGTATCCTTTACCAATCTGATACGAGTGGTCGAATGATTGATTAACAACCAGTTACTGTTACAAAAAAAATATTTCTTTTCTTCTGATGGTAGTCATATGTTTTATACATTACTTCTCATTCATATTGTACCGTGAAGATAAAAATTATGCTATATTTGTTTGGGTGATTTTTTTACATTATACTGATTTTTTATAAAAGCTTTATTTAACAGAAAATGAGCATTTTTTACCAAAAAGGAAGACAAAGTATGCTTTGTATATTGGCAACAAATAATACATACTTGGAAACATGTCAAAAATTACAAGCAGCTTCGTTTTTTCTGTACGTATAAACATGTATGTCTATCAAATGCTCACTTATTCATGTTTGATATCAGGGGTGGCACAAATATTCAGCGAATTCATAATATATATTATAATAAATATTTCCTTTACTTTTTACTACAATTTAAAAATAAAGAAAATTAGCTTGGTTATTCTAGTATGAAAACTAACTTTCTTCTAATACGCATATTTTACTCTTTTGCTTGTATCAGTAAAATTATATCCTTCGCCTCTTTGCGAGATACTACCAGCTATTAAATTTCTTTCATCTCAAATATTTTTTCAAATATTTGAGATGATAATACTGATAATACTGTGTAATACTTAATTTATTAAACTTTATTTTTATGAATCGCCTTTTGACGTATTTTGTTCGGATACAAGTAGCTGGAGATTGCTAGTAAAGACATCGTATGTATATACGGAAAAAAGCGAATTTGCAAATTTGGATTACAAATTTCAACATTTTTCAAACGCATATAAATTTAAATAAAATAAAGCTTTTAAAGGTATTTGAAATATATTAAAATCTCACGAATGGCAATAAATTAACTTATAATCTAACTTTCATTGTCAGTATTTGTTATGGGATTTTTTGACTGACTGATGTTTCCACATACAGTCAATAAACGTATTTGTCAGTGAGATAAATAAAACTCATTTTCTACACATTCTACTAATAAGCAAGCCAGACAACGCACATAATGAATGTAAAATAACTTTGTTATCAATTTCTATTTTATATAAAAAAAATAGCTTCTACAAAGTTACCGCCATATCCATCTAAAAAAAACTTATCGGTGATTCAAAGGTTTCTTATAATTTTAAAATACAGATATTGATTACAATATGAACATACAGTACTTTGGCAGCTTTGAATACGACTACTTAAATAAGCAATGATCGTGGGATTGTTAATCTTATTCCACGAAAATATCCAGAAGATTCTGAATTTACAGTATCACAATTCCGTATTGTTTTACAAAGAACAAAGTATATTATGTCACCGTTTGTATTATTATTTTCAATTAATATTGTTATCATTCAGTCTTCAACTTCTTGCGCAGAATATTAATCAAAACATTCTACCGAGTACACGACTTGTATCAGTAGCACCCCTGCAGACAATATACATAAATGAATTGAAATTTTACATCCCTGCAATAAGGAAGGCATGTAGAAAGAAGGTGATCCTGAAGGGTGCACCCTCTCACGACTCGGCGGGGAGATGTGAACGGGGCCGGGGAGGGGGGAGTATGGGGGATGCTAATATTTTTATCCCTCGTGACGCTGGCAAGGGGAATAATTTACGAGTCACATTTCTTTTGTCGTCGTCCGTGATTCGCGATTCGCGGCAGATAAACGCGTACGCCGATTCTTAATCATATTTCTCCGCCACGTATTAGAAATCCTCTTCTTCTATGACTTTCCGATAAATACGTTTCGATAACGAATAAATTTCGTGCAATTTATCAGACTTAGTGGGATCATTTTACTCTTGCGATGTTTGGAAAGAAGATAAAGAGTATCTTAACTCCTTCTGGAAAACAGACCCTTCTATTTTATCTACTTCCATTGGGGCGTTTATTTTTTATTGAGAACTTTTAAAACATATTATAATATTGGAATTTTAGCCATTGTGTGTATACCATACCATGCACAATCAAAGTTTTTGTTAGAAAAATATATTTTAATGACATAAAAATCTCTAAGAACTATACTTAATTTTATATACAAATGTGTGAAACAGAAAACTAATTTTATATTCTATAATACACTTATTTGTAATGGTTTTTAACGCATACAAAATCATAACAAGAGCAAACTTAAAATCAATGTCTGTACTAGTCGTGTACTGTAAGATACCATCGCAAATCTAATTAACGTATTTCGTTATGTTACACCTATCACAGATGCTCTATGGAGCTAAAAGTTTCAACATGATAGTTTTATTACGCCTTTCACTTATATACTAGTAGTTACTAGTAACATATAGTAAAAAGAATGTGTTAGTGCGGAGATTAAAACATATTTTTTTATATAAAGATATGGAAAGAAATCACGCTGTGGTAGCTTAAAATAAAGTTGACCTTTTTATGCATTAACGTGGCGAGATTAACTTCCGATCGAAAAAGCTCTACCGTGTTATTTCAACAAGTCAATAGCCTGAAACTAAAGCGTGTCCATTCATTGAGTCCGCAATCGTTTCATTAAGATTTCTATATATTCAGTTGAACTTATTTTTTCGCATTTTTACAAAAGATTTATTTTATTAATGAATACCTATAATGCATGACGGCTTACTCAAATGTTCTTCAACAGACTAATATTTTTTTTTCATATCAACTGTAAACACAACACAACGTCATGAGACACAAAAAATAATATTGATAATTTTGAGCCAAAGTCAAAGTATTAAATATACACATCCTTGAAGTGCGGAAAGAGTAATAAGACTGGCCTTTTATTTACTCAATTTAATAATCTGTTAAAGAAAAACCTTTATGTGCATACGTTATTTTTCTTGGTAGTGATTTTCACATACCCTGCTTTTGTTCAAATTTAAAAGCTAAATTAAAATTATTAATTGGGCATTTACAAATTATACCATTTGTATAGAACGTATGTATATTAAATTGCAATTATCTAAAAAGCTATTTTTTAGTACTTTTGCCTTTTTAGTGTCGATATACTGGTTATATTTAGATTAAAATTGATCGTTTGATGAAGATAACATTAATTATTTAAGAATCCAATTTAAAATGTTGTACACTTGCATTAGCTTTACCTCTTATATTAATTCAATAAACTATACAAACTATTTTCACATAAGCACATGAATGCCTAAATATGTCATAGGTAAAAACCCTGGTGGTTAGTGACGTAGTTTACGGAAGCTTAATTTTTTTTCAATATGTCAGTACTTAGACAGAGCAAGGGTAATTTCTGAACCTGTTTCCAATGAATGTGCATTAATAGTTACGCCGCCATTAGCTTTTTAAGATATATCTTTACTTATGTATGAAACAATATTTTTATATATTCATTAAACGGTTCAGTTTTTTTAATCTACTCATTTCTAAAAGAGTGACATACTTTCATACTTACAAAAAATGGCTAATTCATCAGTTTTCGTGAATGTTTCCAAGCAAAATTACCGTTTCTTTGTGCAAATCTGTCCGCCGAAAATTATTTATGACTATATATTATATAGATATTTTATGACAAATTAAAAACTTTAACTCAGTATTGTTGAACTTTTTTTATTTATGAGCATTATATTGAGCTTTTCAACTGACCTTTCTTTACAACGATTTTACAAGATGTTTTCTTTAATACAAGCCACGTCTTTTTGTTGATGTCATCAATGAAAAATCTTTTTCACCCTAACGGTATATTTCGGCTTAAATATAACCCTTGTCGAATTCTCGATACGGTATTCGATACTTGCAATCCCTAATACATGCTTGGCACAATTTTTCTTATTTTAAATATGTAAATAATTATACAGCTAATAATGTGTTTACCATGAGTTTTAATTCATCGATTTTGCTTAGAGTTTTAACGTAATGAAAGCAGTTATGCAAACTCTAATCATTTTCGTGAACTATATCAAAATAAACTATGGCCTGGTAATAAAGAGTTCGTAAAATCTATATTAAAAAAAAGGTTTTGTACAAATTTTAACTTCACTAAATTTTATATTAATAAGTAGCTTTTTGATAAATTAAAAAAAATATTTATTCATATTTGTTGATAGTGAATTTTTTCATGTTTTGTATGTAAGTATATGCTACCTTCAGATAGAAAACTAGCTTATATCTAAATGAGGGTCAAAAGCAAAGGAAGCAATGATGACAAAATATTTTTTTCAATCTATGGATACAGAATCATAAAGCTTAAAATTATTCAATTTGCGAGCTGACATTTCAGTAAAAAATCTTTTTTCATTCCATAAAAAAACATTTTTTTGGAATTAGATTTAGCAAAAAATTCAGCTTCTTCTCTCTAACCGTTTTGTCGAATATTAAAAGCCATATGACAAACTGTTTGTTAAGCACAGTAGAAAAAATTATAATCGATCAAAATATTCTCCTGTCAGGTATAGCACATATAATTCAAATTAAAAAGTTCTTTCAGTTTTTTTACGTTTTTATGGTAGATTGCTGTCTGCTTTTGACTCCCTCAGTTCTTCAAATAACATCTTGAACAATTGTTACTTAAACTTGTATCACGCACTAGGTATATCTTAACGTGTTATTTCGCTAAATGTGTACAAAAATATCGTGGCAGTTAATATTCTTATATAATAACGAACATTTAATTTTTATCCATGACTTGATTCACATTTTTGTATCTGAACCAATAATCTAACCAGCACATTATATGTATATAATATGAAATTTATTATAAAATTTGTTGTTCATATATGTTTAATTTAGAAAAAAAAAAAGTTTAAAAGCTCTACTTTTAGCTGTATTGGCAATACTTATAATGATTTCTAAAGCTTAACAAAATATTATGGATGCTATCAGATGTAAAACAAAAACATATGGTGAAAGAAAACTGTCAAAATTTAGGTGATTGTATGAAAGTTTTTAGTTTTATTTAAGTATCATAAATATTATTGTCAAAAATGTTGAAATCATCTCAAATGACTAAGGTTTGATCAACTGCGCTGTATCATTTTTTAATGAATCATTATACTCAATTACAACGATTTTAGAAATTTAAGAAAAAATAGATGTCAAAATATCTCTTAAAATTTTCTGTAATGCAAAATTTGTGAAACCCTAAAAATGTGAGAAAAATAATATGTTATGACAGATATTGTGTTAACAAAAAAAAACAAATACCATACGCGTTTAACAAATAAATATATAGTCTTTTTAGGCGAAAATTATCTAATAATTAAAAAGATAAAATTGTTTAACAATATCGCTGTGCCAAGATGATGGTAGGTTTGCCTAAATTGTGCACAGTGCTACGCATCCGTGTAGAGAGTAGTGACACCCCTTCTCGTAGCGGCTTTCGTAGACGGCCAGCGGCTAATATTCTTCTGCCCACAACATAACACGGCTTTACCCCACTAACTGCCTCCGCTGCTCATTGCAACGCATTGCCCGCAAATTCCAACATATTATGAAAGGATTCATCTTGCGCGCTTTTCATTAATGTCACGCCAGACAATAATAAACAAACACAAGAAATTTACACGACATGTGAATAGATTAATTATATTTTTCTTATAAATTTAAACTTTGACTAAGACAAGTGTATATTTTGTCAATTATTCTGATATAGAGAAAAGACTACATTAAAAATAAATGTATAATGTTAATTTTATTTATCACAGTTGCATCCGTAACTCTACATCCACTCGAAGAGAACTTAAGTAGCTTGTTGAGTGCCTAATCCCACTGAGAATACGTAACTTTCACTTATTTGCTCCGACAAAACATGATACAATGTCTAACTGATTTGCCTTCAACATACATTCATATATACATAGTAAACTTTTTAATAAATTACGGGAAATGTATTTATAATGACATTAAATAAAGGGGGCTGAGCGAACTGATTTTAGTATTAAATAGTAAACTTGCTTGGATTTCCTTCACGATGTGATACTTAATTATTTTAAGTGATTCTGTCTAAGTAAATTATTAAGTCGTTTTATATGTTATTTAAAAATAGGTATTTTTCCATCGACTGCTAGGTTTGAATTATATTCATCAATTAATTAAAATAACATCACTAAATAAACATTTTTTTGTTTTATATTGTACACAATATATTTTTCATTAAATCTAATACTAATGCACCAAATATTTATAAGATTTAAGATCATACGAGATAAACTTGATGATATTTTTTCGTAAGTCAGTCGAGATCAACTCGAAAATAATTGACTTCACAAACACCTGCGTTTTAAGTTTTATATTTAAATAGAAAAAATCCTAATTTTACATTGATCTTTGAACATTAATAAATTGATGTGAATTTTTTTTGGAGTGTATAAAATATAAATAATTAAAGCGGTAAGTAGTAGTGATTCTAGTCAAATTTCTGGAATATATTCGATTTATTTTGATATTCAGATTTTAGAATATTCGATTTATTAATCAAATATTAATCTTTCATTGCATAAATGTATATAAAGCCACTAGATTAATGAAAACGTAATTCGGCGTCATATTATATATTTATATTATTTTTTTCAAAACCATAATACTAACTTATGACAAGTGCTGTCAACAAGTGCGCGCTATTAATAATACTAATTAATATATTATAATTAATATAAGATATTTATATTAAAATATTTGTTGACTACGAATATATGGAATCGCTATTCAAGTATTTATTACGTTGAATATCGATATTATTAGTTTGACATCACGTAACTGACATTTAACTTTTTTATTATTGTGTCTCGTTCAAACAAAACAAATACAAGAAAAATAGTAAAATATACAAATAATATAGTGAACAGACTAAAAATATTTCATATATTTTCAAAGTATAAAGTTATATCTAAATATATCAGATGATATTTAAAAATCGATACGAGTTGTGAATATTTGTTAGACCATCGATATATTCCAATGCAATTTGCTTTTGAAACTTTCTCTTCATCGTCGATTTACTTTAGAAAATTTATTTCGTGACTTTGTGAGTGGTTCCATACTGTACCCTTCATTCTCTTACCTGCAAATCTGAAATTGACACAAGGAACTAACATGGAGTGTACAAGTTATAAAGACTATCTTACTTATTTTAATTATTAATAGTGCTACTTCGTCGTTGCTTTTACAGAAAGTCTATTTTCTTAGTAAGAAGATTTATTTATACAGATACAAAATACATGTTATTATTTCGCAATTGTTCGAGAATGATTTTTTTATTAAGATCATCAATTAATATTTAATAAATAAAATAATTTTAAAAGGGTAATGAAATTTGTAATTAATATGATGAATTCCAATAATTATATTGATTTAGAAAAGTTATCGTATTTAAAACGAGACCCAAAATGAAAAACAAGATATTTCGTAAAAAAAATGTGAACAGAATTATTTCTACTAGCTATTGAAATTAACTAAGATAATATTTGATGTAATCAATAAATTTATTTAGTAAAAAACATTCCAAATTAGTAATAATAATAATAAAAATAAACGTTAAATAGAAACACAAATGAAAGCACGTACGAAAAAATGTTCTCTTAAAATTGTCAATCTTTGCAATCAAGCAAAATAAGCGAAAGCCATTTGAGGGGCAGCCTTTTAATTTGCAATCATTATCGATGTTTCTACAGGAAGCTGACTCGAAAAGCTCGGGGCTCCCCCAATTCTCCGAACAGCCCTTACATTTTTACGCGCTGAACATACGAGGGGCCCTTATTGTAAGTATCTGCACCCTTAATGTATTCGGTATGTAATAGTATTTGGAATAATTTAATGTAATTACCGCTAATTATTCGAAAGCATTTTCTTTTGCGAAAAAATCAAGCGCCATATGGTTAGTTTATTTCCATTTTGAATTCGTATTATGTTAATATCTATATCGTACGTAAATAGGTTTTCATCATATATTTAAATAAGCTAATATTCCGTATTTATTTTTAAAAATCTTGCGTATATTTGATATTTAACGAGATCTCATTTTTATTGTATAATATTGTTTCTTTTTTATAATAATATTATTAACTAAGCTAAAAAGCTTTGTTTTTGCAAGAAAAGTCGTAAATGACAATTGAAAATATATATTTTTTCGATTTTTTCATCCACGCCTTTATTAATAAGATTTTTTTTAGTAAATTATAGAGACATGTATATTGAGCAAGAAAAAATATTTCAACCAGCAAAAATTTTAATAAAACAATTGAAACCAGTTGTATTTGATAAGCGAAAATAAAAATTATAAACTTCAACAGTAGTGTTAATTGAGAACTGATTGTGAGTTAGTTATTCAATCTCTTTCGTAAGTTTATGCTTAGAAGAAAGGTATAAGGCAAGAACAAGAAAGTTTTCTAGTCTCATTTTCTTTCCACGTGTAAGATTAGAAAGTTGGAATAAATGAGAAAATCATATATCTTAATTTATGCACCGATTAAATTCTTACGCTAATGCTTAATCACTGCGGTAACAAACGTAAGAATAAATAATCATATTTTAATTAACTCTTTCGACTCCGGTCCAAATTAGTTGAAACTATCCCTTATGTCTGGTTTATTTTTTAATAATTGTATTTTTTCTTCATAGGTTTTTAAAAGTGCTACAAATGCAACACCACTCAGTGATATAAAATGAAAACTATTTTAGTTTTTAAAACTACTATGATTTTTAAATTTGTGTATAGTCCATTTTATTTTTTACCATTTCCACTCCCAATGTGGAGCATACAGACTCCTAATAGAGTTTATCTCAACAGAAGTGTTTCTACGAGAACTGCTTGTTACTCAGTTGCTCAACCTCTCTTTTTCCAAAAAGAGTAGGAATACAAGGATAGGGCTAGGACAAGACTAGTGGTTAGTTAGTCACTCTCCATACGCCGCGTTCATAGGATAGGATGGGAGGGGGGAATTCCAGACATCACATACACCCATGCCTTCGAACAGAAATTCATAAATCGATTGAAAAATCAATTTATAAAACTGTCCGTTCTAGGATTCGAGCCCGTAACCGAAACCAACGACGTTGACCACTCGACCACACAAGCGGCTTATATAGTAACTATTAAAAGTTCACTCGTATTTATCGTGGCAAGTATGTATTGAGTGCTAATGGGTTTCAGTGAACGGGAACTGACAACGATTCAGCTGTAAAACACCCAATAAAAGACAAGAAATTGATTACCGCTGTTAGTTACGCACTGAATATACTCGCTGATAAATCAAAAAGCAGTGACAAGCTGACCAGAAGTTTGACAAGCCATCGTAAATCTACGTGACACTCGTGGCCTAATAAATGTCAGTGAGCGGACCGTGACCAAAAAGCGGTATCGTCGCTTTTTGCGGACCTTTGTTTTGTGATGTTTTTTTTAGGTGCAGTTTGAAACAAAGATTGAATGCAACTACAGCGGCGAGGGGAGGCCGAGTCGGGGGTGGGCGCGCAGGGGCGGCGTAGCCCTTTATGCGGTGCTTGGCTGACAACCGTTCTGCCCCAAAGGCATAATGCTCACCGCCCTCTAGTTATACGAATTTCCGTTGCCTCACCGAAACAGGAAAAACCATTTTATTGCGTGCAGTGATTCCGAAATATTTTCGCGCAAAATAAGATTTTCGGGTATTAAATACGTGTTAATATAAACTTCGTGAAGATTGCGGCGTTTTTGTTATTGAATGTAATCAACACATATAAAATAAATTTATTATTTGCACTCAATAAAACATACTGACATTGTTAAGTATGGATTGGATTTATATTAGAACTTAATTTTCATAGACAAATCAGTGATTAACCCGTTAACAGCTAGAAAAAAATAACGTCTTTTGTCCTGTAAGCTAGCAATTTTCTAAACACTTCTAAAGGAAAACTTAATACTAATTTTGTGAGTACTTAAGATATGTTGGACCCTTTTTCAATGATGCAAACTCTAAAAAATATTCATTGACGTTGTAATAATGAAAACACACTGGTGGATAGCGTGTGTGGTTAGTAGGTATGCGACACACCGGTGGGTCGTTAGCTTTAGAGTGGTTAAATGTAATACTTTTCTACCATTTACTATTAAGTAATTTTAACGCAAAGTATCTGGCAATATAAATAACAGCATTAAAAGTAATTTACATATATATCCAGATAATGCATTGATACTCAGATATATAACTTAAATTATTTCACCAAATATACCTACCATTAAAAAAGTATCCATTTATTTCTGAATGGTTATGCTAATATAAGAAAGTTTCATTTGTTTCTAAAACATACGCCGTAGTTATAAATTGATTTCACGACTAATCTGTCGCTTTTAATATTCTCAGATGACAAGTAATAATGGTACATGTAAGCGGGGAGTCGAAGGGAAGCTGGCGCTCGGCAGCCCGCGCCCTAATGCGACACGCCTCTGGCTCCGGCCCTTGTCATAATTTAAAAATGACGCCCGCTGGCAGCTGACCCGATTAAACATCTGTGATTTTTTCATCACGAAGCAATAATTACTGGAGGAGAAATCTCGCAAAATAGTCCCTCCCGCAGTGAAAAGTTTGTAAGAACAAGAAAAAACCCGTTACCGAAGTTATCAAGTCTGAGAGCTTCTGTTCGGGAGTGATTTTGATCTCTCAAACTTTCCCTCTGGGAGTGCAATCATAACATATTTTATTTTCCGCATTTTTGTAATTTCGGTGCTTATTGCAATACTTTGCCAGTGTTCTTATTTCTTTATTCTTTTCGCTCGTGTATTAAATACGAGGGTCCGCACAGCGAATCTAAATTATACAACCCGTCAAAACAAAAATGTAATACGTTTAATAATAAACACATTACTAACTTTAGTTATAAAGTGTTAAAATATATTTTTTAATGTTTACGATTTCATATTGTAAAGCATATTATTCAAAAGTATCTAAGTTGGTACATTTTTTAACGACTTATGGGTCTTTTTTTATAGCCACAGTACGCTTTGGCATATCTTAAATTGTTAAAAAAAAAAACGTTACCTAACATTATTTAATTTAATAATAAACTGCTGATTGTAATTTTTAAAGTAAGTTTTTCAATCAAAGTTCTTAAAATAATTGTGGTAATCTTAATGCTACTAGTACTAGGTATCTTGTTTTTTGATATTTTGACATATCTATTAAAATTTACACTCAAACATTAGTTTTCATTTAAACTTTAAATAAAGATTAAGGCTTTTATAGAAATATTCAATATTATATGTATTATTATTGAGGTGGCGATGATAAAGAAAATTACCAAACAGTTTATATATCATAGAAGTTTACAAAAAATATATGTATGCTTCTTTTGTATAAGTTAAGTCAATCACTTATTAATGTTACACTACGGAATACACCCTATAAGAAGAATGTGAAGCCGTAGCGGGTGGTGGTGGGTACAACGTTGAGTACTCTAGGGAATTTAAAAAAAATCACTTATTAATATCTACATATACCAAATATATATTACAGAATTTATGAAATAAACATCAAGCTATAATTATTGGTTCACTTACCGCTACCAAGCCACTTTCCATAGAGGAATTTAGCCCACAAAAATCTAAATACTTAACATAAAATTTATTAAATAATTATTAATAAAATAACAAAGTAGTTTCTATACATAATATATAATATTAGAATTAGAGGAAAAGGACTGGATAAAAATCAAACGAAATATTTTGATTTGAATATTATGAGAAATTAAGTCAATCACAAGTATCCTTTGTGAAGTGTGTGTATTAAAAAGGAAATGCCTTTACCACAAAGCTTAAAGTCTCAAGGGTACAAAAAAAATATTGGAGGAGATATGATCGGGAATGTTGTCATTCAAAACATGAAATGATTGAGAATGCGGTAATAATTCTCCCCCACTTGTCGGCAGGGGATGAAATCCTTTCATTTTGTCTGTCATCCCTGCACCACCCTTCCTCTCACACCCCTCATCCAAATTAACCATTTATGCCTTTATTCCCAACCACTTAAGACAATATCGAGGAGTCATTTTACATTTAGCCCGCTTTAATACGATTCCCTTGTTTTTATTGTTGTTCCAAAATATTTTGATTCAAGAGTGGTTTCGTTAACCAATCCCATATCACTATTGAGGACTATGTAAAAACTTTTCAAATATGAAAGTTGCTATATTCTGATCCACATTTTATATATATTTTTAATTTTATATATATGGTACTAGTTTTATAATCGAATAGTTCATAGTTTTTTCAACATATTTTATGACGAACTAAAAATATTGAATAGATATTATTTATTAAAAGAAGTGATATATTAATTAAAAATATGTTTGGTTGATCTAAAGTAGAAAAATAATGTAACATGTAATGAAAATAAATCACTTTAACTCGATGGCTGCCACATGCGAGATATCTCGTAATAAATTCGTGCTCAACACGCCAGAGACGAGTTATCTCGTCGATAAATAATTAAATTTAATAGTTGCAAATTATAGCCGGCGTGCTAGGTAATTGCAATTAATTATCTATGGCAGCTAAAAGGCTAAAGATTTTCTCAGTGAGTCAGCTCATAAAAACAATTTTAATAGTTGTCAAAATTTATGAAATAATTAAGAGAGAGTTAGCTGATGATAATGATTATAAGTCGAAGCAAATACATATACATAAATAAAATAATTGTTAGCAATAATTTACGCAACAATGAAATATAATTTAACCCAAAAGAGATAATTACTAAGCAAAGTGAGAAGAATTTAATAAATAGAAAAAAAAAGATTTATTGTTGTCTTCGCTTGACCGTTTTCTTAATTATACTGTTTATCCATTGACGGCCAGTTAACTTGTCTTAATCTACATATTTATTATTTCATTGGTTCTGTTCTAGTCCTTGTATAATATGTTCAGATAATGGCATGGGAAATCACTTCATGGACTGGAAAGTGTAAAAAGTGCGCTAGAGGCCTTCATTCAGCAATAAGATAACGACGAGTGCTTATGAATGAAGAGATTCAGTGAAACAATAATGATGCCGTTTACCGACTATCCCAGCGCCATTTTGAGAAGTTTTTTTTATGTTTTAGAATGCAATTAATGTAACCATAGATTGCAAGCAAATTTTCAAACAATTGATTCAAAAAATAATTAACCTAGTTAGTAGTAATAATATTACACAGATTTGTTTTAAAAGAATTTATTTAAAAGTTTTTTTCATAGATCCTTAATATTGTCAGCTATTTTTACTATTAATATATTGGTTTCATTTGAAATAGTTTGATAACATTTGTAAGACTCTTATTTTTTTAAGTCGAACTTTTTAGATCAATTATGCATATATAATAAACTTGGCTATCAGTGATAATAATACAAGTGTCCTGATTGTAGATAGCAGACAGGCAAAGGTGAAGGTAGGACGCGGAGGATCGCTTTCGCGCCCCAGGGCCTAAGCAAGGAGCAATCCCAACTGAAAGTGTATTAAATCTGTAACATCACAATTTTGAAAGTATAATCTTTCACCGCAAAGAGAACTTCTGAAGTATAAATGTGAAAAATAAATGACACTTCAATCTTTTTAATAAAAAAAATAGAAATTTATTCCGGATTATTCTTTTTTCTCCATGTCTTTTCAACGCTGATATTTTTGTAGAGAATCTCTCTATTCTCCCTCTATTCACCGTAATACAAATATTTGTAGAAGCCTTCTGGCTCATGTCACTCTATCCAGATGCGTATATTTTGATTTCATGTAAGACTCTTGTTGAATGGTTAACCGATTATCATAATAGAAGCTACGAGTGAAAGATTTAGCTAAATGTATTGATTTAACAAAAGCAAATTGTGGCGATAAACATTGTATTTATAACATGTATATACGATAAAATAAATTTATTCATATCAAGTTTTTTGATTATAAATAACTTTTATGATAATTCACTGTGTATCGCTTTTTTGAATAATAATAACATTAAAAATTATCTTTTATATAATATGAAAGAACACGTAGCCGAATAAAGCGTTTTAAGATAGATCTTTAATGTCTAACATAGAAATAAAAATAAAAAAACATAATATATCAGCGGTTAATTAATTTTAATTGCACAAATACAAAGCTTTGTCCACCATTGTTTAAATATTTAAGATAAACTTACCCTCTTCTAAATAATTTCGCCGTAAAACATGTAAATATAAAAAAATATATAACACACACGTTGTCTAATTAGCAAACTAAAATTTATAATTTAAAATTTATTATAACGTCACAAAAAAACAAACATTACGTTTAACTACAAATCAAAATGGCTTCAATTTTTAAATTTGGATCAATTGGAGAAACAAATATTGATAAAAAAAATTCGCTGAATAAATGCAAAGTAAAAAATGTTTTAATTGTATCACGATTGTTTCATTATATGTACTTACCAGAAAAAGTGTTAAGTATATATGCGTGTCAATGTTTTGACTAAGGTCTGCTTTTGTTTTGTAAAAAATTCTAGTTTAAATCAGCGCTTTTCTTTCCATATAATGAGGTGGAACGGCGTTCCGGCACATTTTTCTCGCAATATTTAATGTTTCAAATCAATATTCATAAATTTTTATTTTGCTTTAAAAACTGTTGATTTTTTTCATAGAAAATGTAATGTGTATTCCTATCTTAGGTCTATTTTTAATGTTATGTTCAAAAAATATCAGGTCCATAAATTTACTCTGTGACCAGAACTAGTGGTCTGATGCTTCATATATATGCAAATTCTCTTATTTAAAACACCTTTTCATAACAGTCGGATCCATAGCGCAGTGGTCAACGTGGTTGTCTTTCGTGGCAGATCTCACAGATTTAAATCACAGAACGAATCAAAGCGAGATCGGTTAGTTAATCCACTTGTCCTGACATAGCTAGATCCTTCTATCCTTACTTTTTTCGGAAAAAAAATGAGAAACTGAGTAACAAGCAGTCCACGTGAAAAAAAACTTCACTTTAGATACCTTTATTAGAAATCCATATGTTAAACATTGGAAACGGAATCTGATGAGACAAAATTTTTGACAAGAAGTGAGTTCCAGTACCTTTTATTTTTTAAAAGAAGCACTGATTTTAACAGTTTTAAATATTAAGACTTCGTATCCACAAGTTTGGGATATGAAATGCTTTTGGTGTAATAATATATCGGAAACGGCCAAGTGCATGGTGAACGACCAAGTTCGGTTGTATGTATTCAATTCGAAGTTTGTCACAAATGAAATGACAATATAGACGGCGTTTAAGCCACTCGGGGACAAACAGAAGGGAAGTTTTGCCCACAAAAGCCACACCGAATATACGTTAATACCTGCAAGACCTGTTATAATAGTTAGAATTTACAACTTCGCCATTAAGTTGATTCAAACTCGATGATTGCTCTGCGCAAGCGAATGTGTAAGAAACTCGAAAGGCATTCATTTGCCAGATAAGACAAACACCTTCGTTTCGACAAATGGAATTAATTTTGCTAATTTACAACTTCGCTAAAGATTCCGACTCAAGTTTGTTTTTTTTCAATAAATGAGCTTTTACTCTGAAGAACAACGTTTACAAAAGGTTTTCGTTTTAATTTCAAGATAAAAGTTACCATTATACGAGAATTTTAATGTTAAATTATTTGTTTGCTGCGAATCCTATCTCCAACTACATAATGAATAATATTACATCAACATTTATATTATGAAGTATGTATGGAATTAATAATTTATTATTAACATTCTCATGATGATCGCAGGTCTTTAAATTCTTTAAAATTCATGGAGCTATTTCCTAATAACTATTGAACAACTAGTAGTTAAACGAAAAATTCACCAATTTTAATTGAATTTGGTGGTATAAATACAACATTTTTTCTTGTTCTCGTGTAATCTTTCTTGCAAGCGTTTATTACTTCCATTTTTTACTGTTTACAAATAGCAATACAGTTTTTTTTATATTCTAAAGATTTGTTACTACATGTCAGTTGAAATAAGTGCTGTTGAGGTGTTTCATTTTTTTAAATGTATTTTCATACATTAAACTTTGGTTCAGACATGGCGAATTTTGCACGGATGCAAACCGGGTGGTTTGACATGCGTTTAGTCAATTTGTACTAGCTTCTAGAATTTAAAAGGGCATTAAAAACCACGCAGTACGCACGTGTTACGATAATTAAGTACTAAGACACCTAATTTTATATTGATGACTTGGGGATAATCACAGACTAGTCTCTAGATTATTTTAATAAAATAATAAAAAGCTATCCAGGCAGGAATAAGTGGCATATAAAGTTATGAAGTGACCACGTGTTACTCCTAAAATCGGATCCACCTAGTACTGTCTTTATTTTTTTAATATTGCTTCCTCGACTTTCATGTTAATATTGAGGCTTGGTTACGGTATGAAAATCGTTTCTTTTTTCGCGTAGGTTCCGTCATGCCTGAACCGAGCTTTAACCATTAACTGCGTTCATTATTGTAAATATTCAATTATTATGTATTTTAAACAATTATACCTACACAAGTTTGGTCACTATTAATCCGGGTTTCGGCTTTTGGCAATTTCATGTGTGCATCATTCAAAAATATACACATGAGCGAGTGAATACTTGAAGATGCTGAAAGGCGAAGCCCAGTTTTTTAGTGATAAAACGAGTGAAAGTATACACAATTTGAACGATTTAAATTTTAATATTGAAATTTCATCACGCACATTCAAAAACCTGACATTATATGTACACATATGAGTTAAATAATTCCTATCGATGTAGTAATGTACGATCAACTCTATCAAACTTATAACATATGAATTAATTTTGAATTGTATCACGTAATTATTTTAATAATTTATGTCTACAACAGATCTAAAGATATTCTTTCGTTGTTTAACTCGTCGTTTTTAATGAGTAAATCAAAACGAAAATACTTATTCTGTTAACCTCAAAAGCACACTGTTATAACGTAATTTTATTCAACAGCTATTATAATAATTATCGCATCATAATGGCATAATACGTAGCATCAATATAATGAAACGGTCTGCTCGTTTTTGGGACATGAATTAAATTTTACCCGTGAGCCGTACGCATTGTTTGCAAAGCTGAGAAATTTATTGACAAATTAGATGAATAACCTCGAAAGAGAAATGGCGTCATTTGTCTGGATGAGTGTTTACAAACCACAGGTCGAAAGTGGGATGGTGACCACCGCGTCGCCACGCTACACCACACGCTGACATAAGGGTGCCCATGCAATTTTACGTCTACTGGCAGCATTCCTCATCTACGCTTTTTGTTAGTGCATCATCGTTACCATTACACCCAGCTCAGTTGCTTAACGTCTCTTTTTGTTGAAGAGAGTGGGGATAGAAAGGATTGACATTAGACAGGACCAGTGGTTGGCTAATAACTCTCGCTACACTTCGTTATTTTAATATTGGAATTGTGGGTAGGAGGAGACATCATAAACATCTATGCTTTCGAATCGAAATCGATAGAAAAAACGGGTACATAGCGACAATAGACCACACTGAGGAGTCATGCAGTATGTTTATACATTCCCTGGAGTACTTACGACCATCCACCGGGTTGTTTCAGTATCTTTCAAATGGATTAACACCCTGTCAACGTCACTATTATTTAGAACTTATACTTTACTATAGATCTATTGTATTGATTCAAGTTTCCTGTTAAACGCATGCATTCTGTCAAAGTTGCTTTACGGTTGCGAGTCATGGCACATTACAAAAGCACAAGGTAACAGTATACCGTGTACTTTGAAAATAGATGCCTGATGGAATGGAAAATTATCATTTTTTTTTTCAAATAACAGATTTTAACACATTTACAATGCAATGATTTAAGAAATAATATTCATTTTTTATCTCGTTTTGGAATTTTTCGTGTGAATTTAGTTAAAACGATCACTGGTATATTTGTTTGTTATCACTATAATGTATTTACTGAAAACTCACATTATATGCAAAGTATTGTTGTCGACTTATCAAAACTAGTCAGTGCATCGATCAACCCTTTAAAAATATTTTTTCATCAAAAATTTACCGTATCTTTATTAAGCTTATAATTCTAAATTCACTACGAATGTAATTGATTAAATGGCCTGAAAAATCACTGCAAAAGTCGACGAGTCAAAAGAACAGACAAATTCTCACTATGTTGAATAATTTGTCAGAGGTTTTAGGCTCCCTAATCCGTGGATTTAATTTGGAATGGTGGCAACCCGAACGGCGTAGCGGGTGCTTGCGCCTCTACCAGCCGCGTACCGTAACAAGAACTCTCGAAAAGTGAGCAATGTTATTTTGAATAACTAACACATATTCATTAAAAAATATTTATTTTTCTCTGACGTGTTTTGTTTTATAAATTCATAAGAGTTTGCCGGGAAGAAGACAAATACATATACCTTTTTTGTCAATTTAGTAATGAATTTTTCAATCACTTTCGAACAGGTTTAAAGTTTTATTAATTTAAAACATGCGTTATTCTTCTGCTTTTGTCTCCGCTACCGAACTAGGGATTCTGTGTTGAGATGTCCCGGGACTTGTCGGGTTTTTCGCTGTCTTAAGTCCCGGGACTTTTTTGGAAAATGTCTCGGGAATTGTGACTGTGATTTATAATGTGCTAATAACATGTAGATTTTAATTTTGAAAAAAACAATTCTTGTGGTTAAGAAATCCTCAAAAGGACTGATGTGTATTGAATGAAAGCGGGTTGAAGAGGGGAGCCCCAAGAAAAACAGACATGACATGGGATGTTGGGACGTGACACTTACCCGGGGTTTTAACAAAATTAAGTATGCATATATAAAAGGGATCTGATGTTTGGGATTTATAATTCCGTAGATGTTTCAAATACCATGTGTTTATATATTGTAATATAACTGTAGCAAAAGCAAATTACAAAATATTAAAATTAAATGTTCATACTTGATGTTTTTTTATGTACAAATGTTTTTCACTATTTCACAAAGGTACCAATGTCTTAATAAGACACAAAAAAGGTCTAAAAGCTGATTGTAAAGTTACGGTATTGTAAAGCTATTTTATTAAAATAACAGTTTTATTGAAGGGGAAATAAAAGTCTTGAGTCCCGGGATGTCCCGGGACTTTGACTTTATCACGCCTCGAGTCCCGGGACTTTGAAAACCCCGAGACTTCAGAATCCCTATACCGGACATTAGTGATGATATTGACAACCGTTTATTTCTTTGGTGCTGCCCTAATGATGTTGAAACAGTTGCTTTTGTTTTTGGGTCGTGGTGTCCTCTTTATACCAAAAGCGTAAGTCTTGAAATCAGATATGCAAAAAGTATTTGATAATTTGATCGTTGTCATTGACGACGCCGTAATGGTTCCTTGTTAGCTAATAAAATTGAGAAAATTTGTTTTTTATACCGCAAAGAAAACAATAGTATTTGGGCCCTTGTATCTATCTTGCTTAGTGTTTTTTTTATTGAATGATAAGATTCTTTGAATTGATACTGTCTAGTTTAATTAATTAAATACGTTATTTTTTATCACATATTTAAATAATGGCGATCATTATTTTTAAACCATTAACGATCAATATATTCATAATTAGGAATCTCAACAAATAACGAATAGTGGTTATTAGTTATCACCCATTCTTTTTCGAATAGAGTAAGGATATAAAGCATCGCTTGCTGTGGTTTAGTTGGTAAGAGCTTGGCTCTACAGATCAAGGTTGTCTAGGTTCGACTCTCAGTAAGGCTGATGTAAAATTCAAAAATTTTCAATTTAAATTTGAAATCTAAAATGTGGGTGTTTGTGATATACATTTTATTTAAACTAATCTCAAGTGTCTTCAAACAAATCACATCAAGTTTACCTCGTATGATATTGTGATTTAAAAATATTTGTTGCATTGTTATTATAGGTAATGGAAATAGTTTTAAATTTAAATATGAAGCTAAACGCTTTTGTCATATTCCGTTTTCAGAATTGGATTCGTCGTAGAATTTGAACATTACCTATATATGTACATATAAATCGATTGAAAAATGTATGTAAATGTCGTTACTGGGATTCAAGCCAGTAGTCATTCCAACTGAATAGTACAAGTCTTGCCACTCAGTGTACCGAATAAAGTAATTGCTATGTCAATTTTATTTTTGGACTTTTAAGACCAGTAATCAACTTTCGTAGTGAGCAGTACAGAAATGGAAGTATAATTCACTTGTATGGATAATTTATGGCGATGTGAATTGCTAAAATTACTCCGTCCGGCGAACCACTGCTGCTATCCTCACTGCGCTCCACTCTCCGCTACGACTATTGCTTGCACTGTTGATTGTTGTAATAACACCGTTCACCAATTCATATAAACTCGGTTGCTGTTTGGAGTGGGTAATGGGTAGCGAGAGATGATCCCAGGCTTTCAGCTTGATTTGCATACATGTTGTTCACGATTGAATATCACGAATTTTATTTATATTTCTTTTGTTTCAATGCATTCGACTGGCTGGATATATAATAGTAACATTTCACGATGAATTCAATTTATTTTTTGACAACAAAGATTTATCAGATAAAGTTTATTCATAAACTATTCGTTGGAAAATAGTTTAACTTACCACAGTACTAACTTTACGATTTTGAAAACGATTGAAAGGTTATATGTCAACTAACAATCCGAAGTATGTCTTCTGTAATAAGCGAAAAATCGAATTAGACGAATTATTTAAACTTTCTTTTTCGACAAGGTCGCGAAAAAAAATTGATTAAGAATGTCTTTGAATAAAAATATAAACAATAAAAATAATAGTTATTTATGTTTTGAATATAAATTTGAATAAAAAATAGTAAGTTTTAATATTCCCTTATGGAAATCAAAAAATAAGACACGTTATGTTTATATGTACTAGAGGTCTGCACGGGCCCGGGCCTGGCCCACGGGCTCTTACCCGACCCGGCCCGTGGGCCGGGCTCGGGCGGGTAAGCGCAATCGAGAGTCGGGCTCGGGCCGGGCCGGGCTTTGGAATTTGGGATATAATGTTGGGAAAAATATACCAAATTGAGGATTTCAAATTCCTCGGTGAGCTAAAAAAAAAAAAAAGGACTTTCGGACATAATCTGGGGAAAAAGTATACCAAATCGAGGATTTCAAATTTCTCGGTGCTTCGGGTCGGGTTCGGGTAACAAGTGCGGCATTAGACTCGGGCCCGGGCCGGGTCGGGCGTGAGTTTTTCGGGCTCGGACCGGGTAGTTTTGTAAAATTTTGGCCCGTGCAGACCTCTAGTATGTACACATTAAATATAAGCTGATTACCGCAATGTATGTTATATTCTATTAATTGGTAGTTTAATAATTATTTGTAGTTTATTAATGAACATATGAAACAAATACTTTATAATTTATTTCCACCGTTTATCGAGATCATAAAATTAAAAACGTAATTTCATACTTTCAAGAATACAACGTTATTCATAATAGCTTAATCAATGTTACTAGCTGTGAGCCCGTTGCCCTTTCAGTCCTCTTTAAGAATTAAAATAAAACGGGATTGTAAAAAAACACGCAAATATCGAAAAAACGTGAAGTCTGGACGTGTAGGATTTCAATGTAAATAATCAAAATTTACGTCTGAACCAAATTTAAATTAAGAAAAAAGAATTCGACCCATAGTAAAAAAAAATGTTATGATATTTTTATTCGGAAATTTTCGAATATTATGATCTATTGTGATACAATACTTCAGCTCTACACAAAGAAATATCGATTTTTCAAACGTGGTGATATCAGAACATTCACGCGCGGCTTAAAATAAGCCGCTCCCATTGGATAAAACGACATTTCAAAAATGTGCTGTTCAAAATAAACCGTTATCATTGGGCGAATTTCACAGCAAGACCTACATTTAGCGCTATTAATATGAAGGTTAAAAATGAACTTCATAAACCCTTGGAATATTTCGTTTTTTTTTTAAATCTCATTGATGTTTTGAAAAATATTTTTTAAATACATATATTGACGTTCTGTTAAGTTCTACTTTTATTAAAGATGTTTTATATAAAGTAGACCTGTATAATATTACTTCAGATGTATGTAGATTGAGTTTTTGTCTCGCAGTCAAAGAACTTCTAATTATAGTTTTTTATAGATAAACGTCAGGTATTATCTATTGTTGTTAGGTTTTGACACATGCGGTAAATACTTTATTAAATAAAATACTTTGTGTTTGAAGATGTTTCGATTTATTACAATGTATGATAATAACAACTTGTTTAAACAGTACAGGGGAGTGTAATGTGAAGAAATAACACTTAACCATAGTTTGTATGGAGTTTTATATGGTGATAATAACTTCCTACATAATTACGGCCCACTCGTTGTCGCCTACGCATTTTTAATTGCGTTACATTTATTTATCAATGTTTAGAGGAAGCTGTGTAGCCAAAGTTATGGTTTTATTTATAATAGTGTATCAACTTTAGATATTACATATAATGTCAACTTTAGGTAATGTAACAGTTCGTCACTTTTTAAATAAATATTTAAAAGTTTGAATATCATTTTTTACACAAATATTACTTCAATATTTGTGAATTAAGAAGTAACAATATTGTCTTATACTAATTAGCATTAGGAAAATATGAACAATTCTCACCCCCTTAAATCTTGCTAGACCAGGAGTCAACTCTCCGTATAATCAGGTTGAATATTATGTGTGAACGTTTTGTGTTTTATTAAATTGGAGACCCAGTTATTTGATTTTATATATACTGATTGTAAAAATCTTTAAAAAATAAATTATTAATTCTTATTAATTGCAGCTTCATTAAAGTTGTTAATGCAAGCCGCGATAATATATAAAGTATATGGTTTTAAAACACGTGAATTAAACAAATATACTCGCCAAAATGTCTAGCCGTAAATATAATTGAAATAAAACTATCACGGAATAATTAAATATACCTTTATTAAGCAATGTTTATATGGCAGTTTACTGGGGAATTTCATTTCTGTATAATATTATTTAAATAGACGTTGATGTAAAGTGCTACCTCGTATACTCGAGAGGTTTCTATAGGCTCGCAAACTCCCATTGTAGAATCACAATAAGACACTATTGAACAGTTGAATTCTCATGGGATACACCGAGCCCAAACTTAAATTGTAAACAGAATAATTCAAATTATTCTGTCTACAAATTATACTTGCACTAATCATTTTTTTTTACACTCTTGTCACAATTAAGTTTATGTATTTTCAATTAAATTCACTCAAACAAAATATTTTTGTGTTTAAATAATTGCTAGAAGGATAAGAAGCAATGTATGCAAATTACTCACAGATTATAATTATTTAGGACACAATTTTTACATTTCCATGAATTTATGTATTTTTTTTCTTTCTCAGAAGCACTTAGTTGAGGACTTAAGTTTATTCGATAATCGATATCTTGATCTATTCAATTTTTATAATTTTAACCTATCTTGAGTAAAGATAAACACGGTCTTAATTATCTTTTTTTTTAAATTATTATCGTTTTCCCCTAGACAACTCATGGTTTTTTAATTAGATGAAATTACAATGAAATAATATATGGACTCTCCTTTTTTCCGTATCCGCTCCCTAGTTCCTCCAAGATTCTCTGTTTCCCACCAGTCTTCTTGTTTCCTCCCATGTCTTTTTAACGTCCCGTAGCTCTGCTGAGTACATCCTATAGATCAGTGCTTCCCAAAAAAATCATAAAACGGTCCCCTCAGTCTGAAAAAAATAATCCGCGGCCTAAATCAACTATTTTTCATCATTAGATCCTAAGATACCACGCAGTACACGCCATTATATTTTGAGTGTTACAGTAAGTTTCCATACCATACATAGCTAGTCGTAAATAGTGTTTTGTAAAGGATACGTTTAATAAAAGAATTGAATGCAATAAAAGTGTGAGACAGAATCAATATTTATCGCTTAATACAATTCTTTTTTTTTAAATTCTACAGTCTCTATTTAATTTTTTTAAAAAAATCAAAGAGATGAAATCGTAAGCCCATGAGATTGTTCTATAAACAATACTATATTTTCTGTTTCATTAGTTTTACGCCTCGTTGGAAACGTAATATGAATATTCAAGCAAGCAAAGTTTTTATTTTATTTTTAAATGTCAATTTCAGTTTAAGTTTTCTTCTTGGTTTAGGTCTTTCTGTGAGTACCTGTTAGCAACTATATAACAACAATAATACTGTCATAGCGAGTCAAGTCAGAAATTTTAATTGTAAGTAGCTACTTTGGCAGTAATGTTGGGCCATAAAATGACATTCACGAACTTATAAGATTCCCGCCCTAATTTGAGTAAAAGTCGCGATTACATTTTATTATGATTTGCATGAAAAGGTGTTTTACAACACCAACAGAGATCATTACCGAGGTATAACTGCCCAGTATTAACCGAAGCAGCAATTTCATCCGGTAAAAAGGTGACTGAAAATTATAATTTATTTTATGCCACAAAAGGTTAAGTGTAAAAAAATACATTTAACAAGTACACCAAAATGCTCGGCGGCAGGTTTAGATATAGGGTAGGGTATGAATTGTTTTGTTAAGGGCATCATTGTTTCAGAAGGGGGAGTACAATTCAAAGCAAACTGAGGTTATAAAAAGGATTACGGGCGATGTTAGCGACTAGTGCTTATTTTATGTAATGTTATGGCCGGCGAATGTTTTATCCCTTTTGTCGTAATGAATGATCATGGGGATTCATCAAATTATCATACTTTTAGGCTTTCAAATGAATGGGGCTGGCTTACATTAAAATCAAAATTTCAAAACGGATTCGGATTTGTTTACTTAAATTATAAAACTCTTGCTTCTCATTTCATATTCATCAGAAGCACTGATTTTTATTTTTACGGTTGATTGACGTGAAATATATTATAATAAATGTTTGAAAGTCGTATTTGCATACTTTTCTTACGTATTTTAATGGCCAAATGTTATTACATTTCGGATTTATCACATTTCAAATCGTTGTTAGTGATGTTAAGAGGGTAGTAAAGTCGGTATTCATTGAAATAGGCAAAACTTTAAAGTTTCTATTTCACTTAATATAAATTAATGATATATTATATCGTTTTATTTAATTCATGAGAGAAAATAGAAAGACGTTATTATAAAATAATACTATGGAGTAAAGTTAAAAAAGTAATTATGGATATTTTCAAATGTTTGGAAAATAAATGCAAAAAACAGCTTACTTAAACTATTGAGTACAGTATTGTTGTTTAAATCAGTGCTTCCCATATTGTGGGCCGCCGCAGAACATGTTTTGTATTGAGGAGGGCCTCAGATCATTTTTTTTCAAATTTAGGGGGCCGTGAAATGAAAAAGGTTGGGAAGCACTGGTTTAAATGAACAATGTTGTATACATACTTACATTTTATATTATTGTATCAAATATAAACATAGTTATATATACTTTATATCAATACTAGTAGACATAATTTTTATAATATATCAGTTAACAGTTTTAGATTTTATTTATTACTCTATCTATACTTCATTCGGAAAAAAATTGAAAAAAAATAATTTTTGTTCTCTTGTGAATAAATTAAAAAGTGTATGTATGTCTTTATTATATTCCTACCCCATCGTAGAATTGAAATGTTCTTTTAAAAGACTGTTCGATTTAGTTTTGACAAAAAAAGCATTCTAAAAACGTATGTCAAACAATATAGATAATATTATAATGGTTCGTAACGAGGTAATCAAAAATACGTTTTTCTTAACTTCTTATCTCTGAACTTACTGTTAATGTGTTGTAATTCTTATTTGGCAAGGAAAACTTTTTATTTACAAGCTGTTCTTGGCGCTCGAATAAGATTGTAATTTGTGTTCCTACAACTTGATAATATGGAGAAATCCATAAAATATTCCGCAACTCTCAGAGTTGATAGAATAGAATGTGATTAAGTCTCCCAGGGGAGAAAACTTTCTCCCGATCGAGCGCAAAAAATATATTCCTCATGCTTGACATTTTCAGCAATGGCATTTATAATTAAAATATTTCCGTTTTTCGCATGAAAACATATTTTCTTTAAGAATAAATTTCCATTAAAGGAGATGTTTACCTTACGTTCGCACTCTTACATTGCGAATAGGGTGAAAATAATAGTTTTAGCCTACCAAGGAATTTCAAACAAATCATTAAAAAAAAATGTCTAAAAAGGGAGAAAAAAGTCGAGAAAATCCGTTTAAATATTTATTCGTTGAGTTGTAAATAATTACCAAAAAGTATTTGTAAACAAAAAAAGGTGTTTTGAGAAAAAAAATATATTTTCAAAATCATTTATAATTATTATTTTCCATAAATGTTACTCGCTGAATTTACTCCTCAAAAATTTACAGACACGCAAAAATTTACTATTGTTTCGGTATTAAAAATAGTTTTATCTAATACTTTGAATGAAAATTCTAGAAGAAGTACTTTATTCAGAATAGATGAAGGCTTCTTTGCGAAACTTTATTTAATATTAAAAACTACTTTCTATCATCTTCTCCTTGCCTCCCATTTGTATAGAATAGTAAAATTAAAATCATTCGTACTTAAGCAAGCATTTGCAAAAATAGTTGTCTGAAGATGCCTCTGAAAGAGGCGAAACACGCGTCACAACCAGTGTTCCCTCTAAGCTGTGCGCGTGTGCGCGCGCACACAACTCGCCGAGGGCGCGCACATGCATTAGAAGAAAGCGCACAAAAGTTACAGCAGGTATACCATCACCAGAATAAATTAATTTTCATTATATAGTGTTGTTAATTATTGTCATTATAAAAAAATAGCCATTTCGTTAAGCAGGTCTAAATACCGTTATGTGGCGCACACATTTTTTTAATTTCCTTTCAAAGTTGCACAGCCGATGTATTTTGCGCACATGACCTTCGGAAAATTAGAGGGAACATTGGTCACAACTTGTAGCACAATACGTGGAATAATCTAAGTTATTTTATTTTATATTACTTTAAATAACTTTCCTATTTATTCAATTATACAGTTATCATAATACTTTAATTTAAACATTTATTTAGAACCTTTTAGTTCATGCTTTCGAAGCATGCATACTCTAGAAAAAAAATGTCTTCATGTAAGTAGGATTTATATTTGTCTCTTTTATCCTCTCCAGCAGATGTTTTTTATAATTATTCATTGACCATTAGAGAAGCCGAGTGTGAAATGCTTTTGGGATTTTTTATATTACGGTTGTGATGTCCTCGCATTCGAATCAACGTGCGAAAAATTAAAAGAATCATTATTCAATTGTTTTAAGAGACACGTATACTTGTGATGGCAAAACAGTTCTTTACCCATCCGTTTCATAAAGTGGAACATAATTACACTAATCAGCAGTATTTAGCAGGTAGTATTTTCCTAGAAATATCCTTCCATCCTTACCTTCACTTTTAGGGTGTTAATTGTCAATACTTGATGGATAGGCATAAAATTTAAAAAAAAATACTCATTTTTACTAATTACACTTTTATTTAATTTGTTAATGCTATTCATGAGTGAAACCGGCCCTGATCATATTAAATAATAAAAAATATATATTTTTGTCGCCTGCTGTGGCCCAGCTGGTTAGAGCTTGCTCTACCAATCACGCAGATCTGGGTTCGATTCCCATTAAGATCACAGTAAATTTGAAAATTTGAAAATTATTTAATTCAAAGTTGTGATCGAAGACTGGGCGTTTGTGATGTAAATTCACATTGTTTCCTCTCCTTCCATTCTTCTGATCCTTTAATAGCCCTTCCTTACTACTCTTTTTGGAAAAAGAGAGGTTGAGCGACTGAGTACAGTTCTCGTAGAAAAGAGTCTGTTGAGATGCCTCCATTAATATGCCATATGCTCTACATTGGGAGCGGACATGAATAAAAACATTAACATCCTTACCTTATTAAAAAATAGAAGTTGAACTTAATAACAAACAGTTCTCTTAAAAAATCCTCCTGATGTCTTATAGTTTATTATACGAATATTTTCTAAGCATTCAGAGCAAACGCGGTCGAAAGTGTAAAGACGAAATAACTGGTGGCCAAAACTTGTATACGTTCCTTTTCTTCATTTAAATTGGGAGGGACGTGCAAAAGTGGGGTAAAAATCTTATATTTTCTCAACAGCGACGAATATTTCAAATGTTTTTTTAATGTATGTGTGAACTCAAAGAACACTCAAAGCAATTTTCCCATCAATGTTAAATTTTATTTACTGTACAATTCTCTTGAGTGGAGCGACTGTACAGTTAAAAGTGCGTGCCTTACTTTAACTAACTACACAAATTACAAATTTTATAATCTCTCAAAGTATAATTTGGTGTATAAAAACTTAGGCATATTTAAAACCTATCCTTTGAAGGATGCGTATGAAAATTTTAATTACTTACAAATTAATAGCTTTGAGAGCAGACTTCTCAAAAATATTCTTTAAAAAAAATGAAATATAAATTAAAATGTTATTGTTGAAAACAAATTAAATTAGCGATCTTTAAGACGATAAGAAAGTAAATCAAAACTATTTTGTGAAAAAAAACACAAAAACAATACACATTTTTTACTTTTTTTTTTTGGTTAATGGAGTTTATGATCCAACTCATTTGTTTCCAGCTGGTTAATCGATAACTTTAAAATTAAACTAAATAAAAAAATATTTTCATATTATAATCATTGAAATTTTTGCAATTGAAAATATGCATCTGTAATGCCCTGAACATTCATTTGTTTTCTAAAAAGCTTTAGTTTTTAAAAATTGTTATATAACATTAAGATCAACATCTACTTTGATTTTTATTTTGTACATCGCGTAAACAAAATATATTTCTTACAATAATTTTTAAAAAAACGATAAGTTTTGCTAAATAATCGTAGTGATTTTTTTAAATTTTAATAATATTTTTTTACACTTTGTAACTGGATAAAACAAATAGTACACACACAAAATTACAACTGATAATCTCGGAATCGTCATTTGCTATCTAGTGATGCAAGTGTGGAAAGGTCAATATCAAATTCAAATATTTTTTGAGATCTTGGGTGTTGGTATTCGTGATGAGTTTTCTCTTCGAGTTTATTTCATGTGATTAAAATTTTCTAAGTACCTGTCGCCTAGTTATTTTCAAAAAACAATCATTCAAAATGAATTTATTAAGGTAGTCTAGTTGAAATTTTAACCTGTGCCAGTTAAAATTAATTTTATTGCTATCCATTATAGTTCAGGATTAGGCCAAGTACTGTGCTATTATATTTTATTTCTATCTTTAACGCGTAATTAATTTGTAATCAACTTGATATTAATATAAAAAAAAATTTGATTGAACTAGTATTTAGTTAAAAAACTCTATCAAGATAAAAAAAATCTGTTGATCTTTTTATGAAAAAATTTCTTGTTATCTTAATTTAGTTTTTCGAACATAAGAGTAGATATAGAGTGATTAACATAATATTTTTTGTCAATTTTTTCTGACTAAAAATATGATATTTGAATCATTCATATTTGATATTGCAATTCTATCAAGAACCGTAGATCCATATTATTGTTTTAAATGTATGGTTTATTTCTCATGATTTTTCCCGAGTTATTTTAATATTATATAAAACATTGAAGCTTGTTCATGGAGAGTACGCAAAGAATCACTGCTGTACCCTTTTTTGTAGCAGCGCAATTCGGATGTTCTCTTTTCGGCTAAATCATATTCAGCATTTATGAAAGTCAATAACGTTATATTATTTGTAAGGCAGTGTTAAGTTTCGGTTTTGTGGCCGGGAGAGGTTTCAAACAAACATACCCGTGTGCTAAACCGAGCCTCACTACAGCCAATTCGTTTTCACTTTGCCCTTGCGTTGTGTTTGTTAAGTTCATACACTGCCCCTGATAGTTGAAACACAAATTTAATTTGCATTCGCGGAACATTGATTGCACAAGCATCCAGTGACCTGTAAAATAAGTATTAATAAACGAATGGCCGAATTACATATACTAGTTAATATTGTATAATAAAACATTATTGTTAATTTTCATATCAATTCTGTACGACAACGTTTTTGTGTATCTGAAAACGTTAATTTCGTTGTATTTCAGAATGAAAATATCTATATTTTTTAAAAACATATAAATAAATACATGTGCTATTTAATTGACGGTTCTATAAACGAAAATTCAATACCTGAGAGGCACTTTTTAATAAGTAAATTAATTAATGCCAATGCTTTAAATTTTCTTCATTTTTTTAATCATTTAAAATATTTACAATGAAGATTTTCAAAAGTATCCTGAAATAAATTTACGGACCACGTGAGACAGGAGCAAGACATACATTTATAATCTTAACCTAAAATCAAATAAAAAAAAATATTAGCGTATTATTGGCCTAACTATATTATCGCTATGAAATAGTTCTAATTACATGGCATCATAGATCAAATTGCGAATGGTAGTAACAAATTCACTAACATCAAACCATAAGACTTACAATAAATATAATAATAATAGGGTAAAAATATCAAAGTATTTCAGTTCTATCTATCATAGTTCTGACGATGGCGAAAGCCGAAATAGCTATCAACGTATAACACGTAAAAAACTGTAGAATTGAAATACTTTGATATTTTTACCCTATTAAAATGGAGTTCTACCAAGTAAAGTGCCAAATCAATAAATACATAAGACTAACCATTTCAATTCTGGGTATGGTGGCAGGATAGTAAATGGGCCAACGTTTGCATGCGGCGAAAAATACTTTTCTGACCACATATTTTAGAGTTGTCCTAAATATCACAGAAAAAGAAAGAGTTGCTCAAGTTTGCTTAAATAGTTGTTGGACTTACGAGTCATGCCAACTTGGTAGCCAACAAGGCAAACTACGTAGAATTTTGTAAATTTTCGGGGCTATACGACAAGAGCACAGATATATATAGGTAGGAGATATGTCATTTTTCCAATTTCTTCAATCCCGGGATCCAGACCTATTTTTAATCCAGTAATCTTGGGATCGTCGTAATACTAATCCCGGGATTTCGGGATTCACTATATCACGTAAAAATCCCTAAATAGAGCTAAAAAAACTCAACAGACTTTAAAAAAGGTCTCCGACTTCTGAATAATTGTAGAATCTGTGAATTCGTAACTTATTCAGAGGGTGGAGCTAAAAAATAAAAGATCTCTGACTTCTGAATGATTGTGGAATCTATCAATTCGTCACTTCGAGTTGACAAAAATTATGGAATCTCTTAATTACCAACTTTTTTAAGCACTGATCTCAAACAATTGTAGTATGATATTATGGTGGATGATCAATCCCGGGTTCCCAGATTTCCAGGATCGAGAGATTGTGAATTCCGAAATCCCGGAATCACAAAAGAGGTCCGGGATTGGATACCTTAGAAGAGAGAGATTAGCTTATAATTATCATAATTATAATCCTACCTCTGTTATTCTCTGATTCATTTCAGTGACTGACCCACACTCATCTGTTCTCAAAAAATACTAGTAGTAAAGGTATTATTGAATTAATTTTGTCTTTTTTGTTCTAAACTTCATCAGTTATTTACGTACAAGTAACACTAAAAACTAAAAACTTCATACATAAGAATGATCTGTACAATTATATTGAATGGATGCTATATTACCAAATAATTATTTGTAAAATTTATAGTCAATAATTGTAAAAGTTAAATTAAATATTATAAACGACACTGTAACTTCATGGCATACAAGTAAAATATATTTTTACGAAGGGTCGAACAAATCTAACGCATGTTCGTAATTATTCGTCAAAAGACCGATTGTCATCGTTCACCAAAGTTGGACAGCTTTTCGATGAATAAAAATTTACTTTTGACATGGCTTTATATACACACTATATTTTTCCCCTTATTTTGATGTCTCCGTCTGGATTCAAAAGTAATACGTCTCGTCTGCCAAAATGATTTATTTCACACTATCTTTGACAAGCAATATGATGTTCTAATCTATTTCTTTTACTTCTTTTCTTCAATTCGAAATTTCTCGAACCAAATATAAAATGAATACATACATGAATCAATAGTATGTCTCGGTTGCAGTTCCCATCACTTATATTGATGCCGTAAATAGGTTTTATCACCTTTGAGCGAATAACAAACATTTTTTTTTATTAAATTTCGATGGATTCGGAGGCAACTGTGTAGAAGTTCATTTTGAATAATAAATAAATTTTGATTACCTTTGTTATGCATTAGGTTGTAAAACAAATTATGACACGGGTTTGTCTCTTTAAGAAATATTTTTCGTTAGATTATTTACGAACCAATTAAAATATTTATTCTAATTCTTAACTTATAAATTATAAAATGGGGGTTGGTGTTTTTTTCTATCTACTTGACGAAGTACGTGGGTAATATAAAAACAGTATTAGTACTAATAACAAATAAATTTCCCAAACAAGGACGGGTAAATCCCAAATAAAATGGTGAGCCGCCTGTCAAATTAAAAATGATTTTTTATTAATGTTTCATTTCTGTTAATATTTTTTTTTCATTTTTTTTAAATAAAAAAAAAAAGATTATTACACATAATTATATTTACAATAATGATACGAGAACATCACGTCTCGTTATCAAAATCAGATGTGAACGATGATTTCATAAAATGAATAATGGATTGATCTCCGTTAATGTACATATATCTTAATATTTTCTTATTATTATTTTTCATGTGACCTATGAATTTTACTGCAATGACTGTATAAACCCCAAGTATAATATGTTATGCGAAGTTATTATATATCAAGGATGGGACATTTTTATATGAAACAATATGTTATAAAAACGTGCCGCGAGTGAAATCCCCGAGCAAGGAATATAACTCCAATGAACTACTCAAAAATCTACGTGACGTAGGAGAATTAATATTTTTTGCCGCACATGTTAGAATATTTATAAAAAAAACTTATTAAATTAAAAATGAATATACTTTTGTCGCCTGTGTGGTCAAGTGGTCAACATCGTTAGCTTCGGATACGGAGTTCACGGGTTCGAATCCAAGTACGGACAGTTTTATAAATTGATTTTCAATCGATTTATGAATTTCTGTTCGAAAGCATGGATGTATGTGATGTTTTGAATTCCCCCTTCCCACCTATCCTATCCTATGACCTAGGCGTATCGAGAGTGATTACCTAACCACTAGTCCTGTCCTAGCCCTATCCTTCTATTTTTACTCTCTTTGGAAAAAGAGAGGTTGAGCAACTGAGTAACAAGCAATTCTCGTAGAAACACTCCTGTTGAGATAAACTCCATTAGGAGTACATATGCTCCATATTAGGAGCGGACATGGTATATAAAAAAAATACTTTTGTAAAATCGTTTACTTAATTTGTTAGTGAATATATATTTAGTATAACGATTAAAAGGGCTTATATCGGTCTTCAGAGTGTGTTTTTATTTTTTTTATAAATATAATACTATAATACCACCTTTAAGAACAACTTAATGGTGACATTCAAATAAAAACGTGTATTTAAATATTGATTTGTCGCGTTGGATACGTACGCAGATATCATTTATGTATATTTTTGTATTTAATAAATGTGATGGTAAGTGCTTTGTTTTGCTCGCAAGCCAATTCGAATTGCAATTAGTGGCAGTGAATCAGCGACAGCATTGATATGCACAGCAAAACAAAAGCATGCTGCACTGTTGCGCTCAAATTTAATGTATATGCATTTCTTGTATGCTACCAAAGCCTCATTTTATACCTATGACAATTTGAATGGCTCGAATTAATTCACTATTAAAATTACACGCTTCGATACAATGATTGGTTAAATTAATTAGCATTGTTCTTTTATGTGATTTTTAAATGACTGTATACGTTCTATCACAAATAATTTAAAATTATAATTTAAGATTCCGACTAAGGTCGAATTTCAATATTAAATTCGAATCGTTCAAATTATGTACATTCACACATGTCATTAACGATGCGGGTTTCGCTTTTCGGCATCTTCAGGCGTTCAATGAACTGACGTTCAGTAAATAAATATATGGTACTTATATTACATAAGAAACAAATGTATCACTAAGTTCAAGGCCATTGCTGGTGAAATGGATTAACCCATGGGAATGCCTACAGATTTGAATGGTGAATAGTTTCAATAAAAATACCCTGTTTGCTGGAAAAAATATAATTATATTTACTTACATATAGAATACAATAGCTATTTCTTATATAAGCAAGATAAATTCACTAACTGAACGTCAGTTCAACTTCAACAGTGCACTTGAACGCCTGAAGATGTCGAAAGGCGAAACTCAGGTCGTTAGTGACAAAACTTGTGTGAATTTACTTTAACCGCTTCAGTACCGTAAGGCCCACTGGTGGCCGCTATATACGAACGGCGTGAATACCGTAAGGCCATTGAAGACCACGAATGTAACTTGAAAATATTAAACTATATATATATTTTATAAGTAAACTTTTAATATTTATAAATTCAGTCCTATTTTTTAAAACTATTCAAAAATTATTTTTAAAATGCGGTAGGTATGTGAGTGAATGTTTTTTAGCTTAAAACATCGCCGTACTGAAAAGGTTAATAGAACTTGAAAATTTCTGTTTTCAGGTATGAAATTTTTGTTATTATCAATCTGAAAATTTTTCAAAATTCTTATAAAATAATTGATTTCCGTATCCCATTTTTACATTACATCTTTGTCTTTTGCTAGTTAGATATTCAGCAAAAATTCTTACCCATTGTACGTAGTCCCCTGTTGAACTTATTTCTTTTGAGATTTACCTTTCTAACATAAGTATTTGATTTTTTAATAATAAAATCAATGTTTTTAAATCTTAAATTATAATCCATTTTTAGATAATTCGTAAAAATATCGAAAGTGAATTTTAATTGTGATTCGTAAAGAGACGAAAGATGTTTCACAAATTGTAGCACAACATATGGAGTATAATAACAAAGTTAACAAAGACCTGTGTGGTCGAGTGGTCAACGTCGTTGGCTATCGCTACGGAGGTCACGGGTTCGAATCCCAGTACGGGCAATTTTATAAATTGATTTTTCAATTGATTTATGAGTTTCTGTTCAAAGGCATGGATGTATGTGATGTCTTGAATTCCACCCTCCCACTCATCCTGTCCTATGAATGGGGCGTATCGAGAGCGATTAGCTAACCACTGGTCCTGTCCTGGACCTTTCCTTCTATTCCCACTCTCTTTGGAAAAAGAGAGGTTGAGCAACTGAGTAACAAGCAGTTCTCGTAGAAACACTTATGTTGAGATAAACTCCATGAGGAGTCCATATGCTCCACATTGGGAGCGGACATGGTAAAAAAAATAATTAAAATAAACTTTCACAAAGTTATCGCCGAATCATTAGAAAATATTGTTTACTTTACATGTAAATGTTTACTTTTCATGAGATAAAAAATATAATAAAACCATGCAAATAATTTGATAAAGTCATATTATTATTTATCTTTCCAAAAATGTCAGTAGCAGTAAGTAATACAACCAATCTTCTAAAGTAATAGTTGTAAGGGATCCGTGAATACTGAGTTATCCTGTTAAGATTTTTTTGAATTTTGGTTTATATCGTTAAATATTGATTTATCAATAAATGATATTTTTTATACTCATGTTCAATATCTTAAATAACAGTGGAAAAATATAATCAGTAACATTTGAACCTTGAAGAGGATATTTTATCGTTAAACTGTAGAAGCAGCGGTGGGTTGCCAATATCTTAACAAGGGGCTCGGTAAATCTTATCCATTTATTTGTATCCATTTTCGCTCCCAATGTGGAGCATATGGCTTCCTAATGAAGGTATCTCAACAAAAGTCTTTTTTCTACGAGAAGTAGCAAACTACTTACTCGCTCAACCATTCTTTTCAAAAGAGAGTAGTAAGGATAAAATGATAATGACAGGACTAGTGATTAACTCAAACCCATGAGGTCCGGCAAGAAAGCCCACAACGCTGAATGAAAAAATGAAGGGGCTACTAAGTCTTGTTTTATAATAAAATTTAACCATCTACAGAAATTGCAGTTAGGTGTTGATTTGATTTAAGACGAATGATTTTCTTATCTTAACAAGGGGCTCGCCGGCCGCACTGAAATTTAACAAGGGGTTCGCGCGAGCCCCCCCCCCCCGAGCCCACCCCTGCGTAGAAGTCGCCTATAATGTATAAATCCATAGCTAACAATAGTTTGTGAACGTTAAGGAGAGTTTTTCATTTTATTATTTTATAATTGAAGACAATCTGTTGTATGTTATCTTATTCTATATAATTAATAGTATTACACTTTTTTTATCGATTGCGGTTATTTTGAACTGTTTTTATTATATACAATGCCATAATCTTGTAAATCTTCCTGTTACTGTTTTTCTATACAAGACTTCATAAAACTATAATTTATTAAAACAATTGAATTAACGATAAACCAATTATTGTAAAATCAGAAATAACCATTCAACTAAGACATCAATCAATATAATTTTAGTACAGCGGTGCAGATCACTCACACTAAAATATTTAAGTTATAGATAGACGCTCTTGTTTTCAAATCAATATATTCTTCTTCATAGTAAAGTTCATGGAATGTTTTCCATGATAACATGATATCCCTAAAAATAACAAGTTTAGTAATCAAATCAATCAACAGAAAATACTTATTCTACCGTATATATTTTATATACTTTTTATACTAGTCTAGTCTACATAAAAGTTGGCTTGTGCTATAAACTTTTGGACGTGTCATATAATTATCTTGTTACTGTTTAGTACAGGAATATATTATCATCGTATTTTATTTTTTTGTTTATCACACGACAAAACTTGTCAACTTCGTAAATATAATTTAAACCTATCCCAATAATTATAAGGTACTGAGTATTTTGGAAAAAGTACATTTTTAATAAATTGATAGTCAATAAAAGAAATGATACATATTTTATAGAATAAACTTAACATAAACTTAAGCGAGACAATTTTTTTCTTCGTTGCTGATAAAAAAATAGCTTCTTCTAAAAAATATCTTAATTTATAAACCAATCAATGTAAGATAATTTTTGATGGAAAACGTCATTCACTACTGCGTGCTACATACTTTTTTTATAATTTATAACAATAAACAACCAAATGCTGGGGATGTTGAGTGCATGTAACATTATATTTTGACTTTTGAAATAACTCGAATAATGTGTTTTGCGAGAATTTTCTAAGCATTTTTAATATTTATAATAATACAGATATTATTTTAACTTTATTTTAACTTTTAAAAACCTTTATTTTCCCTGGCTCTTTAAAAAAGGGCATTTTTATTCTACTCCGGTTACTTTCATTTTCATCAGTTTGGATAAAAGTGACTTTCACAGTAAAAAGCATTCACATTTTTTTTTAATACAGCAAGTTTTGTAGTTATATCATAGGGCATAGAATAATCTTTTTTGTGTTGTTTTGCTAACTGTTAAAAGAGCAGTTGGTGAAATGATTAAATATATAAAGTTTAAATGTAAACTTGTCACACTCATAGTTTTCACCAATTATTTATATATAAAACAAGTCGAAATGTTAAAAATATCATTATTTACGTAGTCGAAGTTTCACAAGTCTTAATTAATTAGTGGCAGCAAAAAAATAATAATGATATTAGTTGTTGTCTTTGCCAATAGTAATAAAAGCAATGTCTAAATGAGAATGTTCATTTTTAGTAATATAATAAAAGATAATCAATTACAAAGTGTTGGGTGAATAAAAATAACTATTTAGTTATCCTAAAGGTACCGAAGTTATTTTGCTAGCAATCAAAGAGTTAACATACTACTAATCTAAATCTTAATAAATATAAGTAATATATTATCTCAGAACCTAATTTTTTGACTTGTTGTAGTTAAAGATTGGGGTGTGTTATGTGTAGTATAATGTTATACTAACATCCTATATATGTTACTTGATATGTTGAACACATCTGTTTTTATTTGAAATATTGCATAGTTTCATAATAATGTCTGTTGAAAATATATAAATAAGTAATCAACGTTATATTAATTGTCAAATTCAGGAATTTTAGAAAAAAATCAATGTTGTTTTATTTAATACATAATTTGTATGTAGAATAAGTGAGAGTGCTTGCCAAACCATATTATTAAATCAAAAATAAATGAATTATTTTATTGTGACGACTTTCCGACGGAGTCTTTTGTTTGTTAGAATTTTTCCAATGCTCGTTTAGAATGTTAGAATCGTATGTTTTGTATAACTCATTAAAATGTTTGGATAAACATATGTATTTTTTATTATATTAAAGATTGTGTGTTTTTTATAAAAATATTACATTTTTTTTAAAGTGTTTCTGCGTATAATGTTTAAACTATGATATTTATTATAGCTCAATAATCAGTTCATTTTCTATCTAAGTAAAGTAATAATAATTGCTGTATATTAGAATAATTGGCGACATTATGTGACGTTGATTTTTCACTTAATAATTACAGTACCCCTTGGATCCTAACACAATATTTTCATTGTGCTGCATAGAAATAAACAAAAAACCTTAAACACGGTAATTATTTAACCGCTAATCTGCATGACCTACGCTCCAGCAAAATGCCACCAGAGTCCGTGCTCTATCTTGTTTCCGGCCCGCAAGCCGCAAATTCAAATCCAAACAATTTCCCCTCCAATAAAATAAAAGAAGAACTTTCAGACAACAATTCTCTTGTTGGACTTGTAAATTAGGCAGTTACCAAAATTGGCGACCGTAAATTTTCAAAACTTTTTTTTTATTCGTCCGATTAATAACTGCGTGTACACACCGTCAAACTGTTGACGCTTGTAATACAATTTATGAGATTATTTTGATATATTATCTTCGGAATATTTTGTATTGTTATTAAGGGTTGGAGAAACAATGCATATATTTACACATATATATATATTTAATAAAGAAGATGTTTTATTTTCTCCGATAGCAAATATTGTTCAAGAATATTCTATATCTTCTATTCTTAATATCTTGTTATTTTATACAATTTTACAAACATTAAAATATCTTTTTCCATATACTCTAGTTAAAAATTCAAGCTTTATCTTTAAATAGCTTAACCGTTACATAAATAAAAATCTGATATGCCTGCAATCAAAGCTATTTTGCCGATGTATGATCATAATTTTATCTTCAATTTATCACTATTAATTGATTACTTTATGATCGTTTAATACATATAAAAATAAAATTAGTCAAAAATTTCTTTAATTATCCTTATTAAGAAAATCTTCTGAGTGTATGATAAATAAAAAAATATTTTTCTTAATTTAACGTTTTTAAGATTTGTATTCAAAAAATCATGTAGTTAAGAAGAATAGATTACAAATATGAATAGAATAAGATTCCGAGACTTACCGTTATTAGTCCCATTTTCGGCGAAAGTCTCAGGGAAGTCAGTGGTGGTGGTAACGGCGAAAACGCCCGCCCTTACGAGAAGCGCCCACGCGGTCAAAAAAAGGGCGGCGCGCCCCCGCCCACGGCATCTTCTGACGCCTCCGTTTTGCCCTTCCGTCGAACATGAGCCTTCCCGCATCATTTTCAACATCACCAGATCTCATCTGCCGAATGACACTACTTAATCGCCTTCTTTCAGTACTTGGCAAATTGTCAAATTTAATTTACATAGTTTCGATGAGATCGTCAGTAATGTTCTTTAAATTCTCTATCAAATGGATGATCACTAATATTCAGATGGCATTTTTTAATCCAACGTCATGACATCTTTTAACTGTGAATTGAAAATAAACTTTACTATTGCTATATTTTATGTAATATTATATCACAATCCCTATTGTAAAATAAACGTGAAAATTCTAATGCAAAACAACACCGAATGAAAGTTTTTGCACAGAATATAAACATTTGAACTTATTTATCAGTCCGTCGGATAAAAGCAAAAAAAAACTTTGATGTCTTATCTCGTGCATTGATTCCTATTATACCAACAATTTAAAACGAATCAAGAATTTATAAGTATGTACATTATGTGTTATGCTTAGCAAAGCAACATGTTACGTAACAGTATGCCGCTAGAATCAAAATAAACAACTACAATAGAATAAATATTTTTACAAGGGTACGTTTTAGCTTTTTTTTGTACAGAAGTTATCATACGCCTGTTAAAATAATCTGAAATGAACGGAAGCTAATATAAATAATCGAATTGTAAAGATTTTATATATTTATCGCTAAACATACTTTCATTTTAACACATTGTTGCTCAACATCAAATGTTTTACCATGTTTATTTTTTTGCTATTATATTAAATTATATACATAGCAAATATTTTTTCCACTTCACAACTATTCTTATTTATCATATCTTTATTGATAAATATATATTTTCATTAAAAAAAACTTGAAACTTTAATATTAATAAATTAATGATATTTTGTGAAAATGGTCAATTTAAATATCTATGTTAAATGTGTAAACAATATTTTCTTACATATTCTTCTTATACGTTATAAATTAAGTATTGAAACATTTTTCTTAGTAATTATAAAACGGCTCTTAATATTTTAGGTATATTGTATGTTTTAAAGATGAGGTAATATAACTGGAATTAACAATATTTTTACCTGAAATATTTTTTTTTTCAAATATTTCTGCGTCGAAAAACTCTTTTAGAATTTACGATTTCTCTTATATTCAATGTTATCAATATTATAAATTGAGTTTCAAAATTTTCGTTTGTAACTATGCTGTATTTTATTAAAACCGTTTCAAAACTAACTAAAACAACATTTATCAATAACAAGTGGCTTATTACATGTTAATCGCAGAACCATTAAATCCGTGCCAAAATAAATGTAATATACGGGAGTGTAAAGTGTTAATAGTGTCGCGGGTACGAAATTCCGCGCGAGTATTTCGGAGTTTTAGTTATCGTGGACGTGAACTGTTTGTTAGGAGGATGCGTCCGTGAGCTCGCGGCCGCGGCTACTGAAGTCGCGAGTCCCGCGGAGCAATCCGTTCGCCCTGCCCGGGGGGATGTGAGCGCGCGGTGCGCCGGCGCCGGATCGCACCCGCGGGCCAATAGCATCGCGGGGGTGGCGCCACGGCGACGCCGAGACGTCTAGCGGCGTCGCGGCGCACACTTTCCGCACTCACATGTACCGCAAGTCGACGCACACTGTCGCAAAAGACCGAGCGACGCGCCTTCTTCCTTCGGCTGACAAATCTCTATGCGATCCTTCAAACGCTTCTCAAAGATTACTGAAACTTTTTCGGTGAAATTTCACATATTCTCCACATATCTAATTAAAATATAGTTATTTAAGTCTCCACTAAATTCAAATTTATTTCCTAATATAATTTAATTCAAAGTTATATTCCTCTTTTTGACATTTGTTTGTATGTTTAAAGTTATATTGGAAGAGAAATTTAGTATATGTAATCATTTCAACCATACATCAACTTTAAAACATTTTACCGTGCATATAACTAAAATAACTACCAATAATAATTCTTTCGATGGAAAAAAATAATAAATTAGCTCATACGGTATCCATAGACTAATCAAAAAAAAAATTATAAAGAAAATAAAAATTATTATAATTTTAAAATACGACTCAAAAATAAAGTCTTCTTAAAATTCATTATGTTTATATTTGGTCTGACAAAAAATATCTCATTCCTTTACAAAGATATGTGAATAAATGTTCACAGTTTATTAAGAAACTTTACATCATAAATATATTGATAAGTCAAAAACGGATATAATGCGACCGTAAAAGTCCAAATATAAAAAAGAAATATAAAGATTATTTTTTTGGTTCAGCTCACTGGCGACTGTTCTTTTTAAGTTCACATAGTTTTTTTCTTCGAATACCCATATCGATTTGAGTGAAAACTGATAATTTCATTTTTATATATTATATTTAATGTTTACATTATTATGTATGTTACTTATTTTTCTTTGATTGCGAGAGTGGTTTAGAAAATCAATGGAACGATAACAAGACGCTTTACCCACGCGCACCAAACGGGGATTACCAACAATATAGAGTAAAACCTCTATTATCCGATCCTGGATTATCCGGAGTGGAATTTTTTAGGTTTATCAACATTGAAAAAATCATGGAATAAAAACTGAAAATGACTCTTAGTTATTTCCAGTAATTGTTGTAGAAAGTGATATATGAGATATTAAGGAATCAGTAGTACAAATTTTATTGTGTTGAGAATGTGAAGTCACCGAGTGGCTTGATTGCAATGCGAACGATTTTGAATTCTGAATTAATCATAGAATGAGGATATAAACAAAAAAACATAGAGAAGATTCCCGAAGGTAAGAATATTGGCTTAAAATATTCTGAAGCTGCTCAGGAACAACTCAGTTGCTCAACCTCTCTTTTTTTTCGAAGAAAGTAGGGATATAAAAGAAGAACTAGAAAAGGACTAGTGGTTGTCTAATCACTCTCGCTAAACCCCGTTTTTATTATTTTTTGGATTAGAATGGGGCTTGAGACGTTTTAGACATCACAAACATCTATTCCATTGAACAGAAATATATAAATCGATTGAAAAAATGCTGTTCGTACTGAGATTCGAACCCGTGAGGTCTGGCATAATGTTAACGACTGTGTCATCGACCCCAATTTTTTTTTCTTTCATTAAATCGTTTGTTGGTCCTTGCACGTTGCACTCATTATCGAATACTGACTGTAGACATAATTTTACTGTTATACTTTGATTGTGTATTGAACTGGAATTTCAAAGCATCTTATTTATAATAATCAAATTATTGTATTGTGTATTCGAACGGTATTGTGGTCCCAATTGTGAGGTTTTTTTATGATTAATAGTAATTACATATACTGTTGCAAAACCGATGTATAAATTTGTTTTACCAATAGTTAACATGAGTTACCGAAATTCAGTTGTATAAATATTCCTATGGGATTGCAATCAATAGTCCGAATAGTCTAGGTCCTACTGAAATATCAATATTTTTTTAATATTCTGTTATTTATTTAATTCCTTAATAATAAATGCTGTACAGCCATATTTTTTATTGAATCTATCTGTAAAATAATAACGATATATACTTATCCGAAAAAGTTTGTACATTTTTAAAACTGCACTATTCATTTTTAAGAAGAAAACACACAAACAAGTGTATTAGAACGTGATTATTTTCTTATAGCACTTTTAATTTCAAAGTAAAAAAAAAAGAAAATATTTAAATATAATTTATTATGTTACATACTAATTATAATTTAATGTTTTTATTTGAAATTTAAATTATGATTTTTCTCTTTACTTTTACTTTTATAATATTAAATTATGCAAAACGGAAAATATGTTTATTAACTCCTAGCTGCCAGTTTGCCATATTATGTCTACACTTATTTACAAGTCATTTGAAATTGGAAAGGAAAAAGGCTGTAAGCTGTTTTAGTTCAGTGGGTTTGATAATTTTTGTCAGGGAAAAAAGACGTAACCATCGATTTTATTGTTTTTTTTTTTTTTAAATAAATAATTTGTGTCGAATTGGGTAAATAAAATACCAGTTTATTAGTCTTCATTGTGTATATTTAATATGTTGACACAGGCTCTAAATCATTTAAAAAACGTTTTTTGTTCCTATTGTAAAATTTGGTTTGTGTGGGCTATGTCCTTTTTTCTTTCCACAGTCGATATGTTATCTGGTTTTTGTATTAAACTCATCATTATACTCGTATTCAAAAATAAAATACTCATTTGTACTAATTCCACTGTTATTTTATAAGATAAGAATCGGTTTTGCTCATGTCGAACATTATCAACTGAGTCAACGTTCTGACGATGGCGTAAGCCGAAATAGCTATCAACCTTTAACTTTTTAAAAAACTGTAAAACTGAAATACCTTGATATTTTACCCTATTAAAATGGAGTTCTACCAAGTAAATGCCAAATCAATAAATACAGTTGATAATGCTTCTCTTATAATGTCTTTTCACCAAGTATTGACAATTCATTCGTGAAGTTGACTTAAAAATCGTATGAGTATAATTTTTTGAATAAAAAATATTTTAATCGATCAAACGTATTTTTTTATCATGTTCGCTCCCAATTGGAGCATATAGACTCTTTATGGAGTTTATCTCAACAGAAGCCTTTCATCGAAAACTGCTTGTTACTCAGTTGCTCAATCTCTCTTTTTTGCAAAGAGAGTAGGTATGGAAGGATAGGGCTAGGACATGACTAATCGCTCTCGATACGCTCCGTATTAGGATAGGCAGGATGGGAGGGGAGAATTCAAGACATGAATTACATACATGTCTTCGAACAGAAATTCATTAATAAATTGAAAAAATATTTTATAAAACTGTCCGTAGTAGGATTCGATCTCGTGACCCTTGATACTGTAGCAACTACGTTAACCACTCGACCACGCAGGTGTCAAATACTTAAATACGTAAAATTCTGAATAAATAACTGTAAATTATGTTCTATTTGACACCACTACTTGAAAGTCGTTTTTTGGAACGAAAATATCTTTTTTATAATTATTTTCTGCTCGTCCAATGTATCACTATTTTTTTACATATTTCAAAAATATTAAAAAACAACGTAATTTCGACTGAATGGGCTTGATGGAATTCAATTTCAAATTTGAATCGTTATAACGACTCGGGTTTCGCCTTTCGGCAATTTCAGGCATTGAAGTGCACGGATGAACTCCAACTGACGCTGAGTAAATAGTTCCTAAAGTTTGTAAAATAATAAATAAAATATAACCACAAACAAAAGAGTTATTGATGGTAAACTTGATTAGTTTTGCTTGAACGGGGTGAGGTCATAAGTAATGCTCCCTCTAAGGCAAGAGGTTAGCTGCGCGAAAATTTCAGAGGCTGCGCGAAGGCTGCGTGGAGACTGCGCGGACCGATCAAATATTAATTGAACAACTGTCTTGTAGTGCGCGCCAACCCGGAATGAGTGAGCGGGGGCTTCCCAACTGTTGCGCGGCCGCGCACGCACGCAGCTTAGAGGGAACGTTGGTCATAAGTCTTAAAGCGTATGAAAACTAAAAAATCAAGTTTGAACATTCGAATAAGAATTTTTTTTAAAACAGTAACGAAATTCACATCATATTCAACTGTTAAAGTAAAAATCAAAAGCAATATTTTTTTATAATTGTCAAAAATATTCTATTTATTTTTTATCACATTGAAATGTGCACTTTTTAAGCGCTAAGCGTCGTTTACTTTATAGATTTATAAATCACACTTTGTCGTGTCATTTAACGTTATATCACAACTTACCAAAACTTATATAAATTTTATTTATTATATTGCGGTTTATATTTCTCTGCCTTATAAATTTTCATGCACCGTTAATTTTGTATAATCCTTTTTCATTGTTTCGATACAATGTCTTCGATTTTGTACGTAAGTTTGAAACTGACAACTTAACGACAAAGTGAACTCTGCGAACTGTATGTAATTTTGGTTTCAATCCAATTGAATTAATGGAGTGTAATTAGTTGGCTAATGATGATGACATACGATCGGCGATTCACCGCAAAACGTTCTCAACGAGGGGTGAGTTAAAAACGGGAAGGATTTCTCCCAAAGCACCCGTCTCCGATTAATTGCTTCGCTCTCCGAACATTTTTCTCCGCGCCGCGCCGACAGCTCCGAAACAATTCTTTCTCAGACGTTCCGCCTTTCTCGGCATCATAAATAAATCGGGGGCATCCCGAAAGGTTGAAACTTCCCAAAATTACTCTCGGCAATAAAAAGAAATGTTTAATTCCCTTCCGTCACATTTTGTGCACCCTTGGAGCGGCATTGATTTTCAGCGTAATAACAGATTGTTCGTGTTTTTAAAACCGCAGATGGTCGCCCCGCATCAAAAATGCGAGGTAAGCCGGTGACAACGTTACTTTATATGAAAATGAAAATGTTAACATCGCCACGCGAGCGAAAAAGACTCAACTTAATTATTTCGTTCATTAAATAAGTTATATATCAAGAGGGAAACTTGGAGGATTTATTTTTTGTCTGGCGAAAAAATATATATATCTGAAAGTCGGTGATTTTGTTTTTGCGACGTTTCTCGGTTGCGAGGTTAATAAAGAAATACTGCTAAAGTTGTCTCCGAGCCCAAAACGGAGTGAAAGAATTATGTGAAAGCATTAGTGTTATAACTAAATAATGGAAAAGTTTCCAAAATACCTTTCAAACAATTAGAGAAATTTTAATAATGCGTCAATATTTTCAACTCGACATTTTCTGATGCCACTATCGGATGTAGTGTATAAATGAATATCGATAAAACCTTTTTATTAAACATTGCCCGTCACAGAAAATGAACGTAATTTTTTTTTCACTTGACCGTATTTTTTTAAAAATATTTATTTTGATTGTGACGTTATATATTTTCTACATCAAATAAACATATCTCAGAGCAATAGTAAATGATTTCCGTCACCTTCTTAACCATGTTTTTAAAAACGGGAGGTAAAAACTTTGTATAAACAAATGTTGATAGTGTTATGTAAAAATATGTTTATTGTCTTATAGTATAATATTATTTTAAAAGTATGAGAAATTAAGTTTTATTATCTTAATATCGAAGTGATTGCTATACGAGCGTGTGATGATTAATAAAAAAGTAACCAATCCAAACATTTTTATTTTTATAAAGCTCAAAATTAAATTTAAAAAGTTTTGATCAATTTAATATTAAATTGAGTGAACTTGAACCTAATATTTTAAATGAATTCGACCGTAACTTTAAAAAATATACCCACAAATTTCAATTACTTTGTTATTTCACTGATCAGTAAAAAAATAGAACACTAGTGTTGCGCATGAAAAATCATTAAAAACTATTTAAAATGTATACGTTGAAAATGTTTGATAAAATATAACAAAACTCTGCCCTCAAAATTGGACTCCCAACATATTCATAATAAATTAATTAAAATACAGATTTTAAGCAAATATTATAATTTCATTTTACAAGTAACGCATAGAAAAAATACTTAGATTGACGAAGTTAATATGACAAGTTTCTTTCAAGGAATATGGTTTGAGTAATTGGGTTCTGCTTTACATTTTTTTGTCAACTATTTTAAAATATAGCATCAATTCTACTGTTTTGAAACTTTCATTGACATAACTGTTCGGGAAATATGTCACTTTTAGTGTATATCAAAAATACTTCTTATTGACATAATTGTATATGTTTTTTAAATCACATCCGCTTTCTATCCAAAACATGTGGCCACCACATAGTTCCTCCAAGATTCTCTGTCTTCTGCCAGTACTCTTGCTTCCTACCATGTCATCCCAGGATCTTGTACCTCCACCGGGTACATCTTATGGATAGTCATCAGCGGCCTTCCACGACGGCGAAATCTATTCGATTGGTAAAAGCAACAATCAAAATTCAAGCTTTATTGAGACATCAGCTTATTACAATTGTAAATTACAGATTTAATTTTAAAGGCTTTATTTTTAGGTTCATTTAAAACTTCTTATTAAAAATTATTGTATGGTAAAAACTATAAATTTATTAGATTGATAACTTTTTCGGCTTTACGCCTTCATTATAATAGCTATATTAAAACATAATTAAACTTAGCTCGTTTAAAAGATATACACAATAAATCATCTTATCTATTTTTAATATTCTTACCTATACTGAAAAATAAAGTATTTTAGGTATTTACTTTGCTTTTTTCTAGAAACTGTGACATAACATATGGAATTATTATACACTTTTCAATGCAAATAAGTTTATTCTACCAATTCAATCAATACATTTTTCTATGGTATTAACTATGATGTTTCAAAGGAAAAGCGTTTTAATATAATTCTTGGAATCTTCAAGGTGTCAATTTTTTCTTTACAAATATCTTATTATATTTGTGCTATGTATGATATTATCATATAAAATATATATCTCATATTGAATTTGGGCCTACTGCGACCTCTTAAAACACCATTTATAAACATAAAGTGGTATAAACAATTAATACCACCCGTGTAACCTAACGGGACGTATAAATATATTGATAGCTGGGACGTGACCTAAAAGCATATGACGTATGCGGTAAACTGTAAAATACCCGATCCTGCTACCTACTAGCCGGTTAGCATACCTAACACTGAAACCTAAAGCTTAGCTAAGTGTTTTCATATTACATGTCTGCTTGTACGCGTACTTTTTGGTTTTATTGGGTGATAATATTTTCTATAGTAGTACTTCCTTTTTATGTTATTTATAAATTAGTCTTATTTATACTACATACCGTTATGAATTTTACTAAAAAGTTAAATATTATTGTGAAACCGTAATTATTACTGATTTTTTAAATCCATATGTACTTCTTCTAATGTAAAGCGTATTATCTCTCAATAGAAATATATTAACAGAAGTTTTTTCCACGGAAAACGCTTGTTACTCAGTTGTTCAATTTTCTTTTTCGAAGAGAGTAGACGTAAAAAGATAGGGTTAGGACAGAACTAATGGTTAACTAATCACTCCTGCTACGCCCCGTTATTTTATGATATCAAAGATGGGAGAAAATATTTAGATATCATAATACTCTTGCCTCGATAAATAGATTGAAAAATTGCTGTTCGTAATTACGAGTACTCGAACTAAGAGAAACGTGACAGAGGCCAACGACATTGACCACCCAACATTACGGTATTTAGAACTAGCAAGCTCACAGTTTTGAATCTCACGTATAACTAATATTGTTTTCATTAAAAATTTCATTGACATTTGTCGTTATGTGCTAAAAATAAGCGTAAAGTTTCTTGGCTCTAATGAACCAAACAAGTAGATTTTTAAAAGCTAAGTAATAATCAGATCTATCAAAAATTCTTGAGTTCCATTACATTACTGCAAGGTGCTAAGAAAGATGAATGAGAAAGCATTTTTTTGGGAACGATTTAACCGAAAATCTTTAGCGCTATAATCAAAAACACAGTGTTGCGTACACGTTCTGTAAACCATTTTAGGTAATCTGACAGGTTATTTTTTAACAATACAATCTCCTTGTTATATGGCTTTTCTTGCAATGCTATCGTCTAACACTTTTTAAATTGGGTGTATTTTGCAGCCCAGTAGAAATAAGTGCTTTATCGGACTGAGGATCACAAGGCCAATTGTTAAAAACCTATTTTTAATTTTTTTTAGAATTTTAATTTAAGCTATTTATAGCATTAAAAGTCTTTGATTTTAGCTTAAATAATTATCAACTTTAATAGATTTTCACATAATTTATTATATTATTCTATAAAAATATAAAAACTATTTACATACAATTAATAAAAATAAAACATTATGGAAGATATAGAAACAAACAAAAATGTTACAACTATAGAGAAGCGTAACCAAACTCATGAAACAGTCGTATCGGACGTTCGTGTGCGCTGAAGAAAATACTCATTGACAAAATATATTTGTATAATAACAGTAATGATATATTTTTATTTTTATTTAAAATTTAAGCACCTATTTGTATATTGGACGATTTAAGCAAAAAATATGCATCTATCTTATTTAAAATACGAGTTCTACCAATTATCTAAAACTAGGATTGTATGCTTCAATGCAGTGGTCGTCAACTAGTGGTTAATTAACCAAAAGCGAACATGTAACAAATTATTTTAAACAAATTATTTTTTCATAATTTTCCAATCGCTATTAAAATTTTATTATTAAAATATAACGTTAATGATTGTCATTTGTATATTATGTTCGTAACTCTTTTTAAAAAAATAACATACCAATGATCTGCAGGATTAAAACCTACCACTAAGGTCAGTGAGGTCCAAAAGGCTGGCAGCCGTTGTTCTGACGCACTAGTGAGAAAACGTATATAAATTTTATTAGAATTAAATTTGAAAATAAGTCGACTGGAAGCTGTTTTCTTCCATTCGATTTTGCAATCGGGTCAGGCTGGCTTCAGTAATCTATTCTTTTATATTGTCTGATTTTGGATATTTACTTATAGTCTCATCGGCATTATGTACGTAATTGCTAAATAATATTTAATCTGGCATATCGATGTCTTAATCAGCAAACCAGCTTTATCTTCATGGAATGTTTTTTTATGATAAAGAAATACCTTGACTTAACTTGAGTTATTTAACCATTTCAGAATATACTGCGATATTTATATTTGTAAGTAAAAAATTAGTGAAGTGTATTTTTGTTATTAGTAAGACGGTTTTCAGATAAAACAGATAATCTTAGTTAACTGGACAAACTGGAAAAGGTTTGGGGTCTAACTACCATGCCTATATTGTTATATTACTTTTAAATTGATGGGTGTTAGAATTTTAAAATACTACAGGTATTTCGGATGAAATATACTTTTAAAATAATACTCTAACCCTAACGAAAAACTGCTGGTCAGTGAATGGAAAGGAGAAATAGGGCGTATGTTGAGCGTATTAGGGCATCCAATCTCGGACAATTTTTGTGATTCCTGGATTTCGGGACTGACAATTTTTCTAATCGTGTATAATTTGAGATTCGGGATTGAGAAATTTTTGTTCGGCGTTTATGAAATCCTAAGATTTTTCAAGCAAAACAACGTTAATTTCAAAAACTCAGAGATTTGCGGATTTCTCAAAACAAAGCCACGTATGAGCTTTTTTCGCTCTTCCGGAATTACCCAAAATAAACCAAAATTTGGAACCATCTTTTTTCATCTAATTTTCTCAATCCCGGAATTAGTACTGACACAGTCCCGAGGGATCCCGGGATTGGAGACCATGATGAGTATAGCATAAGGATTGACGACTGTACGTTTATCTCGTTAACAAGCTAAATTTGAGTACATAAACTTAACTTAATAAAGTACTAATTTCTTATGTTAAGGACAATAAATCTGAATGAAAATGAGTTTAATAATGGTGAGCCGCCTGTAATACAACATGCGGTGTAACAAATTTTATATATCAAAAAAGAACTTTTACAAAGTTACCGCTGAACCTAAGGAAAACACAAAACTTCAATTTCAAAATCATGTAATAAAACATAAGTTAGTCAATGGTATATACACATCATGCTTTCTTTTCAATTATCTATGGTTGTAAATATGTTATCAGTTAAAATAGTCGAAGTTATGTTTTGAATACGAAAAACAAAACTGTTATCTTTACTGGAGCGAAAAATTCTATTACTAAACGAATCTGCAAGACTGCGAAAACGTAATCGACTTAGCTTCTTAGTATCACAAATGAATTTACAATATGATGCAGAAAATTTGATAGAAAACTTTTACATCATTTTAGGATTCGGGGTTTTTCACATATTAAACATCATTATATTATATATTATATGCATATGATCAGGTACGATTTACTTTTTGGCTTTGTTTTATATTCAAAAATAAATATTCACATATCATTTTTACCTCTATGTTGATTGCTTTGTTCGCGTTTAAATCCTTTTATTTAAAAATGTATTTTTATAGTGAAAAAAAAATAATTAAGAACTGATTCTAGTTTTGATAGTTATATTATAATTGCAATATAAGTATGCTGTGGATTGTCAGACCACCATCTGTTATGTGTATGCAGCCGCCTTCCATAGCGATATAACGATCAAGAAAATAAACGAATTTTTACTTTTCATATTATTGGCCCGATATATGGCTGCACGGAACATATCTTTACCCAATAACTGGGCGTAGCGAGAGCGATAAGTTAATCACTAGTCTTGTCTTAGCCTTTATATCTATACTACTCTCTTTGTGAAAACGAGAGGTTGAGCGATTGAGTAACAAACAGTTCTCGTAGAAAAACTTGTATTAAGATACTTTAATTAGGAGGCCGTTTGCCGCCTGTGTGGTCAAGTGGTCAACGTTGTAGGCTTCGATTACATAGGGCACGGGTTTGAATCCCAGTACGGACAGTTTTATAAATTGATTTTTCAATAGATTTATGAATTTCTGTTCGAAGGCGTGCATATATGTGATGTCTTGAATTCCCCCATCCCACCCATCCTATCCTATGAACGGGGCATATCGAGAGTGATTAGCTTACCGCTAGTACTGTCCTAGCCCTATCCTTATATTCCTACTCTCTTTGGAAAAAGAGAGGTTGAGCAACTGAGTAACAAACAGTTCTCGTAGAAACACTCCTGTTGAGATAAACTCCATTAGGAGTCCATATGCTCCACATTGGAAGCGGACGTGGATAAAAAAAACACTTTCATAGTTTATGTTTCAACAATTTCGGAACGGGCCTGGTTTGAAAATAATAGTCTCGATTAGTGAAGACTCGAACTCGAATAAGATGAATCATTGATTACGTCACTGTCCAAATGTACAACAATATTATGACATGTGCTGTATTGTCCGACTATTATACAATTAGTGTCGTGCATTCAATCATCAATTATCTCCAAGCCACTGCCGTTTAACGGGCATGCTCATTAAATTAGGCAAAACGTTTGCCGTGCGACAGGGATGAGACCGCAGAGGGCACGACGCGCCGACCATACATACTCGTTTGTCGCGATAACAAATGATGCCAAAGCGTCCGTTGACGCAATATTTGTCAGCGTCTACAAATCCCCGCTGCCCGGTGCTCACTTTTCACGTGGCCGAGTCGGCTTGCGGTTTTCCGCTGCTAATAGGGGGGATAAAGGGAAATCTCGAAATTGAAACCCAGAGCTATAAGGGACCGGAGCTGTTACCGTAAACAAGCGCGTGTCGTCGGGACGGGAGGGTGGTATTGCCGAACCGCGGCGCTTGAAAAACCGACAGAGACATGTCGACATGTCGCTTTTCGTCTGGTCAGCGGCTGCTCGACTCCAGTCTCATCAGTGATCACTCGCTTCTTGTGACTGAGTAAATTATGACGACCCTCTTTTTGCGATCGCATGACTGTTTCAAATAGGCATGACGTAGCAAAGCTCATGAAAAATAATATTTTTTTTAAATTTATTTAATTTAATTTACGATTTCGACTGAATTGGTGGAATTTCAATATTAAATTTGAATCGTTTAAATTATGTAAATTCACACAGATTTTGTCACTAACGACCCGGGTTTCGCCTTTCGGCATCTTCAGGCGTTCAAGTGCACGGATGAACTTGAACTGACGCTTAGCAAATGAATGTTTCGTGTTTATATAAGAAATAAATGCATCACTGAGTTTAAAGCTATTGCTGGCGAAAAGGATAAGCCCATGGGAATGCCCACAGATTTGAGTAGTGAGTAGTTTTAAGAATTATATTTATTTCGTCTAGTTGAAAATGAGAATATATTATGTATGTTTCATATATTTGTCAAGAACATGGCGAATTAGCGTCAGCTGTTATGTCATGTACTATAATTTTAATTTTAAACAATAAATAAACCAATCGCAGTTATTAAACATTAAAAAATACTCAAAACTAATGAACATGATTAACGGATTTACCTTCTACCGTTTTACAATTTTATAATAATTATCTTTTAATAAATGAATAAAAAATTTCAATTGTTTACCTGCTCGTGAGAATAATATTTTAAAACATAATTTATAAAATATGCCATGAAATCATACAATTAAAAACTAGTGTAACTATTTAATTCCTGCAAGCTCTTTTATATAGTTGGATTACAGATTGATGTAAAAACGTTCTTTAAAAATATAATACATCAAATGATTGGCTTGTAATTGACGATGTGATTGTTGCTAACTGTAAAGAAAACGTTCATCCATTCGAAGTAATGAAAATATAATAACCTAAATATTATACACATGTACACAGAAAAGAAAAATTATTTTCGATTCCACGATTTTTCTACACGACATCTAATCACTTCACACTTGTTCAAGTTTTAACTAAGTTCATCTTTGAAGATTTTTTAACTTCAACTTTCTACACCGCTTACTTAAGAAAGTACAAGACTTACTTTATAAATTTTGTCAAATTTTAAAATAACTTTTCACGTTAACTTTCTCTTCAACAGTAACTACCATGCATTCAGAAACATTACATGAAGATTTCAAACATAAGTTAAGTTTAACCATTTTATGTTTTCTTACGCGTTGGTTAGAAATTTATCATAAAGAATCTTTCATTTATTCAATATTGCCATTCGTTCTTAAATCCGATAAAATATCCAGAGCTTATTATTTTCATTTTTTTTATAACAAGATTACAATGGTGCAAAATCATTTTATATGGAAACGTTACTATGTTCATGTTTATAATTTTTTAAAATGACACAATATCAAATATAGCATTAGTAAAAACACAATATTCTTTTGTACTTCATTCCACTTATTTAATATGTCAGGACAGGTTTCGCTCATCACGAGCATCGTCAATGAGCGAAACCGGTCCTGACATATTAAATAAAGTGGAATGAAGTACAAAGGAATATTGTGTTTTTACTAATATAATGCCTTTCCACCAAGTATTGACAGTGAACACCCTAAAAGTGGAATATAGCATTGTTAAAAGACGTATAGAACATTTTTTTTTTGTTAAATAAAAGAAAGGTTATCTCCGTTAACTGTTTTACCGAGTTGTATAACTATTTGTAACAAATATGTGATATTAAAAAAAAAATTGTGCGTTAAACCTATCGCTAATAATCGATAATAAACCATTTTTTTTAAATTTAACTATGTTTAATAAAAATAAGCACACGCCTTATTTAACTAGACTACGTAATAATAGTTACATATTTTTTTTGTTTTCTGACCTAAATTGTGTTTTTTTTAAAATACAATTGATACATCTATAAGACGTATCTCAATAATTATTTGACCATAGCAAAGAGAGCTTAACGCATATTGCATAAATACTTTTTACCAAATGAAATTTTGGAAATAAATTCAAGTTTCATTATTAAGTCGACAAACAGTAGATTTTTTTACCGATGATATCCATTTCCACATTTCTAATTCAGCGACTGGCGTAGGCGGGCAGAGTGGAGGAAATTTATTGATGCGGCCAAGGTTCATCCCGGGCTGTAGCGCAAAGAAGAAGATGCATTTCTACAGTACGGGCTCGCATTGGCTTATAATTAAAATCCCAAGTTAAAATTAAGCTCGTCGTTGTATTTTTATTTTATTATAATATAAGTCTACAGCTCTATAGTATTATACTCTACTACTCTATATCATCCCAATATTTAAGACTTTATCGTGACAGAAGTGTTATTAATGATTGAGCAATAAAACATTCAAGAATACCAATGGATGGAAACAGACAAAGCTAAGGATCTTAATATAATTTTAAAATATACAAAACACTGTTTCCGCGGTAAAATAACTAATTCTCCATTTGCAAAACAAAATATTATACTTATTTATATATGTATATATATTATAATATTTGTATTGCAAACTGTTACGAAACTATGTTGAAAATTAATTATTTATATTTTTACCTCTCATTCTATTCTAGAATTTCTAGAGTAGAAACGAAAAAGGGGAATACAAAGTAGCTGATACCATTTAGATGTTTTTGCCAAATGATGTAGACCGGGGTGGTGAACCGTTTCATTTCTAAAGACCACATTCATTCATCTGATTCAACATAAGGCCGCAGTAAAGAAAACTTTGACACACCCTCCCTTTTTTCGACTGTCGAACATACAATGGGTTAATTTTAAGGAGTTTACTGTCAATACTTGGTGGAATGGCATTATAATAAAAATAATAAAACATTTTTAGTACTTTTTCCACATAAAATTTATTGGATCAGGACCGATTTCGCTCATGGTGAGCATTGTCAACTGATAAGAAATACAATGAAACAGTGATATTTACATAAAAGTTAAGTAAGAAACCCAAGGTATGACAAACAATTGTTATTACAACTAAGCAAATAAATTGAAGCAAAATACAAGAAAAATAAACTATAAATAAAAATACTTTCGATGGATTCGGCGGTAACTTTGTGGAAGTTCATTTTATTATAAAATAAAAATAACTTTGATTATTCCACGTATTGTGTTATAAACTTATGACACGTGTTTCGACTCTTTCAGAGGCATCCTCAGACAACTACTTTCGCAAATGTTTGCTTAAGTACGAATGATTTTAATTTTACTATTCTGATATATTATAATAAAGATCAAAATAAAATGGGAGGGGATGATAGAAAAACAAACAAACGATAATGGTAATACAAATGACATTTACATAAAGAAATGATTATCTAATGAGTTGGATCAATTAGGACGGGTTAAACCGCTAGAAAATATATTACTATTCTGATATATTTATAACAAAAATCAAATAAAAATGGGTGGCAAGGGGGGCCTCTGAAAGAGGCGAAACACGTGTCATAAGTTTATAACACAATACGTGGAATAATCAAAGTTATTTTTATTTTATATAAATAAAAAGTTGAAGACCTCTTAGCAATTCAAACTATTACATCAAAAATCAATTAAGTGTGAATTATCTATCATTAACAAAGTAAATTCTCTCACTCATTTTTGTGCACTCAATTTCACACTTATTTCTGTGATTTTGTCGACGATAACTATAAAATACTTAATATTATTAAATTTCCAAATTAGGGATCGACGTTCTTAACAATATAGGGATATTGGATTTTCCGTAGTTTGTCAATAACATTTCATTAGATGTAATGTTGATTTGTAATTTTTTGTATTATGTTTTCCGGAATGAAATCTTGACACGCGTTGAGACTATTTCTATATGTACTAAAGTATGTACAGCTACGTACATATGTGAATGTTATTGCTGAGGGCAATCATAAATCGGATGTAGAAACACCTTTTCTTTGACTGGTCTGCGTCACGGCGAAATCTTTTATGAAATAAGCAGTGTGTTTTCTTAGCACCAGTCATGTTATCTTTAAAAAGCTGACAGCATCATTTCCTTCGACAATCTTGAACGTGTCGACTTTATGAAAGCTAATCAACATTGAGGTGATGTTTTTGCAGGAATTTATTTTCCTCTTTTTTGTCGGAAGCTTTTTCTATGACAATATTAAATTTTGCTAGTAATTTTGTATCACTGATACATTTGATGACTTTTTTTGAGTAAACAGTTATGGTAACTGTAGTTTTTTGTGATATCCGATGGAAACAAGATCAGTATCAAATAATAGTAGTAAAATAACAGAATGTCACACTTATATGAGTAAAATCAGAAACAATTACAACATACTGCACCACTAGCTTTAAGTTATGACAAGTCAAAAAATTACATTCTGAGATAATAGGACTTAAAGATTCATACCGTCTTAACTAAACGTAATTCTTTTTTTAATGAATGATATTGATTAATTGTCATGTTAGCTTAGTATGCGTGGTATAACTAGATATGTAGCGCTTAGAATCAAAACTTAGATTTTACATTTTTTTTCCATTTTTTGTTAAGTATCCCAAATGAATCTAAATGCATGAACACATGTATTAAAAATAACTGTGTTCTAAAGATTTGTGTCGCGCTCACATTTTAAAATTAATAAAATGACATCTTAAAATGAACCAATCGACGATCTGTATTTTTCATAATTTAACCCTTTGCCCGCGTCACCAAATTTAGCGAGAATGCCCTGTACGCGGCTGCTTTTTTGCGGATTTTGTTATCGCGTTTTCGACTATAAATATAGGTTGTAATATTTTTTCAACTAATTAAATATGTTAATTGCCACCCAAAGTAACTTTTTCAATAATAAAATACATATTTCTTGTATTTTCGGTTAAATTCAACAATAATCATTCTTCATACAATTGCGGCGTGACGTTGCCATATTGCAAAATACCACCACGCGCGACCGAAAACACTGCGCCACAACCATACCATGCTTATAATATTAAATTCTCGGAACAATTTCAATTTCACCCGCACTCGATCGCTTATTTATACTATCCAAAATCTTGCATTGGTGACGTATGTTCACGGCGTATTCCAGAAATAAATTATTTTAACCCATATTGAATCTTTTTTGACTAATGCCATCTATTGAATTTGGTAAACTATACATTTAATAATGTTTTCAACCAAGTTATATAATTTTAACACAATAGATAGCTCTTATATATGGTTTGAAATTTCCATGACATCTATACGTGTCACGCACGCTGAGGGCATGTTCGCTAAGACATGCATAGCGGCCATACGCGGTGAGAAGGTTAATAGAATATTTTGCATCTTAAAAAAAACTTTTTACTCGGAATAAATATTTATATTAATAATTATATGAGTAAAAAAAAGTTCTCCTATGGTTGTATACGACTCTTCATAACTCGGTTTTTGTAGAATGTGAGTTATGATTACATATATCCTTATTTTGCTTAGCACAGTTATCCGGCCAAATATAGACATTCTTATCTAGACATGCCTCTTTCAACTACTGATGTAGAAAACATCTAATGCCATAAGAACCGCTAATCGCAGCCACTAATTCATTTAGACTTGTGTAGTCTTGACAAGATAAATAGTGATATTTTTAGTCTTTCTGCGTTATTGTCACAAAATGTATATGTTTTGACTTTTAATAGTCTAAAGCTAGAGGTGCAATACATATTTGTATTGATTTATCTGTCTACTAAATTTGAAACGTTCAAACTTGTAACATTCACACATTTTTTTGTCACTGATGTTTAAGTAGACGGATGTACTTGAACTGACGAGTCGTTAGTGACAAAATATATGTACATGTACAAAACGCATCACTCACGCCCAAGTTCTTTCTTTTTTCTGTGTGAATGCGCAGAGAGAGCGTGTATGTGGGTTGAGTATTTTTTAACATAAACTATTCTCTCTCACACACACACTCTTTTTCTCTCGAATTAATGCACACATCATTTACATCGAGCGTATTGAGTAAATGCTATCAGGTAATACTGTCACCTGGTAGTTGTTTTAAGTCATTTGTTACTTAAATTACTTCGTTTATTCATAAATATGTATGTTATTATAAAAACATTCCATTTTAAAAAATGGCACCTTCGATTAGTAGATGAAGAGAGGACTACAGCTTGATAATAACTATTTGTGAACACTGTTTTGATTAGTCTTACTTTCATTGATAGCATTTAATTTCCGGTTATAGAGTCATAGAAAAGTTTTTTCTACTGCCATCCATTTTTCATAATCATTCTAAAAACCAACAGGCCAAGGAATTGTTTTACAACCAATCGTCAGTAAATTTCAATCTCCGAAAACAGTCAAAATACAAAAGCATATACGAATAATATATAACTGAAAAATACTCAACACAATGTCTAGTTTAGTGTAATATGTAATTATTTTCTTCGAAGTCAATACGTTACCTAAATGATATTTTTGTCGGTCCGACGGCGACCGTTTGCATACGTATATAAAGAAATACGGTCTTTTTAACATAATTCCGACAATAAAATTATTTTATGACGATGTTAAAAAATACTTTCATACTCAACAAGTTTCACATTACTTAGAAACATATTTTCGTTGTCTGGAGCCTTACGGCGTTCTTTGACTTTGCCTTATTTAGGTATTTCACGATCTTTTTCTAGAGGAAAAAAAAGTTTATTTAATATTTATTTTTTTTGTGTTTCCGAGACTTTTTTACTTTTATTAACATAACAACCTTGGTACATCTTTGTTATTTTTTTTGTAATAAGTAAAGTAAGTAGCTTTAATGTATTTGATATTATATTACATTTTATAATCCTAGTTAATTTCGTAGTCGTTTATTATCAAATTTAAATCAAATGATGAATAATTTTGAGTTAAATAATAACTCATAATGGTATAATATAATTTTGCACACTAAGAAAAAAAAATATTATTAGCAGACTTATATATAACAGACATTTGGAAAAATGTGTCTTAATTATTTAAAATTTAGTTATACGTAAAGATAATATTTGTGGGATATTAACAATACATATTGTTTTACTTTTTTATTAATAAAAAACAATGATGAACATTTTTTTACATTATTTTCTATAAATACAATAATTTTATAATTTTATTTTTCAAATGACTCTTAACTTTAGTTCCTAGTGTGTTCATTGAGCGAATTATCAATTATCAGTGAAATAAATATATTTGTAAAAATAATAGATTGCAATATTTCATTGATTAATCAGATTTAACATTTGAAAATGTCCTAATGAATATTGAGAGACTAAAATATTTTCGAATTATCTTAATTTATGCGTATATTATATTATTCAAATATATCTTAACAAAAGAATATGTAGAAAAGTTACAAAATATATTTTATTATATAAAATATGTATGACTAAAAATTAAGTAACGAATTTACAAATTATTACATGAATCTTAATTCAACTATTTTTGGTTGAATATTTTACTTGAATAAAATCGGTAGTAAATAAACAAAAATCTGATAATAATCTAAAACAGGCAATTATTTTTAGGTATATGAGATAAATATTATAAATACTAACTAACTGAGTGAAATCGGGGCTCATCGTATTGATAATTCAACATAATTATGTTATAAATACATTTTTATAAAACTACGTATTCTACTGCCATTTTTTATTTAAAAATTCAACTTCTTCCAATATTTACATTCTTAAAAAATCCTCCAATAATTGTGATCAAATCATTAACATCTGTCATTCATTGCGAATATTTTTTTTCTATTATAGTTCTACTAAGTGCAACTTAATAAGTTTATTAATTAAATGTCGTTACCATAAATCTAAACCTTATAAATTTATATACTGCGAATAAAGTTCAGTCTAGCAATAATAAACACAATGTAGTTAAAGTAAATCCATCCCATTCCGGACAATTTTTGTGATCCCGGGATTGATCATTCACCATAAAATCGTGTCACAATTTTTTGAGATTCTTGGAGAATTTCGGGATTCCCAATTATTTAGGAATGTGGGATATAGGGATGCCGGGATCGATCACTGGGAAAAAAGTCAGAAATTAAGAGATTTAAAAATACTCTCCTAAGAAGGTGAAATACTTTATTTTAGCTCGCTGGAGGATTTCAAAATCCCAAGAATCAACGGTTTTTCCGATTACAGAATGAGAGACCTTTTTTTGGTAGCCGGTAAATTGCTCGAATGGAAATTGCTCGAATTACAAATTATTCGAATTGCTTGGTTATTTAAAAGATTTTTCACGACTTTTTCTACGAATTTCATTTTTATCTTGTGCGACACTTGTTTAGAGAGTGAAATATAAAAATAATTTTCGAAAGTATTTATTTTAACCGTGTTCGCTCCAAATGCGGAACATATAATCTTTTAATGGAGTTTATCTCAACAGAAGTGTTTCTACGAGAACTGCTTTTTAATTAGTTACTCAAACTGTTTCTATATATTTCCAGAACACATAAAAGACTAGGGCTAAGACAGAACAAACGGACAGAACAAACGGAAACAAATTGATTATCTTGTTATTCGAGCAATTTCCATTCGAGCAATTTACCGGGAACCCCTTTTTTTAGCTCACTGGCCAATTCAAAAAAACATTTTTTTTACCGCCATTCAAAACGTAACGACGCAAAATTATTTTTTACGGGACTTAAAGATTTTTCCACTTATTATCCGCAATCCCGAAATCCCAGGGTTAGTACTATCACAATCCCTTAGAACCCTAGTTACATTACAGTAGCTGAACACTTCTGAAAATTTAATATTTTCAAAAATAATAATTTTATATAACCGTATGAAACATAATATTTTATAATTTATTGAAAGATGTGCTCTTGTTAATAATTAACAATAAATTTCCTAAAACAACAAAAAAAATATTATTTAATTTAAAAATTAACGGTTTATAAATATACCAATAATTGAGTACGCTTGGTAATCTAATTTAATATATACATTGTTGTACACCTCTCAATAATGTAAAATGTATGTAACGGCTATAATTGACACGAAAAAATCTATAAAGTGGTAATTTTAAAATGTTATCAGTCGTCTGTATTAAGTAAACGATTTACACTAAAAACTTAATACTTTTAATGTGATTTTTCAGTCTAAATAGATGTTGTGTCTAACATCATACCAAAATGACACTCATACTATGGTAGTAGTGTAATAATCTTTGTGCAGATTTATGTAACGAGGACCATAAAATAGAAAGAACACATAATGTAAATTTAATGATATGTTCATTGACAATAGAAAAGCAGTCGATGAAGAAAATTGCTTTACTTAACATATTCTCGTTTGAATTTCTTTTTATTTTAGAATATTACTTTCTGAGTATGATTTGAATACCAAATGAAAACTTTATTTCTCAGAAAATGGATTTATCGGTCCTTATACACAAACGCGGGGAATATCGGGCGATAACAATCGATGAACTTTATTCCTCCGGGCCAGTATGATCGCATAATTTTATATTTTATTGTCTTGGGCACAGAGATTACCTACCTACCTTCCTCCAGTTCTAAGCATTACTTATTCCACAGAATTATCTTACATCAAACCGAGTAATAAAAAAAATCGTTCAATTTTCTGCTCGAGAAATTTCACGATTGGCAGTAAATAATTTATTTCATAATATGATTTTTTATCGTTTAAAAAAGGCGAATGATAAATCAAAAATACAACTAACTTAATATTTTAAAACGCTTCTAAACTGTCTTATTATTGATATAATTAATCAAATATTTATATAAAAATCGACTCAAGTTTTTTAAAGTTACTACCACCATTTTATACGCCTTTGACATTTAAATCATGGTTAGAAAGATTTCTTGCATTTACTATCGGTTTTATAATCACCTGATAAAACTATTTTACATTTTTATATATTTAAAATATTATCCTCTGAATTAAAAAGAACATCGAATTCTATAAAATACAAAATAAAAAATCTTTCACCCCCTTTAGAAATTCAAAATAGAGTATAGCTTGTTTTAGTTTAAATCAGGGCTGTGGAGTCGTTAAAAAAAAACACGACTCCGACTCCGACTCCGACTCCGAATTTGACTCCGACTCCGACTATGGCTTGACTAAAAAATGCGTGCATATAAATGTATGCACTTCGAGTAACAAAAAAAAATATATCGAATCTACTTTTTCGACATGAGAAAGAAAGAAACAACAACTTTTGCGCGGACTCATATGCAGTGGATCTTGGTGACTCACTGGCTCGGCGTGACTCATGACACCTACACGTTTAATATTATCAAGCTATATCACAATAATTATTACGTAATTCAATTTTCATAAATTTCGTGAGTAATTTTATTTTTTTTAATTTGCATTTTTTTTAAAAAAGTAGTCGGAGTCGCCCGTTTTTCACGACTCCGACTCCGACTCCGACTCCACAGCCCTGGTTTAAATACCTATTGGGAAAATTAATTTCCAAAGATGCAAAATTAATGTCAATGTTTGAATTGTACTGATTAGGCGATTAAAATATATTATTTGATGATATAGGTATTTAATACAATGATACAACTAAAATTTTGCGTAAACTTAAAAAAACATCTATGCTTTTTATATGCCTTCATGCCTGCTTAAATTTATCCCGGTTTTTTTCAGTTTGTTATTCAGGTTATTGTGTTACAAATCGTGACACGTGTTTCGCTTCCCTGAGAAGCATATTCAAACGAACTATCGTAAATCGTAATGCTAGTTATTAATAAAGTTAACATTGATTTCAAAGCTTAACTTGTAAATTACAAAACGGAACAATGCATGTTTATTAAATAACATTTTAAATAAGACAGGTGGCTCACCACTGTTGAATTAATTTCTAGCAGGATTTTCCCTTTCAAATACAAGTAATGAGTTTATGATTAGTAATGTTGTATTATTCTTTTTGTCTAGCCTCTTTCACGTGTCCAAAAGAAAGAAAAATCCCAACCGCCATTTTGTAATGCATAAATTCAAAATTAGAGTAATACATAATGTTATCTTTATAAATAAATAACCTACAATAGTAAGTATACAGATGCTTCACAAAAAATCGAAATAAGAGTCACAATTTGTAACACAATCAGTGGAAATAAAAAATTACCAAATTTAATTTTATATCGAAATTGTATGCTTACTTATTTAAGTGTCAAAAAATATTTTGTATATAATAGATTAAATTGTGTATAATTCAACTGATCTAATTAAAATTATCCATTACCCTGAAGCTAAGGAATATTTAATATCAGTACATATGTATTATGCATTTATAAGGTAATGCCGCAATGAAAAGTAGTTTCACTTAATACCTATCTGCGTAATATACAATTTATAGACTGTACAATTTGAAAAAATTATGTAAATGCTTCTATTGTACAAAAAAGCCTCCGAGACAAAAAAAAAATACAGTAGGATATCGGCATCAACAAGAGCCATCAAATGCAGACAGCATCAGCAGAACAAAATCGATCTGAGGCAGTGGATAAAAAAATCCCGCAAGGCATATCAAAAAGCGAGCGGCCTAACTGTCAAAATAATCTAATCGGCGTACCTATGCGGACGTTTTCATTTTTAAACGGGGAAAAAGGTGGACTTTTTCAACGTTCTCCCGTCACTCCACCATTGATACTGCAAAGGAAAGGATTGATCCCTCCGAGAATCTTTTTTTTTTCATATTTATCTTTCAATTATTGACCCTTCCGTTCGTTAACATTTATGTTTATATTATTCAGACGTTTACTACAAATTCGACTTATTTTTCCTCCAGTCTAAATATAGCATTGTTTTATCTTATTAACAACGAAAATAATAAACTCAACAAAGGGTTTTTTTATTCAAGAGGGATAATACCTACAATCAGACATTAAAGTCGCTCACAAAAAAAAAATTGACGACGTTATCCTTTTCAAATAATTCTTCATTCGATCTTTGTCAGTATATACAAGATTAATTTAGTATAATATACTAATATGTACTATATAGATAAGACTCGTACCTAATGTTAGAGCAAAAAGAAAATTAATAGCACCCATCATAATGGTCTGATTTCGGGAATTAGGCCTCTGGATGATTAAGGTACAGAAGTTCAGCTCAATATATTACACAAAGTTTAATAATAAAGGTATAATATATGTATATTTTATAAAGGGAACACATAATATATAGGTGTTGAATATATTTTTATTGGTTTTATAAGTTACGAACGACAGTAAGTCTTTTTTGGTTCATTTTTTTTTTAATAAAAATTACTGGACAATTTGATACATTCTGTTGGCGTAGAGAAAATAAAAAAAATATTTGTTCTACGTCTGTAATTATTAGAAAAAAAAATGAAAAGCCGATTCAAAGTAATACTATAAAACAGGGCTTCCCAAACTATGTTTCACGGAACACTGGTGTTCCATGAGACCTAAATAGGTGTTCCTCGTATGTTTGGAATAGTAATATACCCTGCAACACTTTATATTAAAAATCGAATGATGGTAAATCTCCATTGATGTTAAGAGCTTTATTTACTCATATTTTTATGTTAAATGTTTTTAAAATTATTTATTAATATATAATAGGTGATTTAATAACATTTTTTTTTCAATATTTTTATTATTACGAATTATCCGACCAAAAAAAAAAGCTGTGTTCTGGTAACATTTCTAGGTTTGCGAACAATAAGTTTGGGAAACCCAGTATACAATTTGAAGTGGAGTTGTAATTTGATGAAATTGTATTTTGGTCGATGATGGTGAATAGTTCTGTTATTTTAGTGTCTTTATTGTCCAAATAAATATGGCGTCAAGGTATAAATACGTTAATTTGTGGTTATTATTAAATAATCTCTATGGCCGTGTCTAGAACAAAGGTTTTCATATTCTACGGAGTAGATAGTGACTTCTAAAAGCCATTGGAGTGGAGTATGTACTGTGCTCGGTTCATGAAGAAGTTGTTACGTTTGCTGAAATTCAAAAGCTGTTTGTAGCTATAGGACACCTGCTTTGAACGATAAGACTCAACCGTGCGTGTATCCATGACGCGAACTCACCTTAAGTACAGACAGCTGACTCGGAATCGTGGTTTTTGGTAAACTTAAAGTTGAGATAACCGAGGTTCCCGGCGTTGAATCTCGCCACGCCCGCGCCCGGCCCAGCCCGGCCCGCCTCGTACAACGCTAAGAAACTTCAAAGATAAACGAGAGCTCGTCGCGTTATCTGCTTAAGGGTTGAAATTATGCGGTAGCGGCAGAGGCGCGCCATCTGCCCGGAATGAGGCAAAACTTTATTTTTGGAAATCGAAGGTTGCCTGTCGTAAAATATAAGATACTTACGAGAGTTTTACATTACCCAAATTTACTTGTTATCATAATATGATTTTATCTTATACTAGATCGAGCGGAGTTCTTGTCTTTTCTCCGAAAATTCGATTTCATTTTATGTCAGATAAATTTACCCTACCTTTCTTCTGTACTCCAATACACAAATATTATATTAAATTCAAAAATATGTGTTTCATAAAGTTGGTTAATGATTTATTGTGTTCAGCATTTTCTTGTTTAGCTTAGTCTTGTTTTCGAAATGTATGCATGCAGGTTGTTTTAGAAAATTATATCAACATTTATTTGAAAGATTTACACTTTTACAACACATTGAAGCAATATTATTTTCTTGATACCTCCTATGAGATTCAATTCAGTTATTTAAGTGCATTGTGGTTTTTACATGAATAACACTAATAGCAATAATATAAAATAAGTAAAACCTATCCTTACTTAACATTATAAATATAAATGATAGGGATGAAGAAACTCGGTTCTGACCGTTTGTGAGATAATTACAAAAATTAATGTATTTTTATAAACACGAATCAATTTCCATCACCAGATACAATTTTCTTGAATATTGTGAAAAACAAAAATTATGAAATAAATAGCAAAAACTCAATGACCAGTACCCGTATTTTTAATTTATATTGGTATTGTAATGTATTATATTTATACACTATAACAGCTGCTGTGCACACTTACAATTCTGGTATACGGAAAGTAGCAAGAAAGGAGTAATTTTAATATTCATTTGAATCGTGATAAGTACAATACGGTTAGAACAATTCAACATGGAAAGTTCAAAAGATCATTATAAGTGGCGGCATATATTTATGAACGTTGAAAACCGCAAATTTTACCTACAATGTTAATTTATGGTTTCTTATACGAGACATTATATTTTCGTCTTCATCTATTTTCAATTAAAGATTTTTTGTCTTACAAAAATATTACTTACATTTATTATATCATAGATAGATATTTTAAAAAGTAATCTGTGCGTAAATCAACCAAACTATTCGAGTGTGAAAAACCTTTTATATTAATTTATCAAACTACACACAGAAAAAGCCTATAGCACTTTTATTAAGAATATTTCATCTAGAATTTATTTTTAAAAGAAGCTTGAGATTATAAAAAAGTTTTTAAACGCTGCCCGACGTAAAACGATCTTACATACACCCGGCATTAAAAACCTTAAGGGGAAAGATCTTTGAAGTTTTTTTAATCGTTTCAAAAGTTTCCATTAATCGTTAGGCCTATAGACGATTAACTAATAAAAAGAGATAATAGGTATATATAAATATTAAAATACACACAAGAAAGATCTAGATAGCATTTTAAAGGGTTTTCATTATTTGATAATATTCAAAGCATTTTTTAATCAACGAAAATAATTATTAAATCCGAAAACAAGTGTAGCTTACACCGGATTCAAAAATGGAATTTTTAAATAAATGTTAGTTATATAATTGAGAACTTTAGATTTATAATAAGTTTTTAAACGTAAACCTTTTCTTTGAATATTAGTCAACAAAAATATATCTTTCAAAAGTTTCATTAGATATGATTTAAAAAAAATTCAAATACTGATTTAAGCCCACGCGTCATTTTTCTAAATCACCAGAACTTAAAAAAACTAAATTTAATATTCGCATTCTCATTTTCAAATCAATTAACTAATTTTATTAAGACATCTGAAAACACTATTGTTACAAGATGATTATTTTATATTCGATCACGATCTTCTATCATTGTTTTGATTCATATAAAAATGTAACTCCCGTATAAAGCATTCAATGAAAAATAATCAAATAATCATCTTGTTTTATTTAAAAGGTATGATATAAATAAAACATGTAGTTATTAGACGTGGACATCTCTACGCTAGTCTAACAACTCCGTAGAGGCGTCGTAGTACGGTCGTAGATGCGCTGTAGACGTGTCTTATATCAGATATAATATAAAAATATTGTAGTGCTGATTTGAAGAACTTTTTTCTTAATCTAATGATAATCATTATATTAAAAGTGTTACGGAGAGGAGTAAAAATACTTTTTTTATCTGTAGGGCTGAGCTTTGATAGAAATATTTATATGTTATATTATAAAAAAAACATGACTGCCTGAATAGTATAAAAGCATTTAAAAATGACACTCGAGTAAAATTGTCAAATATTAAATATAATTATGAAGATATCGTTGGGCTGTATTTAATTAAGATAAACGTATTGAATTTTAATTTCTGTTGTCTATTGTCAATTTCTCATCCATTTACGTTATAATTTTTAAATATTTTTAACAACCTCAATTCAGCCAGGATTTACTATTTTTTGATTTAAAGGTCTAGGCAGACATATTATAAAAATAAATGAGAAGTGGAAAATCCAATTAGAATTTTGTTGTGCAGTGATATGAATTGAATGAAGGAATTAAAGTAAACGAATCATGAGAAATCGAAAGATTTATTCCCGCCAAAGCGACTAATTTTATTCCCCATTATTATTATTGTCTTGTTCAAATAATACTTGCATTTTTTGATTTACGCTGTATAATAAATATACGTGGTCAAGAGAAGTGTATTTTCTCAAATACTCTCAATATAAATGTTGTATAAAAATAATAATTGGAAATATACTCAGTATTATAATATTACATATTACAAACTCAAATTTTTCATAAATATCTTTGATGTAAGAACTTTGTACCTCTTTTACACGATTTTCCTGAACGCATCTTCGAATTAATTTAGTGGGTTTTTTATGTCTATATATTACCCATCGTTTTTGTATGAGTTTCTTGCTTTTGTTTACGTGGTTTCAATTTAGATGGAATTGTGAAAAACGTATCTACTACGTAAATCGGGGGGTATATGTTTATATATAAACTAGTTGACAATTATAATATAATATTTTCTATTGAAGAAGCTAATTATTAACTGAGGGGCAAACAATCAAAAAGTGATTTGTCACACAAATACAGAGCTTGGGAAATGATGATTTAAGTGTTGGATTTGCTTTAATGTGTCAACTTTATGACTTAATTATTATAGGAAAAAACACTTTATAAACACTTGTTGTGATTTATATTCATAGACTTTATTATGGACTATCAGAACTGATATTAAACGGCAATTTTTCAAAATTTGTGAAAAATCAATTTTTGAATGTTTGCTCCTCAACTATGTATAAACTCCAAAACGCTAAAAAAATATGCGATTGAAATTATTTATATGTAATTTTATCGCATTGCAATATGAATAGATAGTATTGAATTGAAAGAAACATTCCCCCATGTAAGGTAGAAGCGGTTGGCACTCATATCAACTTGATGCATTTCGAGAGGACCTCATTCCATTTCTCCTCTCGCATCGTCTGTAAGGGTTTTTTGTATCTCAATTGCTGAAATCTTCTTTATAAAGAAAGAATCCCTCACTCGAAAGCAATCGAATGATCTGTGGCTTTGCGAATTCCAGACATGACGCCAATGCCAACTTCTGATGACATAAATGTATACTATAAATATTATATTTGTATTTGTTTGCACGCGTAATCATTCAATGCTAACTCTTCTTTGATATTTTATCATATACATTGATATATGGTTTCAATACAGTAACAGTCTGCCATTTTATATTTGACGAAGCTGATTTGACTATCATAAAAGCATTGTGAATTTATTAACATACGTGTTATATTTCCATGATCACTTCTAACGTAGGCATAAAATGGAGTATATCAACATTTATCAGGATTTTTATCTGTTTTTATGATTGAATATTTTATTTTTTATTTCAACTTTTTATAATGGTTAAAAGTATGAAATATCATTAGTATGTGAAAAGTCTGGTGCCACATTTGTTAAAGATTGTTTTAGTTTTGTTTTACAATTTTGTAATAATATTATTGTACATATAATAATCAACAAATTTGATATTTTGAAAAACCTATCCTCGATACCAATGCTTTATTTTTATTGAACGAATGGTTTCCAATTAATACATTTTTTAAAAAGATCTACCGAAAGTATAAATATATTCATTTGAGAACCTGAATGTCTTCTCTTCTCTTTGTGTTTCCTTAGATATTGGCAAGCTTGAAGGTGTACATATATATATCATATAAAACTTATACAAGTAGAAACTAAAACAAATGTACAAGAAATTTCTTTTGTGTTTATGGTTCAAATAAGTTAAATATGTTCCTTGCGATAGTTTATCATAATATTAATACTAAACTAAATGTTTTATGAGAAAGGGTATTTTTTCAAATTCATTGTTTTGTTCAAGCCATTTTTACTTTAATTCCAGTAGGCCGAGCTTATAATGCCGAAGCTTAAGGGTGGTCCTGATTTGTTTATTTATTTAATTAACATTCCATAAGGTTGAAAAATTATAAATTTAAAACTATTACAGTGAAGAAAAAAAATAGTACAATTTAATATTAAAAGCAGTAGAAAAAAAATAGCAAGGAAGTCAACTGAGTAAGCTCCGACGAACTCTACTTTAATACATAAAAAATATTAGTCGTCGGAACTCACCCACGTCTACGTGAAATATGTCGACATCCGAAGCAATATTGTTGAACACCGTTAAAGCTCTCCCCAGTGGCATCCCCATTGGCAGGTTGGTTCTACACCTTGGGAGAACAAACAATTCATGTTCACGATGTCTCAAAAAATAATCAGGTACATTTAGATTCATATTTTTGAATGTGTAGCTAATACGGCAATCGCATTTTTTTACTTTTTTGCGTTTTTCACATGAGACAGAAGTTGCAAGGGCAGATCTGGCAGATCTATGCTTTGCTTAAATATGTAGACATATTTAATAAATAGTTTTCTTTTTTTATTGTAAACAATTATTGACTTGTTATATATTTTTAGAAAAAATGTGAAATAGCAAACGAAATACGGTAATAAATAAAAACGTCACTTTAAGTACCCTGGCTCTTAATAATTATTGAGAAAAAGCCATTTTGTTTCACGTTTTCTTCAATTTCATATTGGGATCAGAACTAGGTTCGATCAACGAGGGGGTATATAATCATTTATCTTTCTGAATAATTCATTAGTAATTTAAACAAAAAAAAATTGTGTATCAATTATTTCATATCTATATAAAATGGTTTAAATAATATATTTAAAATTCCAAAATAAATAAAATCAAAAATCTATCGATCGTTCATAACATGATATTTTTATCACTTGGCTAGAATTATATTATACACTTAATTGTTTTGTAGAGATTTTACATACTTTATGTGAAGTTTTTTTTTTATTTAGACAATTAAACCAGCTAGTTGTCAATTTTTATTTGCTAAAAACAAAACCGTCATCCAGAAAAAGTCACTTTATTTAAAATGGTAGAATATTAATGAGTACCGTTTGAACACTTAAAAACAATCTGAAAACTCTTCATATTGCATATATGCATTAATTTAAGATTTTGACTGAGGTTGCTTGATGAAATTTCAATATTAAATTTGAATCATTCAAATTTTGTACATTCCTACATTTTTTATCAATAACGAGTCTGGTTTCGCCTTTTGGCATCTTCAGACGTTCAAGTGCACGGATGAAATTTAACGCCGAAAGTTGAAACCCAGGTGACAAAACATATGGGAATTTACAAAGTTTTAACAATTAAAATGTTATCTTCATATTGTAGTTATATTTGAGTATATTTCTCATTTATCTTGGGTAATTAATATCTTTATAAAGACATTAAATAATTATTATGTTATCAATTTTATTTAACATTCACTTGGCCAATTTCTTCCGTATGACAACGGTATGTATGGAGATTCGATTTCACGCTTCTATGTGTCTTTCGATATGCCTTCGTTAGATAAGTGTTATCAAATAAAAATAAAAAGCCACATCTTTAAATGATATTATAAATCTTTTTATAAAAATGACTTTATAAGTTTTAATAAGCGTTACCAACGTTTCATTTCACTAAATTACAGCGGGGTTTATTTTATTAAAACGCTCGTCGAGTTTTAAATGATTTCCCCCATTTGATGTTAATGTGTTTTTAAAGTCGCACATTTGTATCAAATGGGAAAAAAATATTAAGATCGCGGTGAGCTGACATCTTTGGAGGGGATAAGAAAAATAATAATCGGGATTAGCCAAACGACAGTCAACAAAGCCCATGAAATTCAAAAAAATCTTGCGCTTTCTCATAAACAAATTTGCTGTTCAAATACCTATGTAGGAAAAAAATATGAGAAAAGTTAAAGATAAGTAATTTGGAAAGTAAAAGAAGCCTCAAGTTATAAAGTCATAAGACAGGTACATTTTTACCTAAGACACCTACGGCTGTTACTTATTTCTATTTTGGCAGTAGGCTTAAACGTCAGAGTCGTAACCACTTTTATCTTAATAAAAGTTTTTGATTTGTTTAGATATTTTCTACCCCGTGAATATTTTATCAATCAATTTTGTTTTTGATAGTTTTTTCTTTGTTACAGTTGATATTTAATTCAATTTATCGATCCTTTACTGTAAATTACGAATATCAAATATAATTTCTCAAATTAGTGTCTCGTTATTAATTATGCATTAAATATGTTATTTTTAATTTTAACGAAAACGCAACATACGCCAAGAAATTAAACGCTATATTAAAGCTCTTATTGAATGATTGAATGGTCGCGACGTATGATATTACAATTTTTTCTCTGACCCACTCAATTTTATAAACTAGACGTTGATCATTTAACTTTTCTTGTCATAACCCATCCTTACTGTCACTAAATAAGAAAGGTTAAGTGAATATCAAGCACGTATCGTTAAACTAACTTCAACTTCTGTTTAACAGAAATATCATAAGGAATTTATTAACTGGGAACTTTTAGCTGTGAAGAAGCTAGTGGATTGTTATGTTTGAATGATCATGCTAGTATTCTTATATTTTGAGTTTAATTTAAATTGTTTTGCTCATTTTTTTCAAACTGTAGATATTAATTAAAATATGTTTAATATAAGCCAATTATATTACTTACATTTTTTAGATTGACCGACCTTTTTTAATTACAACTTTCATAATACTCTGCGTTACATACCGTCTATTTTTATATTTTTTAATTCCGCCTCATGATTTATTTGAATGCACCTTCTGGCGCTTAAAAACGAAATATGAAGAAAGAGGAGCCGGAAAATATACGAACCGCTTTCATAACGCTTCTTATTAAAAACTTTATCTTACGCGTGTACACGAGGAAAGAGAAGAGTGTGGCAAATCACGGAAAAAAAACATTCCCGAGATTACTGAACGATATAGGTATTCATTTTAAATTTTAATAGTCAACTGTAAAGTCTCATTCAATAACTCTATTATGCTATCATTATTCAAATCTAAAATATTAACGACTCGGCTATTAAAGTATCAAAGAGTTTTACAAAAGGTGAGTTTCCTTAGCCTGGGGTACAAAGTGCGAAAACATTTTTGGTTAAATTCTTCAAAAGTTTTCAACTTCAATTTGGAGGCTAGATAAAATAAGCGATAAGTTAAGAGTAAGTAGCATTAGGTAGAATGAGCCCTATTAAAATTAACAACTCAATCGTTTATCCTGTTGAAACTGAGGAACGAAGATTAAGTGAGCGAAATTTCTTTAAATAAATGGAGATGTCATTTTTAAAACCCCGCTCTTCTGGCTAATTACAATGTAATTTTCCTCTCTAAATCGATTGCCATTAATCAGACCATTCAGATTTAATTAGTCAATGGTTTTATATTTTATGAGAAACATTTTTCCGTTTCATTCGGTTTAATTCGCTTTTTGCAGATTCTTAAATTAGTATATTGATCATAACAGCTTTAATAATTCAGAATTTCAGTTGAAAATACTCAAGATGAGCGCAATCAGTTCAGGCTGTTTAACACAAACAGTGAAATACTACATTTTTTGTTCACTTTTATTTTATTTCAGTAACCCTTTAGGAACAAGAAACGACCGCAATAAAAAAAACACTAGATTGATTAGATTGATCGTATGTACATACGTGACAGTGAACGACCATCGACCAGAAGTTTAAAGGAATCGCGAAGTAATAATATGCATAGTAAACAGCTGATGATTATTAGTATTGTAAAAATTTGGATATTAATTGTATTTTATATTTATAAATTACATTATTTTTCTGAAAATTTTAAGAAATTTAAGATGTTCGTGATAATTAAGCTAATGAAATTTAGTAACATTTACTTCTACAAAAAAACTGAATCTCTGATCTAGCAACGAACGGACGATGTATACCTTGAGAAAATTATGAGAAATTAATGAAGAAACACACTTTAAGCCTATATGTAATAATTTCTCCCCTGTATTAATATGGAACATTTCGACACGAGTCATGTTTACTTTTTTACAATCTGCCGTCAATTGAAATTGAAAATCATCATATTATAGTTTAAGTCTATTGCTATTGATATATATATATAGTGAAATATTGATGTTTTTTCGTATAATAATTTAGTATGGAACATTAAAAGATTATAAGAACTCAATATATGTTTTTGAAATAGCTAAATTATTTAAATATTTGAAATAGAAACATTATTTAAATTGTTCTAATTATAAAAAAAAACACCCTTTTTCATTTTTACTTTTAACAATAATTAAGCTTAGATGTAAAAATTTTCATTTCATTTCAAATCCGAGTTACGTAGTTGTAAGATTGAGGTGGCAATATTATACTGTACGAAATAATTATATTAAACTATCGAAATGACTTCAACGCTATTTGTTGTAGAAAACACATATTTGTTTTTAACTTGTAATATACTCACAACTTGCTGCGTATTCCTGGACAAAGCCAATCAACGAAATTAACTAATTAATTAGTAATCTGATCGCACTTTTCATTGGTACTGTATACACAAATATTATCATCGATGCTAAAAAAATGTACTACAGAATTATAACAGACGTGTGTACTAAAAATTAAATTACAAAACCTGAAATCATCATTGCTAACATTTTTATTTTAGTTTTTATTAAGCAACAGATTAAATAGAAGACAATTTTTATTACGCATTAGCGTTTGTATCAGTGACACGTATTTCGTAGTGATTTCAACAATATGATAATAAAAACAAAAAGAAGTTCTTTAGAAAGTATTTGTTATTATTTTAGGAAGGTTCCCACCAATATATGTATTGATGTTCTCTTGTCTTAATTTATTGCTGATAATTTTACGAGGTTCGTCAATTTTTTAATGGAGCTATTTTTTTTCTTTTTACGATATATATGTATCTGAAGGATAACGTTCATATTTTTTAAAGCTTTTCTTCAGATGGTTAATATGCTTTCAAGCGCGTTTTTTTATTAATATGCATACACCAACCTTTTGCAATTTAATAGCAGTTATACTTTGTGACTTGCATTGTAAAAATCGTAAATATTTATTACTGACTTTTTAACATTCAATGTTTTATTGTACTGTACTTATTTTAATTATTTTAAAAAAATGTATTTCGATATCCTTTGATGACGATTTTGTTGTTGTAAAATACAAAAAGATAGTGGTGTTTTTAGAAAACTTGGATTATTAAAAATGAATCTATAGAATTTGTATTTCTTATTGTAAAAAATTCTGACTTGAAAGTTAGTTATATCTGACATCGCACATTTCTTACCTAAGGGGAAATTATTTTTTGGGACGTTACCAAGACTACGCGCGACTTTCAGAGCTATCTCGAGAAAAAATGTGATATTTTCAAGAAACACGTACACCGAACAGTTGAATCCCTACCAGCAACAAGATTGGAATAAAAGATAAATGCCGTAAAAGGAGAACGATTTCATCTTGGAGGCTTTGAGATTACGAAAGAATGAAGGTAAAAAGAGAGACAGGTAATGATACAAAATTTATATCCAACATGAGAAACTTTTATAATTTAGTTTGCTACTTACAATGTTAGAAGGCTTATTAGTACAACTCGTACTGGGCACTAATCACTATAATTCTTTGGGCAATTTTCAAACTAATGTAAGAAGCGGTAATAAATACAAAGTTAATTAAACGTAATAGCTATAATATAAGGAATACGTTGTTCCAAAGAGTCATGATTGCTAGTAAACTACGTACTTATTAGATTTTCTCATTTATAAACTGTATATTTTTTTTCCATGTCCGATCCCAATGTGGAGCATGTGGCCTCCTAATGGAGGTATCTCAACAGATTTTTTCTACGAGAACTATTTGTTACTCAGTCGCTTTTACCTCTCTAGTTCCAAAGAGAGTAGTAGGGGTAGAAGGATAATGCTTAGATAGTAGTAGTGGTTAACTAATCGCTCTCGCTGCGCCCAGTTATTGAAAGACAGGAAGGGTGGGAGGGAATTTTTTCGTGATAGTAAGGACCAGTTTTCTATACAGGTAAATATATAGTTTATCAATAAGTTTATATCATTTAAAAATAATAGTGTAAATATATTTAAACTTACTTATTTAATATAGGTAGAACGATCAAAATCAAAAATAAAAACTTTCGATAGGTACACACAATCCTTTTTTTACGCGATACATTGGTTCCAGAAACTGACGCGTAAAAAAAACATCATTTTCATATAATTTAATAAATTGGTTCAAAAATCAAAATATCGCGGAAACAAATATCAAAAATGTATGAAAAACTAAAATTTTGCTCTTGAAATGCTCGCAAAAAAAGTTTTTTTTTACATATTAACCATTATTTTTTTTATTTAATACAATGCGAAACATTTATGTATATATGCATACTTGTATTACCTTTTTTATGTATCTCGTTCGCGTACTTTTGAAAGAAAGTGTTGAATTTTGCTTTGACTTGTTCGATAAAATGCTGATTTTTTCTAGATTCTTGATCTAAGTTGATTATTATTACATTGGATTTGTTTTGATGATCTGTCGGTTAATTATTTCTCTTTACAATAACGGACGGACTTCTAGGGTGCATTTATTTAGTAGATTTAATACATATTCAGCTCTCTGTGTTTGGATAAAATCTGTGGCCGAAACGTGCTATTGTACGAATTCAATAAATGTATTTATTTAAACAAGATTCAGAACAAAAATCCAAGATTTTGCAAAAGTTACCCGTTTCTTCTGTAAAAAAAATTTGGAAGGAAAAAATCGCGAAGCAACGAGTAAATTGCGTTAAAAAAAGAAACGGAACCGTCCAAAAAACTCGCGTAATATCGAAATCGCGTAAATAAACGACTGGATGTACCCTTAATTTTATAGTAAAGTACTAACGTCAGTAGAGTAAGTAGTAAGAGGGGGTGCGGCATTTTCAAAAATAAATAAAATATTTTGTGAGAAATTATATTTATACATAAACAAATTAAGCCACCGTGGTAAAAACACCACATTCATAGTTTATAAATAGTTGAAGTGATTTAAAAACAAAATTAGAGGACATTGGGGGCGGCAAATTCAAGGATCGCCCCGGGCGGCTGGACCCCTTCTTACTCCACTGACTAACGTATTTGCCTCATTGTCTTCATCGGCACAGATCAAGTTTTAAGTTTATATTGTCCACGTAAACCTAATCCGCGGGCCTGACTGACGGAGGATTTTCAGCCAAGCCTGGAGCCGTCCAGACATTTCGTCCCTCTGTCCACTATTAAAATGCTAACATATAAGCCTGCCTTTCCATGAGAAAATTATAATAGTAGGTATCTAGCATTGACACAAGTAGGTTTCAGTGTTTACATAGAAAGCCTCTGGTAGGGGGAAGACTAATGTGAAGCATCAAATCAACAGCCTCCGGGTGATTCTGAAAAATATAATGGATAAGATCTTATAATTTCTTTCGCCATATTGCCTACGCTGTATACTTTAATGCTCTGAGTAAGATTTGCAAACGAGGCCGCTCGGCGCTATCAGTACCTAGTTGTTTTTTTTTTTGCCTTGAACCGTCAATTTGCTCAGCGAATAACGATTCTAGTTCGAAAGTTTGTTTTTGTTTGACCTATTCAAGGAGGATTTTTTTTAACGCTATACGTATATGATACTCGGTACTCTATTTGTTATATTTTAACTTTAATTGTGCACCAACAGTAAAATATTTAGTGACATCATGTTTGTCTATATTTATGTTATTGCTTTTTTGGTTTTATTAAATTAAATTAAACCCAATGTAGAAAAAAGGAAGCCTTTTGCGCTTCTGATGTAATACATCGCATTGTAATGAGTTGATTAATAAAAAAAAACTCTCGCGGCTACCGCAGGGCACCATAAAGAGAGGCGTTAGAGCTGGAAGCGAAAAGAATAGAAATATGATGCGTACTACTTTAAGTTTGGATTTATTTGAGAAACTGGAAATAAACTGATTCAACGACCATTTTTTATAATGAAGTTTGAAAACTGCAATATCTATTGATTCTACAAAACCTTTGAAACTCAGCAAGCACTACAAAACAACAAGATTTAGAAAAAAAGCCAATTAAACGCCATTTGAATACATACTTTCATAGGATGCATTAAAATTGTCAAGAGGAAAAAAAACCTTTAGCAACAATAAATCGATAGTTAAATTCAAAACATTAAATTTCGAAATGTAAAACTTTAGTAGAATAGTTGAATATTGAAAATTTATTAATAACAAATGTGAAATATGAAATTTATCTTTTTTACATTTCTTATAATTTAAATCAACAAACTAATTTACTAAAAATGTAGTATTCTTTGTTTGTTTTGTAAAGTTTGATTGCCAAAGATTTAAAAAAAAATCTTTTCGCTAACTTTTATACATACATAAGTACATACAACAATTGGATGTAAGATGTTTTATGAACTTTATGAATACCCACCTACCTATAACATGCAAACTATTTTTAAAATAAGGTCATTGAATTTACAGTCTTTATTTTTTTGTCAATTACTTGGATTACAAAAACAAATCAATATTATTAATTTTATGGAAAAAGAAATCTTGATAGTGGTCCGTGAGACTAGAAAGGTTTACGTTTGTTGTTTTAAGCCATGTACGAATATTAATCAGATAATGTATATCACTGGTTTTCGTATAAACTTGCTTGTATTCATTGAATTTAAAAAAAAAATAGGTCTGCATATTGAAATCACTATTTAGCCTAATAATTATTGTTTTCATAAACGTCAGTTCAGTCCATAGATAATATACTGTCGTCGCTAAATGTCATACGGATGAATCATTGAAAGTTTTTTCTACATACTTCAAGATTAATGGTGATACCGGGCTTTCAGTTTTTAGGAAAGCAAATCTGGTTAGTTTATATCAATGAAATTAATATTTCTCCAAGATATGTAATCAATTTTATTAAATAATTCAATGGGCCGGAAAGAAAAATACTAACAAATCCCACTCATGTCAAAACACGTAGGTTATCCTAACAAGACTTACGGAGACTTTCAATATTTTTTAAAGGAATGTTTAACTATTTTTTACTATTCTTGTCATAAAAAAACAAATTTTTGAAACTGTGGCTGTGCAAAATATATAATTTTAGGTGTTGATATTTTTGACACGTTCAACAAAAGTTTTCAAAAATGAGCAAAGAAAATATTTCAAAATTTTCAGAATCTGAAGTACGTATGAGGTGTTATGGATTCAGACAGATTTAGCAGAGCCACCACTGGCACAAATGCTAGGCGAAGAGATTTGGACAGCTTTGGCTTACGCGATGAAGGCCCTTCAGTGTTTGGTCGAGGAAGAGGTCGAAGAAATTCAGGTGGATTTGTAGATTTAGGAAATGAGTACCAATATGGGGCTGGTGGCCACCAGGCTTCAGGAGCTAATGAAATATTTGCTGAAGAACAGGTAAAAAAAATATTTCTGAACTATCAACTTTATTGTGTTTCTTTTGGCAAATATGTTTAGAACATGCCAATTTACAAATCAGTATTTTTTTCAAATTTTATTACAAATAAAGTATTAAAAAGCTACAAATTGGAATCATTACATTTTTTGCCAGAGAAAATGCGAAACAGAGATTTCGTGGTGAATCCTTTTCTGATACGACATTTTTATAAAAAAATCTGTATCTCCAAGTATAACGCTGTAATATTGTCGTCTCATGTTTAATCTTATAATATAAATCTAAACGCAAATGAGAGAATCGGCATAAATTTTAAGATTTCTTTCATTAGGAAAACATTGCCCATTCGTGGATTAGACTAAATAATTATGTACCGATTTTTATTCTTTCAAAGGGAGATGTGCCTTGGTGGAGATCAAATTTCTTCATTTCACAGCCTGTTCTTTTTGGAACATGGGATGGAGTTTTTACATCATGTTTGATAAATATTTTTGGAGTCATAGTTTTCTTGAGATCAGGATGGATGGTCGCCCAAGCAGGAGTTGTGAATGCAGTTTTAATTGTTTTGTTCACAGGTTAGTTTTTCCATATCCTGTATTCAATTTTAGCACTATACTATTACATACATATACCGTATTTCACAATTATACGACGCACCATTATTTTTAAATACAACAAATTAAAATATAATGAAAACATTGTTTAAAACTGTGTTTTCCCACCCTTCCTTAATATTTTTAAGAGCTATTGTAATATGTCATTATTTATGAGACATATCCTGAATTTAAAGATGCCCAAATGAGTAAAAACATGTCTCATAATTGAGGCTATTATTTGCAAACCCAGCTTGTTTCAAAACTGTTGAAACATGAACCATGAATGTAATTTAGTAAATAAAAACTTATTTTAAAAGTATTTTTAGAAAGCAGTCTCAACCTGGCTTGATAACATACAAAATGAAATTCAAATTTCATTTTTAACCATTTTGGAATGAGCCGTGAGAGCCGTCTCAATAAGGAAACACAGAAAATACACATTAACATTTTTTTCCTATCGAACATTTCATTTAAGTAATTTTATAATTATACAGAATAATATCACGGTTTTTTTTTTTGCAGTATTTGTGGCCTTAGTGTCAGTATTATCAGCTGTTGGAATTTGTGAACGCTGTCGGATAGAAAGCGGAGGTGTTTATTTCCTTCTTTCCCACACACTTGGATCTAGATTCGGAGGATCCTTAGGACTACTATATTGTTTCGGACAGGTAATTATCATCATAGATAAAGATAAAACTTAAAAATGGATAAGATGGTAAAGATTTCATTTGACATTGCACAATTTGTTAAATATTCGCAAGATCATTTTGTATTGTTTTTACTGATTCAGTAACTTTTTTCCTACTTTACTATGTGAACAAGAATTCTTATCTCCAAATTGACACTCTCTTGCACTAACTAACTTATTGATAGATTTTTTCTCAAAAACATGGCTGATGGTTTATCTTTTCCTAACAGCTCTACTCGATCCTGAAAATTAGGTTTAGAGTTAATGATTAACCTCGATAAAATATAAGGTACAAACTACTCACAACCAAGTTAAATTAAACACCCTTTATTTCAACACTTCATCAATAGTCCTTACATTTTAAGTCAACACAAGCATTAAATTTTTCTATATTCAATTTAGTAAGCAGTTAATCTTACAGTTATTTTGACTTATGTTTGTTTTGAAATAGTTCCTCACAAAATATAATTATTAATTGATGTTTTTTTTATGTATAGGCTGTCGGATGTGCCTTAAATGTACTAGGATTTGGTGAGTCTATGGCCGGTCTCGTGGGTGTGGGAGATAACGTTTGGGCCGCTCGAGGATTTGCAGGAGGCGCTGTACTTTTACTCGGTACAATCAATATTGCCGGAGTAAAATGGGTTGTCAAACTTCAATTCGTTCTCCTCTTAGTGCTGCTGTTGGCAGCTCTAGACTTTATGGTTGGCTCATTTGTACATGTCGATGAGGGTAAGTAAAAAAATCAAATTTTTAACATGAGACACATCAACAATATATGTTATATTAAGTCAAATGTTTTATATAAAAAAAAATTTGCTTTGCCTTAATGTCGTAACACAATCTATGATTCATTCTATTTCAGAAAGCGGCTTTGACGGATGGCTGTATGGTAATATGGGTAACAACACATGGTCAGACTATCGTGAGGGGTATACTTGGTTCACAGTGTTTGGAGTCTTCTTCCCCACCGTAACTGGTATCCTCGCCGGGATCAATATGAGTGGCGATCTCAAATCCCCTTCAACTAATATACCTAATGGATCTCTGGCTGCTATTATAACAGGGTATTTTATTTGCTGAAAACTTCTTATAACTTTGTGTTATAATTTTTTTTTTACAGAATTTCAAAAAGTTGTGATTATACTTATTGATTTGATTTTAAATTTCATGCTAGGTGAATCAAATCTTTCCTGATCGAATTCAACCTAAAATATCATCTATCAATTATGTAATATGTACTGAAATTGTTGTGCATGCCTGGATTGTAAGTGTAGTTTATTATCTTTTGCAGGACATTTTTGTACTTGGCATTTGTTGTAACGCTCGGGGGAACTTGTCAAAGAAAATTTTTACTCGAAGATTCATTCCTCACTGCAAAAGTATCAGCAGTTCGAGTACTGTTATTGGCCGGCTTGTATGTCAGCTCCATGAGTTCTTGCCTAGGAGCCATGTATGGCACGCCGAGAGTCTTGCAAAGTATTGCCAATGAAAACGTTATACCTGGACTTGGTATCTTAGGAAAAGGGGTAAGAAAATATATTACTCTAGATCGGTGATGCACATCCTATTTATGCATTTGACAATTTTTCACGAGCTGCAAAGATTAAAAGTTTTACGGATTATTATATAATATTATCTCTCCCGAGTCTAGGTGTAAAAATCATATTTTATTTGATTGATATCTATACATCAAATTATGGGGCTGGTGGAGCCGAGCTCCAATTTCCCTTTCATCTGGTGTATTTTGATGTTGCTTTTCCCGCATAGCGTCCAGGATTTACCTGGGCGTAGGCGGGTGCGTGGTCTTTGGTTTTTGTTTTGTTTTTGTGGCAGTCGTTCATGTTTTGGTGATCGGGGTTTTAGCAGATGTTGATATCCAAACATGTGAATGTGGGGGATCGGGGGGGCTAAGGAGGTTTCAGTAGGAGGACTCTCCGCGGTCGCGCTATGTTTGTGTGAGGGTAATCAATGTAGTCGTTAAGTAAATTTTTGATAGATTGGTTAGGTCCCGATCCTTGATCACGTCATAAAACTGTCGAAGAAGTTCTATAGTGACATGGCGGATCATCCTAACCATATTTTATTACTTTGCAATGCGTTTTTATAATATTTTAGCAAATGACATGTAATTTCAGACACAAAGCATAGCCTTTTGACAAAATTTTGGAAACTTACTCCAAAATGGGTGTTATGAAAACAGTAAACTAAAAATTAACTACTTATTCATTGCAGACAGTGTCATAAATATTTTTCATTCTTGAGAATACTAACCGAAGTTGATGTAAAAATAAATAATAATATATATTTCATTGGCTAATATTGAAAATTAGTCTTGTGAATTGTTGTCTATAGTCGGAATTGGTGTCAAAAAAAGCAGGCAACTCGGTCTCCTTAATTTTATTTAAATTAAAATACAAAAAAAACTACATATGCATTTTAGTATATTTGAAGATAATATAAAATTTATATCTTTTTTTAAATTGGGGAGTTTGAATCGGACCATTTGTATATGCCAAAGTCTTGTGGTATTTTTTCATGACTCCATAGCCCTGTGTTTTTTGCTGTATACAATTTTCTCTCCAAAAAAATGGTATTGTAAAATATTTATCGCACTATGCAATAAAATGTGGTGAAAACAAAAAGCTCGATTTGATGACTAGTAATACATCTTTTTAAATATGTTTTGATTGATCACTTTTATGGTGTTCAAAGTACAAAGGAACATTGTGTTTTTTCTTAATGTTTTGTTTTACTGGGGCGTAATATTTCAGCAGTGTTTATAAAATATGTATTGACTTCAATATTTTTTCTTTTAGAGAGGACCTAATAAAGTTCCAATTTATTCTATGTCAGTCGTTGCCATAGTGACAATAACATTTATTCTGATTGGCGATATTAACCGACTGGCACCTATTGTAACTATGCCATTCCTCATAACATACGCCTGCATTGATTATTCATATTTTGCTCTGGCGCAAACTTTCGATTTACAACACATGAGAGAAGCAAGGTACAGAATATTATTTGTGATATATTGGTGTAGAATTTTATTTATCCAACTTAATATTCTTAGTTCAGGGTTTTGATCAAAACTTTGTTGGAATTTAGTGCAGAATTTCTTTCTCCAATTCTGCTTACATAACAGACATTTACAATGCTCAAGCTTCTCAATATTCATGTTTTTCTTTAATAATATTTATGGAGTTCAAACCACAAAAATAAGATTGAGCGTAATAATAAAAAAGCTTCAATCACACCTAATTATCATTATTTCAGATTTCAAACTCAAGTCCAACGCTCGTCATCCCAAGATGATTCTACAAGTTCTAATAACTATGGTGCTACAACAAATGATTTGGATGTCCTTTTTCCTGAAAGAACTAGGCATAAAAATTTAGCGGTAATTAAATTAAACTTTTTTCATTCAAGTAAATAGCATTTGATTTAATTTTTCACACAAAACTTAAAACAAGAAAATATCTCTTAAAAATCAAACCTTAACAAAAGTTTCATAATTTGTTGACTCTAATATTGTGTCCTCTGTATCTTTTTATAGAATTCTATTTATATGTTTTGCATATTTTAATTAGGGAGGGTCTTCACCCCCAGATGGTTACCCCCCACAAAATGGAAATACTGAAGAAATCACTACATTAGAAAACGAACCGATTACACAGAGAGCGCGTACTACAAATATCCATTCAAAAACAAAAAACTGGTATTCCAGTCTTTGTAATCGATGGTTTTCTCTGGGCGGGGTAGGTATTGTTTGCATGTAACTTTACTTCTAATATTATGCTTTATTATAATGAAATATTTTTTTAGCACATGTGCTTCGAGCCTACCATAGTGGTTTTTCTGTTTGTAGTATAGAAAAAAACAGATTTTTAAATATCCATTTGCTTGTTACAATTGAAATTGAATTCTGTTTGCCTGAAATTAGGACAGACACTTCAAAACTTAAATTTATTTTCCCTTCATATGTGATATACTTTTCATCGTAATAAGTCTCATTTGGTTACCTGAATGGTGACAAATTTTGTTATTTTTCACATTAATCACAGGTCTTTTACTAAATTGTCTTATTATTTTTCAGGTTGTGGTTAAAATAGTTATAATGTTTTTGGTGCACTGGGGTTACGCGGTCGGCTGTCTCATTGTCGTCTGGCTTGTTTGGCTTTATGTCGGAACTGCTAATCCTGCCGTAAAACCGGGCAGAACTGCTGAATTTAAATTTCTCGTGTGGCTGAAGAGCGTTTGTCTCGTAGCTGTGGGGTGAGTCACATTTCATTATTTGTACATGGATACTGTCGACACTAAAAATAATACACGCATAATTGATTCTAATATTTCTAGAAAGTTTCAATAAATAATAAAAAAAAAATTACAGGAAAAAGTCTATGTCGTACGAGCAGTTTGTCGTGACGCCCGTCCACCCCGGTGTCGATGTGAGCTCGTCACAATTAAATGAAGACAATGAAGACTTTGCTTCCAGAAGAAGATATCATCAGTCGGCGACAGTACACGGCCACTATGTCAATGTTGAAGACTAATATTATTATTTATTTATTTAACACCAAACATATCCATTTTAAATATAATATTTATGGTGAAATGAATTGAAATTTTTACAGACCACACAGAAAATAAAACACTATTTATTTAACTACTTGTAATATGAACTGAGATTACAATTATTTTTAGATTAATCAACTTTTGTATTGATGTTTTATCACCGAGATGTTGTGAGTAATTTATTAAGAAATTTTGATAATTCAATATATTAACTGTAGAACACAATTTAAAAATAAATCACGCGGCTGTTAACATTTTTAATACTAGTTTAATCTTAGACAATAAGCTATATAACACAGTTATTAACGTTCTTATGTCATTGTATTAATTGAAGAGATATTCACTGCCATCAGATAAATAATCTACTTTATTGAATTCATGGAGAAAAATGTACCTTAATTGTTTTGCATTTATAGATATAAGAATTTTAGTTTTCAACTGGTACATTATATAAATCTTTAAAGTTGCAACAATTAAGTACTAATTGCAATGCATACTAATATGATTGTATGAAACTTTATTGTTCTTATAGGTCATTACTGTCCTTGTTAACCTACATGCTAGAGCAGAAACGCATAATCATACAAAACTCCAGATACTTTTTTAGAGTTTAGTAATTTATACCATCACTTAACAGTCGGTACAGTATTTCACAGAAAATGAATTGCGACATTTTTGGATGGCTATTTTGTTTTAAAGACTATAACAAAATATTTATTAAATGAATTTAAGAGAACAAACATGATTTATAGATCATTAAAATCAATAAAATCTTTTCCAGATATTCTATTTTGGATGTCTGAATAACATTGTTAGGTGTGCCTTTTCAGGGTTATTAAATACATTGATTCATCACATAACAAAAATTGTATGTACTAAAAAAAATTAAGGAAAAGTATAATTTTGTTTGTATAAATTTTACTTTAATATCATTTAAGTAAAGTTATTTATAATTGTAAAAAAAAGTGAAAACCATGGTGGATTTCGGGTATACTGGGGGGGACATGTACTATGGAGGCCTCAGAGAACCTCAATCCTGCTTTACTATTCTTTCAACCATTGGGATTCCAGTCCTGGACGACCATCGGGTACTATCCATAGGGTGTACTCAGCAAAACTAAGTCAGTGAAGAAATTAAAGCAATCTGTGGTCGACAGGGAATCTTCGAGGCACTGTGTGATAAGCATGTGTTCCACAGATGTACTCGAAGAGATAAAATATTATTGATAGGTAAAACGTTTGAAACATCTGCAGATTGGGACCAACACTGTGGTAATAGTTAAATGACAGATATATATATATATATATATATATCTATGTGTAAAATTAATAATATTTATTCGAGATGTTAGGATCATTTACTTATCACTGTTTTCAACAGGTGCTAAATTTAAAGGGGAGGTATGATTAAAATTGTTGATTCGTACAAAATTCAAGACTTTCCAGCCAATGAGGGTTTTCTTTCCCACTGAATTTAAATTGATTAAGAACCAAATGCTATTTATGTGTACATGTAATACCTAAACATTTCAATCAACGAGGCATTAAAGCTCCAACATTATCAAATTAGCAGCTTTGTGAAATGTAAAAAAAATAAAAAGTTGTCTCTTTATTTCAGTATTAGAATTATCAGAAATACTCAGTTTTTTAAAATGAAATATGATTTTACTGAACATTATAAAATTAATTCAGGCTGTGGGGTTTTTAATTTATTCAGAAGCGCATTAAACATCTCTGAAACTAATTTTGAAGTGCTATAATACACTTTTTACTGAATTATTATAAAGCAAATTGTTTAAAATGTTCAAATAAACTGCACAAAGATATTGAACTGTTTTTCTTTACATATACATAGGTGGCTTAATATGACAAACAGCAATAAATGTAACTAATATTTTGAAAATATATATATTCATACAAATTTACTAATGAATTTAATTTTATACCTGCTCAGTTTTTTCCACTGATTTCCTTCCATGCACGAATACTCTACAAAAAAACACCATACATAGAAATTTCTGTTCCCCTTATTAAAAACTCGACGCTAAATACTAATAAAAAATATTTTTAATCTCCAAATGTCATCAAGGGTGCCATACATTTCTCTGGTTGGAAAAAAGCAAAAATTTCAATAATTTGAATATTTTATCATTGAATAACATGTTTTAGATTAATTTCTGTTGAATATAGAAAATATTATAAGTATTTAATATTGTTATATGAATATAAACATGAAGTAAATTTTCCTCAGCGACGTGCGGGTTTCTGTAAAGTATTGAATAATCAATATTTCTGTCGATGATCATTGAATTACTGTTAATCTACATTGGAATTTGAAGATTTTTCTAACTTATGATTATATTTGAACTAATTTGATATTTGTCGATACATGATTATGTTTCATAAAAGTCTTAAAAAGGCTTGTTTCTTTCACAATAAATGTATGTATTTAATTTTTTAAGCATAAGAAACATTTATAGCTTGGCGGATATGTAACAGTAAAGAGAATCAATTCTGCCAGTCCATCCTTGATTTGTTGAAAAGAGGGTCATTCGGTCCAGTAGAAAACAAAATAAATATAAATAACATTAGTTTACTAAAATATGTTGTGGTTTTATGTTTATTTCAATGAAATAAAATACAATCTACAGAAACAATAATAGTAAATCCTACAAGCATGTCAAAATATTTAAAGACGGTTAAATTTTTATCTCGTGATCTTTCAGCTTATATACAGATTATTTTTCAATTATTTATAGGAAATATTAACTTAAGTATTTGATAACATATCAAACTGTCACATGACTGAGCAAACTATTCTAGGGTTGGACAATATTGCCATACAAAAAAATCACTCATAATTTCATATTGATCAGTGGAATTTTGGGTTCCCATGAAAAATAAGATGCTTGAAATATTTCAAACAAAAAAATAAATATTGTTGTCATGCCACTCTCAGCGTGTAATTGTGCAAAGCTGGATTCTCCTAATACACTGAAATTAAAACCGATGATATTCCAGACATATTTATTTAGGAGGTGATATCCTCATCATTTTTTCATTGATAAGCACAGGGTTACGGCTGTGTTTATAGTACATGAAAAACAGCAAACCATTTTTTTAATTTGATCTTTAAACAACTTTTTCTCTAATTTTTCTGTGTTGCATTAAAATTATTTAAATATGGTTCATAAGATTAAACCTTTCCTTAGTAAATTTGATTGGGAAAAACTGTTTTGAACTGCATAGATTTTAACTTTCAAAATACTAAAAGTTAAATTCAAATATTTTGTAGCTTACGTTTTTGTAATATTTTGTAAAAATATTGAATACAAAAACATATTCATTCAAAATATTTCCAAAAGAAAAAACAATTCAATGTGCATAATATAGTGATTTTTTCAAATATTCAACATTCTCTAATTATCGCCCACATGAAAAAAATGTTGCAACCGCCTAATTATTGCATGCAAAATGAGGTGGATTATCTATGAAATCCTTCCTGTAATGTATTTACAATTTATTACAAGTCTAATGTTTTCCTTTGTGAAGTTATGAGCTTTGCACTCAAAAAAATCAAAATGACCAAATTTTGATTTTTCAGTTTATCACACATCCACAAAAAATTGTAAGCTTATTGTATTTATACAATTTGACAGCAATATTATAAACACATAGCGAATATTAATCATAATATAATTATATGAATCCATCAAGATTATGTATTTTAATATTTACATGTTAATTTGTATAGGTATAAAATTCAACCCGAAAATAATTTTAGAAGATATCGAAGACCCTAGAGTGGGGATTTTGACCAATTATGAACCTTTTTTCCATTTTTCACCCTGTGCGAATCCTGTCATTGGTTTTCCTGATATGCCACATGTACCGATACCTACTCTTCCGTTGGCATTATCAGGAGAAGCGAATATGCTTTTTATTTTTCCACCAGACTTTTTAACAGACTTCGCATTGAAGGATAGCCACTTGTTTTTTTCCGATTCTCTATCTTCTTCAATCTGCTTGAATCGTTGCTGTTTTTTCTGCTTTTTCTTTTTTAAGTACTCCCTGTTGTGAACTTTCCCTTGTCTGAAAAAAGAAATACGAGATCACTTATATTATTCTGATGTCACTGAAGTGGTACCTTTACTGATGGCAAATATACAAATTTGCAGGGTTTGTTATCTAATAACTTAATTAAATCAAACACATAAAAAATACTGAACATGAAATTTTACAGTAGCTTTTAAGACTGAATTAATTTCATCCATCTTTAAAGTCCCTTTAACAGAAAATAGTTATAATGTAACAATGTATCAAATATTTTAAATTTAAAATCGCTCAGATAAACTCGAAAAGATTGACATAACAAAAAAAACCCGATTATATTGATGTGTTGAAAATTCATACAAAAAAAAATCGACATTTGAAGATACACATAACTGAAAATTGAACCAGGAAACTTCTGATTGCTTAGCCAAGGTTACCATGTCACCGCGTCATAGAAGGTTACACTCACAAAGATCTGATACATCAGTCATACAAAGATAACTCAGATGTCTAAACCTACTTAAACCTTTGCATCAGACCGCTTGCGTTGATAAAATGTCATTCCCTTACCTACTCACTGATGCCAGATGTGGAAGAAAAATATGAAAGATATGGTGAACTTAGTAAAAGTATTGAAGCTAACATACAATTTGGTGAAACAAACATTTTTTTACAATATTTCTGTGTGCAGCCTGTGCGGGGATGGAAAAATGTGTCATATAACATACCGTCGATGCCCATCAAATATGGTCTATGTGACTATGTGTACCCATAGTCACATGTACTATATTTGATGTGCATCGACGATAAATAAAAATAAGGATGCAAAAATAGTTTGACTTACTTGTTGGGACCGTCATCACCAGAATCTTCAGCAGATCTTTTTACGCCTGTCGTAATATCTCTAAGGTCGTCCAAGTCACAAATTTCTCTCTGATTGTACTGAATAAATATCACTTTAGCACTATTATCACCCAATTCTTCGATATTACATTCATAATACCTGAAATAAAAAGACTCAAATAATAACCCCAGATTGAACATATTATGCAAGCTTTCTCCAACAACACATTTACAAAGAATCATATTTTTTCAAAACACTATTATTAATATCAAATTGATATACTGCGAAAAGATGCCGTGTGCGGAAACTTTACTATAAACCAAAACTTGGTATCAAATGCAATGCACATATTTTATTATATGCAGGGCTTTTTTTACCCTGTAACGCGGCGGAACGGCGTTCCGGTACCTTTTTTTCTCGAAATTTTAATAAATGTTCATAAAATTTTGTTTTTTATATTTTAAAAATTTCGTTTCTTTTCTTGGAAGCCATTGACTGTTAATCCTTTTTGAATATATAGGATATCATAAATTAATGTCATGCAAAAGATTATCAGGTGTGTACTTTCTTAGAAAGGGCGTTTAATTTATGCACTGAATTCTATTCCCATTTCTTCAAGTGAATGTGAACGCGGGTTTTCACAAATGAATTTAATTATCAGCCCAATGAGAGCTTCGTTGATGACCAAAACAGTTTCGTCACTTTTGTTTATTAAACTCGTCGGACCACCTTTGATACTTTTTGATCCTTCAAAATACGTTGATCAATGGTTACTAAGAGGAAGACATTCGGCCACAGACACCAACACAAAAAAAAAGAAATAGGGACCATTTACCTGACGAAAATTGGGAAAAACTGTGGAAATCATTGTAATTAGAATAAAATTTTGGAAAGCGTTTTTATTAAATTACATAATTTTTTAATGTTATGTTACATAATGTATGTAATGTTCTTTGTTTAAGTTTCATTTGAAATTTCTAAAATAAATACAAAAATATGTATATTTTGTTTTATTTTCTATGCATTATATGAATAGCCGTCTTTAATTCTATCAAAATGATATTCGAATATATAAAAAATAATATACCTTCTGAGAAAATGTGCGTTCCGGCACCTTTTTTTTCAAAAAAAAAGCACTGATTATATGTATAGCTAAACTTGATTAAAAATTCACTATACAATAACTATAAAAAGCAATTAAAGCTTCTATCCTATTTTAAGGACACATCGTTTAATTTTTATTAAAAAAACTTGATTATCTACTTGTAAACACTGCTTCTCTTGCCTCAGTCGCATTAAATATTTGTTGTATCATGTGAACCGTTTCAATAACAAACACATAATATGCAGATTTAATCATTATTTTTTTACATATAAGAAGTCAATAAAAAATAAATGTTGATGGTAGCTGGAATTATGCAATGAATAAAGACAGTATAGTATTTTTGGTTATCCTTTACTTTAGAGTAGAAAACTCACTGACAGATAATCCATCATGGCCGCCGCGTTAATGCTACCAATAGAAAAACATATGTCACATAAACAAAATATGTATTATTAGGAAAACCTACGTCACATAAACCAAATATTTATTATTATTGTTATTATAATTTCATTCTTTATTTTACGTACCTAAGAAGCGTAATTGTCTTTAAGAAGCGTCAGAAATACTCCAAAACCACTAAGCGGAGTGCGAAACGAATTCCTTATACTGTCATTAATCTACTCACTCACGTCTACGATAAATTTCTGGGATTGAGGTCTACCTTTCCATCACGGTAAATTGAAAACTAACAATATTTATGTTGACATAAAGAATGAAATTATAATAACAATAATAATGAATGTTTTGTTTATGTGACATATGTTTTTCTATTGATAGCATTGACGCGGCGGCCATGATGCATTATCTGTCAGTGAGTTTTCTACTCTAAAGTAAAGGATAACCGTATTCTTAGCTATTAAATCAAATTAAATTATGTTATTATCATTATATATCTCCTCTCTATCTGTTCAGGATATGGTTAATTTTCGGCGATAAAAAGAGTAGCAGGTAGTGAAGCATATTTACCTATCTATTTGTAAGAGAAAATTGCGGTGGCCAAATCAAGAACCACCCCGGACGGTGATACCTCTTTCTACACCATTGTTTATCGGGATATAATCAAGCTTGCGCTAGCGCTTATGCGAACAGTTTCCACGCATCAATAATTTTTAAATTCAACAAAACTTATCAATTATGTTTTCCTAAACTTACTCTCCATCTCGATCCCATTTGGCAAGGCATTTGTCCCCTACTTTCCATTTCCTTTTTTTGGAGTTGTAACTTTGGCTTCCATCTCCGCGTTCAGCAGCCAGAAGAGACGCCGTAACGTCATCTTCATCGTTATCCTCTTCGTTCGCCCCCGCCGACCCTCGGCTGTCTTCCGAGAACTTAACTATATCATCTTGCTGAGTTTTTATAAGATCTTGGGTGAGCTCTATAACCTCTTCGAGATCTGCTTTCAATTTTAGCAATTCGTTATTATCAGAGTCTGTCGTGAGTGCAGCTTCCACCTGTGATACAAATATCCTATTATTCTCGTCCTTATTGCGGGTATACTATTATGATTACCTACTAAATATTATGGTAGAGAAAAAAAACCTGTTGTAATTGGAGTTTATAATTTCGCAAATCGTCGTCCATGGTGGAATTACCACGTTTTCTTTTGTGCGGGATTCCTGGCCCTTGAAGGCAGCAGCAAAATACCAGGTAGTCTACTAATTTATAATCACATTACCACTAGGTAAGCAAGGTAAAACAGGCAAGAGATATTTTATTATATTGTGATGACAATCGCCATAGACAATGTGTTCATAGACGATAAATAATGAAATATTTTTGGGCCCATAGACAGAGGCTGTTTTTCAAAGACAATACAATATATAAAATGTCGTGATTTTTTTTAATCATTTTTTCATGTTCTATTCTCATACAATGCAATTATAGTAGAACCTCGAAAATAGTAATAAGTGCGTGAAAGCAATGAAGGCGGGACAAACCCATAATTATTCAATTCCTTGAATTATGTTTATTATTTCCACCAAAGTCTTAACATTCTTTATGCGAGGCGATTAAGTTACGAGCTAAACTATATTTTTTTGTTGAGTTATTCAGTGGTAGAAACATGCTGGTAAAATTACCAAACAGTTCTATGGATTATTGTTTGAACAGGATAGCTACATATAAAATATACTAGTTTATAGTTACATACATTGGCCATACTTCTGAGCAGGATTACAAATATTCGAAAACCGATCAATCAAGGTCAAATTTATAAGGAACCATACAATAAATAAAAGAAATCAATAAATGCAAAATTTTCAACATTGTTCTGATAAATGTTTAGCTAAGACTTTAAAAACATAGTTTTAAATAATTTAATTTTGAAATTCCACTTTATAAAATATGCAGTACCATTTAAAGCATAAGGAAGCTCTGCTATGCCTAAAGTAATAGAGATTTATAAAGCTGTGTTGGTAACAAAAAAAAACTTCATAATTGAAAACTTACTACATTCTTGATCTTTTGCAGAAAATGACTAGTATAATCTTATAAAAAACTACGCAGTCACTATCACACTCTAGTGATTAAATAAGCAGTTCAGATTGGTAGTTCTAAATTAAGAAATCCGAACAAGCGCTTTTCTTTTGTCTACACCAGAGGTGGGGAACCTTTTCTTCTCTAAAGGCCGCATTCATTTTTCTGATTCGACGTAAGGCCGCAATAAACATTGACTATGGAATTTTTGGCTGAAAACAGGAATTTACGGTCAGAATATGTCAGGAATTTACGAATGTACATGAATTACAGAATTGGCCAGAAGGTCACACAAGAGTAGCCAAAAGGCCGCAGGTTCCCACGCCTGGTCTACACATTAGTTTCTAGTGTTCAATAAATCATTTCTTCTGAATTTTGTGTGCTGCTATGTATAATTTGACTACCCTAGTGCTACTACTAATGAGATTATGGCTCACCAAGCGTGTAAGCCCACAAGCCACACTCTGTGTTGTGCAATTCTATGTTTGTCTTTCTAACATTAATTGGCAGCCACAGCTAAACTGAGAATTAGACTGAATGTCGCTGTCTAATTACTGAAGGTTGACTTGTGGTAGAAAAACCTGCTTGCACGATTGACAGGCATCATCCATGTATATTACCTACATCTGTGTTGCATTGCACTAGGCTCTCATGTTTCTTAGAAGGAATCATCTGATTAATGACGGACAGCCACATACCCTTCAATAATTAGTGTAATGTATTTTTAGGAGCTTCGGACCATTATTTTTTTAAAATTCTGTTTTCGTCCCGGTTCAAGTAAAATAAATATATCAGGTTGGTTACGGATATTGTTCCAGAAAAACGATTTTTACGGTTTTCTGTTCAGTTTCGGCTTGAGTACTTTTTTTAAGAACTTCTCGAGCACGCTAGGTAAATAATTTGTAGTGAAATATACTTGAGTTTCATAATGAAATTCTGTTTTTACAAATAAAGTTATTAGTATAAAGGGAGTACTCACAGTAGCGTAGTATAAGGGGTGCGATAGTGGCGGGGCGGCATTTTCAAAAATAAGCACAATATTTTTCGATAAATTATGTTTATATATATATATAAAAAATTATGCCACCTGTTGTAAAAACTGCTAGTTCATAAATAAAAAATAGTGATTTAATTAAAAACAAAATTAGAGGATATTGGGGGCGGCAAATTTAAGGACCGCCCCGGGAGACAGGACCCCTTCCTAGATCACTGAGTACTCAGATTATTGTCTGTCTCAGAATCAATGTGTCTGTTAGTGTAAGGTACAAACCAAAATCAATTTAAATTTTTATCATGGTCATTTCATACAATAATTTGATAATCTCTCTATTTATATATGCATGTCATGTACGATAATGAACATTAAAATGAAGACAACATAGTGGAAAAATGACACTTTTATACAATATTATAACATAATGTTAGCATATGCAAGAAAAAACAAGAGTATTTTTTAAAAATAATTTTAATAAAAATTTGAATATTGCAATATAAACATAGCATTCAACCCATATTTCACTTGATGCTCTAAAACTAAAATATGCGCAATTCATATTACTATCCAATTCGAAATAGTTTTCGGTAAACAAAGTTAGTCTATCTTGGATAGTTTATAATAAATATTTACTTATTTTTCTGCAAGTCAACTAAGGAATGGAATAACCAGCTCAAAAATCTGTAAATGATCATTTACTTTGCTAGTGTTCGTTAATATCAATAAAGCTTTATCAACATATTATTGTGTTGTAATAGATGTAGAATAATGAAATAATCTGTGTGATAGAAAATGTTATTTTGAAATTTATTGCACATGACAATAACTGCAAGTAAGATTATTATTGAATTTTAAATGGCACTCTTCACAATTCTAACTATGACAGCTATTCAAGGGACGTGTTCAGTAGTAAAGCTGAATCTCTGAATGTGTCATAAAGGAGTGCTATTAAAATTTGAGTTTCCAATAACTTTACACATATCTGACTTTTAAACATACTAAAGATAGTGGATAGTCTAAGGGCAGGATAAGTATAATAATATCATTAGCAATGGCTGTATATTTCTTTAAAAACTCATGTTGCTTTGAGCAAAAGCACTGGTCGAGTGAAGCCGGCTTAGCTTAATTTTTATTTTCATTTGTAAAGATATTATAATGATTAAATTTTCAATATTCTATATTATGTATTATGTATATATATATATATTTACAATTTTTGTTGTGACTCTTAGAAGGATATTTTAAATAAGATGCATCTTTTATACATGCACGGTTGTCTATAAGGAAATTTTAAACTTTTGTATGATTATTTAGAACATTACATGATGAATAATATATGAATTATCTTTTTAATAAATACTCACGGGTATTCAGTTTCTTTATGCTTTTGTCATAACTTCTACATATGATACTTGTGTCATTCAAAACGTAGATATACCGATTTTCTTCAAATATTATTACTTCTATTTGTGTTGTGAGAATATTTATGTTTTTGTAAAAAGCACGGAGTACAAATTATTTGTCACTGTTTGAAAATTAAAGTGCAGAAGATCTATTGGTCGTTGTTTTCTTAAAAAAATATCACCAAGAACAGTCTTAAATGCTGTTTATAATTTAATGCTAATGAAAAATGTATCGGTTTATTAGACAGAATATATTTCAGAAATATGCATTGTTATCTATTTGAATAAAATTTTAATCAAGTTCGGAAATATCCTTAAGGTCTACTGAAGTGCTTAAAGTATGGAAAGCAGTGTTATGGAATAATTTGGTCAGTGTTGTGGTCAATACTTGATGTAAATTATCCAAACTACATTTGAGAAAATCCTTTCTTAAAGCTTTTACCGCTTTTAATGTGAGATCACATTTTATATAGATATTCATTATCCGCAAAGTAAATTCTAAAGTAGATACCTACGCAACTTTTTCATCATAGACATATAAGTTTTCAATATTGGTGTTAAAATTAATGGTCTTATTTGTCAACTCAGTGGATGTAGTAAAACATCACTGCTATATATTTACATTTTAAACCATTATTCTTGAATATTCCTATATATAAATAGGGTCATTTATGTCTATTCACCACAAATGTGCATTGTGAATATTCAATATCAGCAATGGCTTGTGATAAAATCCTGTATATTTTATTTAAATAGGACTGATAAAATAGTTTATAATAAATTTAGTATACAAATTGAGTGACCAATATAACAATATTATCCATTTATGTCCCTAATGATAAATTATTTAATTTAAAAAGCCTTTCTTTAATTGTGTTACTTAAACATATCGAAACATTATTTAATAAATTTACATTATTACAATACAACGATAGGTACGAATCGAACATTAATATTATAGGCTGTAAATTAAATTAATAATAAATTATTATTGAATAAAATGAACAATAAATTTTCTTTTGGCACAATTATATTGACAGATAAGAAAAAGGTTTCACAAAAAATAAATATTTGAGTGCCATTACGAATCCAAATATTTCATAAATGAAAAATAATAAAAATATTTTTTATATCACTATGACATAAAATTGGCGCAATATCCACATTCGATATGAAGTCATTTTTACAATAAGAATAATTTGATTGATGTTTTATTTTGATGCAATGAAGAATACATTTGTTTATTTACAAAAAATACAGTAAGTAATATCTGAAATGAGTAATTAAATACAATTCAATTGTACTATATACCACAAGTATTTTTATTATTGTAAGCGTCATTTTTGTGCCCTAGATAATTTAATATTTTCTCTTATTTACTTACTATTTACTTTGACTTACCGTTTTTAACTTACTCTGAGGAAAACTTTATCGAAAGCCATAAGCGTTTATTAATTTCACATACGCTACAATAATACTATAATGCATTTTAAAATTCGTTTATATTTTACATAATTAAGTTATGTAAAATTGATTCCATAGTTTTAACTAGTTTATAAGGGACACTTGCATGGACTGACTACTTTTATGTATCGAGTCGAGTTGCTCCCAATTTCAGCAGATTAAATATCTTTAATCTTTATACCGTTCTGTATGCCTGTCCCGTTAAGTATAATATGTACAGAAGTAAACTTTTTTCCGCTTATATTCATAAATGGTCATCGATAAACAAATAAAAATGATTATGGCCCCTTATATTTTATCTTGAGTACAGTGATATTACTATAATAAAAAATAAGCAAAGTTTAACTTTTTTTAAAATTTAATGCTTTATAAATTTTATAGTTCAATAAAAGAATCGAAATATATCAAACGCAAAAATGTTATTATATCATTTCTATCATAGAAAAAGTCATCTTGGAAATATATTGTGGCTAAATAATAAGTATTTTAGTTACATTAAATACAATTTAAGGATTTAAGTTGGAGTCACCAAATGCTACTGCTGCTATTTTTTTAATTAACTATGAATCCAAACAGTTAATAATGTTGAATTTGACTACTTGAAGATTGATTCGTTGAATATATTAATTATAAATATAAAATGTAGAACAATATATATAATACTTTTTCAATAATAATGAAAATCATTTGTAGTAATGAGTGAATATTTTTAGTTGAAAGGTTGACAGAAGTCCTGGTTATATTAAAAATTGTGGCATAAGTGCAGCATATTACGTTTTATTTTTTTAAGATATTATTTACCCACCAATAATGAACAGTGAAACCATTTTAGTGATGTATGAAGTATAGATTTTCTGTATATCAATAGAAACAAAACATTTTTTTAATCTTAATATAAGTATAACATCAATGGCCGGATGAACAACTAAGACAGAAAACAAGTTTTCGTTTTATGAAAACTTTGCTTTCAAACAGATACTGATACCATAAGTTATCCACTTCTATAACATTAAAATTTTAAATACTGGCATAAACTAGGGATGTCAGATTTCTTCCAAGTTAAACCGGGACATCCGATTTGCCGATCAGCGTGACTCGTTTTTTTTTTAGCCCTTACAAGAATTTCGAATCCAATATCTCAAAATTTACCGATTTCCTCTAATAATCAGTGTGAGTCGTAAACCGGGACATTTGGGCGTCTCGAGAAGTTTGTTCGGGACACGAGACTCAAAACCGGTGATAATCCCGATTAATCGAGACATCTAACAACCCTACATAAACACATAATTGTGATTTGTGTGTATTTTCACTAAGTTCTTGTAAGATTATCCGATTATATTTATCTGTTATATAATACTTTTTAGGCAGCATTTGGCTTATATGCTTCAGAGAAATGTGAAGATTCTAGCTTACTTAGAGTGGCGGACGTCCTGTATTTACGGGAGATGTTTTGTTTTCTAATATTTTGTTTGCATGCTCACATAAAGTCGGTTGTGACAGTTAAATGACCCGCACTGAAATTTTTGTTGTTAAAAAGCTGTATAAAAAATTTAACATGACCACACAATGTGTCTGAAATACCATGCATAAATGGACCAATTCTTTCTCCATTGTCAATGTATAAAAACAAAAAAAACAATTATTTAAATGTTTTATTAAAGATAAACTAATCTAATAAAAGCACAACATTCAGATGAGTGCAATAAACTTGATATTATCACAATGGAAAAAATGATATTGTTTATATTATAAATAACTATGGTAATGTCAATTGTGGATTTTTTATAATCAAATAAAAGAAAACAAAGGGTGCCAAGTTAGCGTTGAAGTTCCACTTCTAAATTTTGCATAGCAGCAGTTTGTTATAGTTATAAAACAATATACAAAGGTAAAAATAAATAATTATTATTATGTTATACACGCCATATATCATGGCAAAAACAAATCATCTTCTTTTTTCTTTCATTACAATTTCCAATTAGAACATCTTAATTTTTCTAGGTTAGGTAAGGTAAGATGGTATCAGAGCAGGCTCGTGGCTAGTGCGAAGTGTGCAATGCACACAGGCGCACTATCCACATATTTAGTTTTGGTTTTGAGGGGCGCCAAAAGCAACTTGCATACAGGTGCAGAAATCCTAGAGCCGGCTCTGGGTGGTATTAATAAATATTAGTAGGCCTCAAGCTAAACCATAAATGTAAAGGTAGACCTCACACTAAAGTAGCACCATAAAAAAAAAAGAAAAATGAAAAGCGTTCATTCAAATATATTTGATTTCCAAAATGTACTATTTTATTATAAAATGTGAAAATGTCTTTCCACCGAAAATGTCCCGTATTCGTATTTTCTAAGCCTGACCACCCTAAGTTTACTAAAACAATCAGTGGTAAAAAAAAAACATAATTGCTTGACATTGTAGTTATTCACCCGGCCACAGATTTAATGGATTATGAAGCTCTCCGTTGTATCAATAATTTCTACAAAAAAAAATGGCAGATTTAAAAAAGACATATACCGATAGTAAGATAAGCTCAAGATATTTTGGCAAGTTTGCTCAATAATAAAAATAAGACTGTCCAGGAGAGTCATTTGCATTAAACAATTGGTCTATAATAAATACTAAGGAATTTTACTATGTCTATTTGCTAGGCAATGGACCTACTTAAAATACACTTATTTTAAATATAATAATTTACAAGCACAGCCAATTATGTCAATCAGCTATCTAAGATATTCATTAACACAATATTTATAATATAGTATAAATATATTTTTATATAGTTCAAACAAGTAAAAAATCAAAAGTTCACACTGAAAGTAGAAAAATTTCATTTTAAATCCAACTCAAAACTTGACCAACGTTTATTGTTTTAGGATGAGAAATTTTATTTTAAAAGTGAATAATGACACAAAACCTTTTCACTCAAAACTTTAAGTTTACAGCAGCACTTCTCAAACATTAAATCAAAGCGACAGTAAAAACATGATTAATTTCAAAACTACTTTGCACTAATACAATGGCGGGTTATGCACTTGGGGTCCCCAATTGCAAAATTTGGAGGACCTATTTTTCAAATTACTAGAACTGAATTTAAAATATTATATCCGTTTTATAGAATGTATATTATTTTGAGGCGCTCCTCGTGTGCTTATGGTATAATTCGCCACTGCAAAAATAACATGTTTACAAAGTGTGTAAGTAAGTCATTCCAAATACCTTACTAGAATATTATTTTTTAATTAAGTACGAAAAAAGTGTTTATTTCAGCACCGTTTCTGACAATTTGTTAATGGCTGTTTAAAAAACAATTTAAAAAACGATTATTAGTATTTCAATTGATGAAAAGTGTTTTATAATTATGCAATGTTGTCTTTCTGAGTCCTTCTGTTGATCATCAATTTTCTCATGACACACTTGGTAACTCTTTGCAACATAATAGTTTGAAAGTGCTGCTTTGTAATTTAAAATAAAGGATATTGTTATAGATAATATCTTTGAACTGACCACTCACATAAAAATAAATAAATAAAAAAATTATGTGTCACTCAGACGCCTCACAAACACTATGATATTAATTTTAATGATAGAAAGAAACTGGTATTCAGAATATCAGTCCATATTCGAAGTTGACTATCAATTAAAACACAATATAATGTCATAAACCACTCTCAAAAACAAAAACAATGACAATGAGGCAGATGGTATATTTAGTATTGTCTATCATAAAATTTAAAAAACTCAAAATTAATAAAATTAGTTTGTAAGCATAACGGCTTTCATTTCATTCAATAATATATTTAATTATTTCGATTAACTAATCAATACTAACTAAGAAAAACGATTGAAATTTATTTTTCTTTACGCACTTATTCATTATCATTTCTTATATGTATGTGAATTATTTTATAAATAATAAGCATCTCGTTAAATAAATAGAAAGATAAAAGCATAAATTATAATTTCTGGGAAATGATGGAAATTTTTTAATGGATGCTTCATGAAAGTGTTTCATTTGCACACATTTATGTTAACAAATAATCTCGAAGATCACAAACATAAAATGTATTGTTTTATTCGTTTTTTTGATAAACTATAAACCGAGTGGTTGCTATAACATAAATATTTCACACAAATACTTAATGTGAACTGTATAGATCTTAAAATGCAAATTGCTTAAAATTCTAGGTACAGATGCTTCATTACGTGCTACACTTTTTTCTATCTGAAAATTAACTAAACGCCTCTAAAAAAAATGCTATTCTGTAGAAAATTTAATAACAAATATAATATCAGCTAGAAAAAGTTAACATGACTTGTCAAATGGACCTTTTTAAAACAATCGTAGAGCAAGATTAAAATATGGTGATGAATTTTCGTAATTCGCACAAATTATCTGTTTGCTTGATTTCAATGTTGGGTTTTTTGATGTTTTCGTATCCGCAATAAAACTTTCTAGAAGACATTCTAAAGCACTTTCTAGGGCATGTCCCCCCCCATAACGAGAATTTATTTTCCATTTTTCTAATTTATTAAAACTTTGTGAAATGGGCTCTTTAATTGTTTAGTTAACTATGTTATGTATTGACTATTTTTATATAGATATATTATTTTTAAATCATCTATTTTTTAACGCATTATTTATGTATCATGTTAATTTTCAAATATAATGGCCCCCTCTTCGGACAATTTCTGGATCCACCACGGCTAGAGCATTGGTTAAGCATGAGGATTGGTTTCTGCGGAACTTAGTTGATTTTCGGGGAGAAAAAGAGTAGCATGTATTAAAGCACATTTATCACAATCTACTAAGAAAATGTAATTTTAAAAAATCTAATAAGGAGAGGGATTGGTCACGGTCTTGAGAAGTATTTTAATAGTAACAATAAATTTCGAATTAATCATTAAACTACTGACCCTACGATTCATTAGAGTGTCCATGTGAAATTAACATAATCCACTCCACAATGCTGCCAGAACTCCTGTGGGATCAACCGTTGACCGGAGCATAGAAGCATCCTTTAATTATACACTATTGTCATTCAGCTACTTAATACTATGATGCTTCGTATAATTTTGTTTATAATAATATTATGGCAACTGTCAAACACAACGCGATGCGGCCGCGGCGACGAGGCGGCAATCCTCGGGGTGGGTTTCAGTGGGACGAGAGCAGCGATTAGAGCGGCGAGTGACGCGAAGGCGGCGAGCGTGCGGAGCGGGGGTCAGACCTCTTCCGCGGTGGGACGGTGCCGTTGCGGGTGATCCGGCCTCAGCAGGTGAAGGTCAAGGGGGACCGGTGCGTCTCGCGGGCGTCGTCCTCTCGTTTGTCGACTGCCGTTCGATCCTCCCATCCCTGAAAATGTTTAATGTCCTCTTTATCTTTATACGACATGTAATATTAAATATGTTAACGCTTCTTTGAGATAAAACCTAGTATTTATTTATACATAGCGATTATTCCACTAAAATAAGTTCTGGGATTTATATCATGACAATTATTATTATAATGAAGTACGTTGGGATTCAGAAAATAGTGACAAAAAATATAAACCTGCATCAATTCTATTGATTACATAGTGTTGTGTTGTGAATATTATTTTTTCAATTTTCTAACACTCATATTTTGAAATTAAATATGCATAAAAAACCTTAATATTTTTAAAATATATATTTTTCCAGCTTAAGTCAGTTTTTTAAAAAAGTAAGCTGCTCACATACTACACCCTTTATCCGATTAGCATATACATTATGTCCATTCATTGTGTCGGGCTAGATTTTGTTTTTGTTATTCATTATTATCCCAATTGTTGATATTATAACCATTCAACTTCATTTGTCTCAGTAGCATCCAACGATATAAAAATATGGTAACTTAGGCTAGACCAGTGTTCCACAAATGAGGGTTTATCGGCTCTGTCAAGAGGGTCGGTGAGTTGCTAGTCAAATTAAACATGTATTTTAGCTTTATTAATTTAATATTGCAAAAACTATTACCGCACCCGAATACGATTTTTTTTTTTCATAAATATCAATACATATTCATTATTCACAGTAATTTTAACAATTGGAATAATGTTATTCAACAAAATTATCAATGCAGAGTTATTGATAGAACAATGCTAGTTATGTTATTCTGCACCTTTTAATGTAGAAGCAATTGCAGGGATTCATTTGCAAAGAGTGTTTGTATTATTTTAATTACTTGGAGCTTAGACCAAAACAGATTTTGGTTTCACCAATCTCATTTCGAAATTCAATTTAAATTCCCGATTTTGGATCCATTTATAAAAGTTTTCACCAATGGACTAAAATTCATTCAAATATCCTCTACTGATCAAAAAACTGCAACTATTAATTTTACTTTTGTCAACATTTTTTTGTGTGAAATAAGAGTTCTCAGTAATTGTTCAGTAAAGGAATATACGTACATCAACAAAGCCATATCTTTTTATATGTTTTAATAAGTTTTATCGTGTCTGATATTATTTCAATTTATATCACTTTGTTTATTACAGATTTCAATCATTCAAACAACAAATTTTTTCACAAGGGTTCCGTGCTAACAAAAAGGTTGTGGAACACTGGCATAAACAACGATTATTATATTAAAAACTTGAAAAAGTATGAAGGCTTTAACGTTATATCACACGTATATATAACATCGTTAACTAATTTAAATCTCAATTTAGTTCAAAGTAAGTTAAATTTTAGTTTAAAATAAAATTTGCGACATTGCACCAAAAAATAAACCTTCCCAAAAAACATGGCAACATTGACAACCTTATATTTATTTATATTTTAGACGAAATAAAAAAAGAACTCGTACTTATAGCAGGTACAAATAGAGTTAAAACTATTTGAACTAAGTAGTATAAAATAAAATGGTTGTAATAATTATTTACATTTTGTAAATTAATAAAAACTACCCATATTTCAGGAAATAGCTATGTAAAAAGGGACTGCTTGCTATGTTTTTCAGGATATTCATTTATTTTTTATAAGCGATATAAGTATAATAATTTGATATTAAAAAATGTGATCTAGCTTACGAAAAAAATTACCCGGAGTAGGCGAAATAGGCGTGATGATGATCTCTGTATTGGCGGCCACCCTCAAAAGCGCAGTGTCTTCGGCTGCAAGAGAGTCACAATCTTCGCACTCGCCTTCCGCCTCTCCAGCGTCCTCGTGAAATCCCTCCGCTTCGCTTTCGCCGCAATCTTCGTCTTCTTCTTCAGTGGCCAACCTTGCGTCTCCGTCGCCGTCGCTGCTCTCTGCAGACCCTGAAAATCAAACCGTGATCATCATATAAATGACACACACGATTTTTTACCCATAAACATAATATCATTTTTACACCCGCATGCCTACTTTAAAATTTGTTTTTCCTACAGGTAAAGTGGATTATTCTTATAAAATACGTTATTTTTTTCATATTTTTACCATATATATTATAGTTCCAACCACATAAAGAATATCTAATACGTAAATATATGTTAATTGTTGATGATATAGTTTTTAGCAGTGCACGATGTTTCGGTTAGAAATATTATGAACGGACCACGCGCCGGTCTGTAGAAACTTTTGAATGAGTAGTAAACCCAGCGGTGGCTCGCGGTGCGTGCAAAATGTGCGGCGCACACAGGCATACAGACTGCGCACTAAGATTTGAATACTATCCACTCATTTAGTACTAGTTTTGCGAGGCACACATGTGCCGAAACCCTCGACCGGTCTTAAGCACGCTGAAATACTAACAAAAATTTTATTATGTATCGTTCCGGTTCGCGAAATTTTCCATTTAAAACCCTATATATTATGTATGTTTAGGGTACAGGAACTCTGTATTTTCTCAATTTATTTCCACATCAAATGCAAAATAATATCGAAATCACAAAATTGAAAATATTGTGATTTCAACCTGCACATGCAAACTGTTTTTCAATAAGAAAATTGCCTTAAGCATTCTTTTGTCTGCCGCGTAAATATAGACTTGCATCGGACAGTTTTTTAATTTTTCTTTTTGTTGTTGTTGAATCGACTATTCGCTGCCTTGTTTTAGTTATTATTATAGAAGCAGACGCTTTTCACAATATAACATGTTAGTAATCTGTACTCATCCCTTTTTATTTCATTTTTAAAACTCGCATCCATGGCAAACATTTCTTTTATATTATATGTAAATGTGACATTGTTTTAAAAATGATTTTTTGAATATGTGTTCCGGTGTATTAAACATGTTGTATTTTGTATTAAAATCCTACAAGACCTTTAATGTTACCTGATTCATTGCGTTTGCGGTCGCCGTGACACACCCAAAAGTTTTAAACAGATCATAATTCACAGAATAACAATGAATATTAATATTCACTATGTAAGCTGACTGAAAAGTAATTGTGTAGATAATGAACATGCGAATTCGTGAAGTGTAAACAGACCGACCATTTTACGAGACTTATTGCTTGTATTTCTGGCATGATAGGTTAATCGGATAGTGATAGAAATTTAAGGTAGACGTACATTTAAGCATTAGCCGTTATTTAAATAAATTAAATAAAATGTTGCATGGCAGGAAATAATGTATATAAGTTTATTCTATTAAAGTTTTCCGTAGATGGAATGATTCAAAATAACATAAGGGGCCGAATCTATAGTTTTTTTTTATATAAATATATGTACACATTTTATTTCATTTTTAAAGTCATGCAAAAACATTAAAGGTTTGTGATAATTTTTGAAAAGAATGCCTACACACCGTATCATTTTCCAACACCACTACGTTACCGTACCAACAATCACTACTCATTAAAGGATGTGTGTAATTTACGAAAATAAACAAAGAAAACAATTAAAATACGATTGTGTATGTAAGTTTGTCGATCAGTTGAGTGAGGATTTGAAGAGTTTCATGCTGACACAAAAAGGGGCGAGATAGTTTTGTTCCATTGATTAATTTGGACGGAATCACTAACGATCAGGCAAGTAGGCACACAGACATAAAATACATAACACTCACTATCCTGTTAGTACAATGTTAGAGTGATACGCGGGGAGGGACGGAGAACCCTCCTCGGATGACTCCCGCAAACCCTTAAAGGGAGGTCGACGATGAAAAATCTTCGTACGAGTCTGAAAAGTTTACACAAACATAAACATCGTATATCCGTTACAGGTGCGTAGCTTCCTGAAAGTGTGGCGCAACCATTTCATTTATTCCTTCGCATTGTGTTCTCAACTATGAAACTTGTACAAGCTATTATTCATACTCATGAAATGTGTTTATACTAATCCTAGGATATTATCAAACAGCAAACAATTATACGCAATAACCTACCTGTGGGAATTAATTAATTACATAACCAGTTAATATGCCTGGTTGGTAATAAATATATTGCCTTAGTGGTCGATGATTTTCAGTATAATATAATGTATTGTTAACCATCCATATCTTACTTTGAGCAAAGTAAATTCGATAGCCTTATGACGCAAGCCATCGATCGAGACTATTATTTGAATTAATGTTGAAAGTCACCTAGTTATTTCGATAAAATTTAAATATAGATAAGTTATATGTCAGATATTTACTTTCTATAAAATATAATGTTCCCTCCAGCAATTCATACAATACATCATGCAACCGAGAGCTCAATTTTCCAATCGAGACACATGTTATTGAATTATGCCAAATTTATTTTCCAATGATAAACGAGGACACGAAATTGAAAAATATTTAAAAGATGAATTTCATGTACGTATAAATTACGTATGTAAATAAAAATCTCGTTCGAAATTCAATAACGATTTTTAAAAAATAGCTTCATATTATTTTGTATCGATTTGAATTCAACATCTGACATCTCACGTTTGTTTGACGTATCGAAAATAATAATAAATCAATCATCTCTTTGATTTATATATAACTAATAATGTAACTCATTTCATATTCTCGATAAAACGAGTCAATTTCATTTAAGTTAAATAATCTTTCCACATTCTTACCAATATCGATAAATGTTTGTATTCGTATTGAAGAATCTCAGTTTCAACAGACAGATATATTATATAAAAGTATTTAAATTACAATATATTATATTATCGATTATTTCATAATATATCTACACATACCTGATACAATTTTAATTTGCCTAACTTGTAACATCTATCAATTCTGTGGCATTAGATTAAAAGTTCCAAAGTCGTATTTTGTTGAAAATGAGATATTAACGTCATTGTATCGCATACAATTTATTCTACGGGAGAAGTGCTTACTGCATTGCCAACTATAAAATACGTTATGGCGAGTGAACAAATGAACTTATGTTAAAAACATAATTTTAAATTTAGAGTGAAAATACTTAATTATATTTAAGAATCTTTACAATACAATTGTATTGTAAATTAAAGGATTGAACAAAAAAAAAACAATAAACACTTTTAAATAGCTAAGTTACAATAGTTTGAATTGTGTGATATTTTTCAAATGCTTATATCTCATTTTCAATAATAAAAATGACTTAAAAACTTTTACATTACAGCCACAGAATTGAAGGTGGAATGACAATGAAGTGATAAAATTAAATTACAGTTTAGAGTACGTATTCCCCAATTTCATATTGTGGTTTGAAGTACCGTTTCACGAGACGAGTGAAAATATTCAACTGATTAAAAAATTCCAACGAACAATCGATATTTTTGTTTAAACCGTTTGTGATTAAATTTATCATAAAAAGTGCACATTTTTTTTTCATTGGTTGAATTGCTCACTCGCAAAATGAAATCGTCCCTGATGAATGTGTAATAAAATATATAATAAAACAAATTGTGTTTTATTGTTATTTTAATTTATGTTACAATAAGTTATGTTACAATTTAATTTATGATACAATTTATGCTACAATTATGTACATCAAATTTAACTGCGGATGAGATATTTTATGTTTAATATTTTTCTCGAAGAAATACAATATGAGGGTTAGGACTATACACATTGAAAAGCTGTTTTTACGAAGCGAAAACACTTTTATTAAAAACGACAGGATGCAAAATGCAGGTTTATTTTTGGCAAATCAATTCTTACAGAGGCACATTTACATTAGTAATCACACTCGTTGCTTACTCGAATAATTTTTCCTAAGCCAATTTTTTTTAAGTAAAGGAAATCATGCATACTTTTTGAATAGACATCGAGAGTAAAATATGAAACATATTTTTGGCTTACCGTTGTCGTTGGAGTTGGTTGACGTATCGCAGGTGAGAGAAGGGATTCCAACCTGCTGCTGCTCACGTCGATTCATTTCGCATTGTGGAACCGCGCTTTAAAAAAGCAAATTTAAGTTTTATTAATACTTTATATTCGTAACGAAGCCCAAATATAAAACAAATAAATTTCTTGTAAACCAGACTTAACCAAGGATTGCAATATCGATATAACCGAAACCGGGATCCCATTATTCATGGCGTTTATTTCTATACCGAAATACTGGTTTTGGTGATGCGAATCTACAGACATGTCGGTATTGAAAATCAACCAAAATCTAATTTGCATGTACAGGAACATATTTTGTGTGGTTTTGTATGCATACTTTAACATCATGTGTTTCCAGTTTTCACAAAGAAATACCTGAAATACATCTTTCATTTTCCAACTTCATATACATATTTATAAAAATACATTTTTTTTTACAATATCAAATACCTTAACGTAACGCGTTTTCTTATCCTATTTCCTAGATCAGAATATCCTCTGTGCATCGGTCTCGAGGGTGGGGGTGGTGCTTGCGCCGTACGGCATTGCTCTTCAAAAGATCTCTGAATGGGAGAACTTGGCTCAGAGAACTGCTTGTCGACGAGGATAGGCCGCGGTCTCAGTGGCCCTCCCGATGCCGGAGGGCCTCCGTCACCTCCTGGGCCGCCGTGGCTCCCCGGCCCACCGTTGGACGCAGCTACATGTTCTATGGGCATCATTGGGAATCGTTTCCTATCTTCTAGGTACAGTTCCAGAAGTTGATCTAACTTGGATTCTATATCGTCCACCTATTCAAAACAACACTTTGATTATATTAAATAAAGTGTAAAAATGCTATTTTTACCACAGTCACACCCGTTTGACGAAAACGATCCCAGAAAGCCCTCTAGATTATATTATTTCGTTGGCGTATAGTCAAAAGTCTTGTTTTGTGATTATTGTCATATTGAATGATCATGAAATTTAAACATCTTTATTTATAAACCACAACATTAACTTATCATTCTTAACACTTCATGATATTTGATAATGCTTAACGAATTCAATCAAAATATAAGGTTTTCAGAAGATAACGCGTGTTTTATCTAGCCTGTCTGCATTCATAATTAAAAAAAGCTTATTTTTACATAATCCTTCGTCAGTATACCGACGATAAATTGCATTTATTTTATCTTTTGAGATTGAAGAAAAATCATAATATAACATAGTTTATCTGCTCATAACATCTTTTCAGTCAGGGCTGCTTTCAATCTATGGGCTCATAAAACATATGGACTAAAAATGGAATATTTTAACAAACAGTGTGTTACAATCAATTGTAAATTGGAGATCGTTACTTTAACTTCTCTCCTAAATTAGAGTAAGTTTTAAAGAATATAATACAAAAATAACTAGTAGTTAGCTTATTGCTATTTTTATGGTCGGATGGGTATATACGATAAATCATTAGTAATTATAATATCTTAGTGAATAGTATTAGTAATTAAGCGTTATTTTAGAATAACTCTATCTCCATTAATATTAGCAAACCAAATTTTTTCAAGAAATATACTAACTTATCTTAAGCGTAAATTGCATGATATATTAAATATAAATTAAAATTTATAGCAGCATTGTTTCATTATGGTAGAATAACTTTTAAGTGACAAATCATTTCGAATTTTCGAATTTCAAAATGATGTATCAACTGTTTTATTTACATCGATAGTTTTCCAAATATGAATATTTAATTACGTCAAAGATTTAAATAGGCGCTCTGTGATATTTAGAATTGTGTATAACTTCATGCAGTAGTAAAATTATGAATTTAAAAAATTCTCACCTGTCTTTCAACTTTGACGACTCTACTAGCGAGGCTAATTTTTGATGCATACACATCTTTCGCTTTTGATCCTTGCTTACCAAGAATTTGATCTAACCTAAAATAATTTAGAAAGTTGTACAGGCATATTCATAAATATTATATTATGCATATGAAACATTTTTTTTTGTCAAACCAATATCATAACATAATTCCTTCGAAAAATCTCAACATATTTCAAATTTATTCTTTATTAATTAGAAAGATACAAATTAATATTTTTAAATTGAGTTTTTGCAAAGCTTTATTTTAGAAGATTTTCAGACTATTTAAAATATAGTCATAAAGATTTTTTAAATGTTACATGTAGATAGTCATGCCACCACTACTTTTCATGTTAATAAAAATAAACTACTCTTCAAAATTAGTGCTTTTTTTTCATTATAAACATACATAATAATCAACAAACATCAAAAAATCACACGCACACAGAACTTTCTGTGTTTAAGGGTTTGTCATAAAACATACTTTATGTTTGTATAATGTGAAATAATGTTTTGGTTCATTTGTATAGTGTTAAATATATATTTTCTTGTTTGTGAGATATATTACAATGCTACTACACTAATTATACTACACCTAAAAAGCTGAAGAAAAACTAAGCTAAATTTAGTTCATTTTTATTATAAAAAAATAAGTATAGAAAATCTATAAAAACAATCATGATACAAGCACCGATTTTTTAAATCGTGCAAAATGTCTGATTTTTTTTATAGAAAGTAAATATAAAACACGATTCTTATAATATAGTAGTCTCTCGTAATGTTGCGGGGTTAAATTAATTATAAACTTACTTTTAAGTAAGCTATTTCGGAGTAATTTAAATATATGGCTCATTAAAATCTTGGCAAGCACTCCTTGTAGATTACACAGATGTACTATCAAATTTCCAGAAGCATTTAGCAGTAAAAATCTAATTGCGTTTCAATTATAAAATACTGATCGGTAAAAAAAATGATAGCGCCCATGTTCCACTGTAAACGAAATATGAATTCAATAATAAAATAGTAAATTTATCAAAATCACTTGTCAAACCTTACCATTAGTGAATATCTTTAGATAAATTTATTTTGTGTTTAATACAGTTATTTATATAAAAATCTCTACAATTTAGTTAATTGAAAGCATTGTTTTCAAACTAAACTATTTCCTGTGTGACTTTAATGGCTAATTAATTTTAGTCGTCACATGACGACTAAAATTAGATAATTTTTGAGAAGTCAAAAAAGAGGGAGATTATGCGAAAAATGTCCATACAAAGCCAACAAAATATAAAATTAATATTCCGAGAACACAATATTTTGTGAGAACATTATTCATAATTATTAATTTATCGAGATGTTAAAGATATTACGACAGCATGGCAAAGAAGCAAAGGGTGGATTAAAATACACCCTAAATTGTGTGTCGTGATTTTAGGCTTATAGTTACAAAAAGAGATAAAATCACATTTTGTCTAAATATTGAAAAAAAATACGCAAAACTTTACAGAAAGTGTGCGTGTACTATTTTATTTTACTTATATTTTTTTAATTGTATGTTTTATAAGCTAATAAACGATGTTATTTTGTTTTTACAATAAAGATTACAATATGTTTAATTTATTTCAAATTATTTTTGTTTGAAACATAAAAACATCGCTTTTTGTAATTGCACACTCCAATTTTATGGATTACTTCTGAAACATTATTCTCAAAGGAAAATTACTATTAAAAGGAAATGATTAGTTTTGAAAAACAATTTTTCAATTTTATTTCATACAGAGTGACGAGAAAACAAAATTGTTACAACTTTGTTTTACGGTACTGCAAGAAAGACGGTAAGAAAAATTGAAAATTTGGAAAATGTTTACTATTGAAGATGAGCTCAAAAGTTTTTAAAAAAAATAGAAGATTTACAACTATTTAGTTTTGTGCCTGATTTTTTTTTTTATATCTTGTGACTGCAAACTTAAAGCTGGTTTGATTGGTGATTATTTTAAAGAAATAAATAATAGAACTAACGTGCATTGATTGATATTTAATATGCCATCTATATATAATGATTTATTTCGGTGAAATAAATTGAATAGAAGTGATATTAAAAGCTACTAGTGCTGGATATGTCCGAATAAGTAGATTTAATAAAACTTTCAACGTAAATTTTGAAAGATTTATTTTTAGTGGAAGAGAGCTTTATTGCCATTTTGTCCACAATAAAGATTTTCTATTTCTATAAAGCTTGTTATAAAAATAAAAAGATTTTAGTTGGTAAAAGCGAAAAAAAATGTAACAAAATTTCTACAAAATTTATCAACTATTTTAAAGTAATACGCCTAATTTTTCTTCCTCAATTGTAAAAGTTTTGACTAAACAATTTATATTCGTTTAAAAGCTATCAAAAAATCTACTCAATTATTGGCAAAAGCATTTTCAATACAACGCTATTATCTTATAATATTATTCGTCATATTTTAATATATATTTTTATGTTGTGGAGAAGATGGTCTTTGGCGGATTTTTGTTGAAAAATATACTTTGCCTTAATGCACTCAGCGATATGATCGAATTGAAAGCTTATTAAACTCGTGTGGGGCAGCTTGGCTGTAAAATGTGACCGACCAGTAGAGCTTTTATGAGTCCATCGTGATGAAATAACTTGTGATAAATGGACACGGTGCAGTGACGTGCAGGCTACATTTCCCAATTTTAAATGAATTGTTTTAAATACAAATTTCACTTTGATATAAAAATATTTTCCGCAAAGTATATTATGTATTTATACTACACTGTGAATGTTAATATTTAGATTAAAATGTTTATAAACCACACAACTATGGTGATTTAAATAATATTTTATGAATATCATAGGTATAACTACTCCAAACGTTAAGAGAAACACGATGAATTTTCTCAGAACATTTTTTGTTTTAGAATGATGTGTACGACGACGAAACGGAATTACGCTTCCTTGGTGATGATTTTCAACATTATAGGTACTAACTTTTTGAATAATAAAGTGTATTTTTATTTAGATTTTTGATAATCAGTTTCAACTTACATACAGACATTAATGTCTATATGTATATCATTATTTTGTTTTTGCTGTGATCATAATGTATATATTTCATCTCTTAGAACATATCAATTGAATTCATAACTTTAAGCTCTGCACGTCAATGACACCTGGGTTAAGCACTTACCTAAACTGAAGGTTTCTCGTTCGATTGAGGAGGTCAGCGTGCCCCGAAGAGTATTGCTCGATCACATCTTTAACATCGTAAGGCTTCAGCGCTTCCCTAAATCTCTTGCGCGCGAGAAAATACTTGAGCTACACGGAACATACAAAAACAACACACAAAACATGTCAGGAAAGCGGCCGAGAGAAACATACTGAAGGAACTTTTATGTCGGTTTATACCCTTTTCATGGACGAACGAAGATGAAGTGAGTTAATGGCGAATCGTTAACTAGGGACGGTCATTATCAAACAAACTTTTCTACGAGGAAGAAAATAATTACAGTCGAACCTCGCCGGTTTGACGGGGAGACGAAAATACCCCATCTTTATATAAAACAGCTATATATAATTTATTTGTATATGAATACAAAGTTGCTCATGAATGTATTAGGTTACTTTGAAAAATATTTTATCAACTGAGACATCAATTGCACATTCTTATAACATCTTTGACAAATAATTTTTATATAACAAAAAGTGTCACCATTTTCCAACGACTTTTACTTTATTTTTTATTTAAATAGAAGCACTGATCTAATTGCGCTTTAATCCAAATACCTCAGAAGTAAGAAGTTACTTGTAAAGGTGTTCACTCTCAATACTAGTTGGAAAGGCATTATATTAAGAAAAACACAATATTCCTTTGTACATATTTCCATTTTTAATTACCAAGGTCAGGACAAATAATTCAATTTGTAATTTAACAGTGATATTAATACAAAAACAAATTGATTTTTGAAATTTTATTTCAATATGTTTTTTTATAAATAACTCTGTTAAATTATATTTCTTATCAGTTGATAATGCTCGCCATGAGCTAAACTGGTGCTGATTTTGGTAAATAAAAGTGGAAATAAATACAAAGGAATATTGTGTTTTTTTTAATATAAGTAAGAAGTTTATTTAAGTGTTTGATAGCGCAGATTATTAAAGCTAGTTATAATAATCATAGATGGTATAAAATATTGAATTATTTAACGATTTATATCAAATAACCATAAGTTAATATTAGTTTTATTATTTTAACATATGTATTCAAATATGTATTATATACGATTATCCTTTTAATATTGCTTTCAATTTGTGTAAATATAATAGTAAGATGTTTTATAAGAATGTATTTTATTTTTGGTTTTAAATTCAACCTGAACAATAGATAAACAACTTTGTATTATAAAAGTTTGCACACACATTCGTCAAAACTTGTGTTGTTTGATGAATCAATTACAATTAATTCATTTGAGAGTGTATTTGAATATACATATTGCAGGTCATTGTTCATGGTGTTGATATACGTTAAATGCATAAATTTCATGCAAAATAAAATAAAAGTATATATAAATTAATGCAACACATCACAACAATAACCGATAAAATATAATCGCTATCAGAAGAATGAAAAAATATTAAATGGAATATTTTAGCATCCTCAAACTTGCATCTACTTTGCATGGCATGCAACTTGAAGATGCTCACGGAAGAAATCATACACCGCAGAAATATTTATGTTTTATCTATGTCATTCTTTTATTGTATTTTAAATAAATTAAGACATTATTACTTTACTATCACATTTCTTTTAAATAATACAAGAGGTAGGAGATATATGATGGTATAACAGAATGGCGGTTTAGTTACAAGTTTTATTAAAGAAACTAAGGCATATTACTGGAGAAAACCAAAACGGCTCATGCTCACAAAAAAATGCTGAGAGAGTTAAAGGCGCGCAGCCAGAATTTTAAAAATTATAATTGCGAGCAACACAGCCTCAATAATATTATTATAATAGTCGGCATGACAGATCTTATGAGATCGAAAGAAGCTCATCGCTTCTCTGACAACTGCATCGATACAAAACAAACCAATTATAATTAAAAATCATAAAAACGAACAGAAAATCCGTGTATTTTTATGTGCAACAACCTGCGTAATTCGTGTCCACAAGTTAAGTATAGTACAAGTAGTGTTTAAAAAACGTTGTCAGGCAGAGCGTAGATTTCGATCCCAGGTGATATTATATAATAGATACATAGGTTGAATGTTAAGAGCACATAGGAGAGGTAATAATTTTCAGTGGACACACTACATTGGTATGACAGATCGGTTCCTGTACCTAGTTTGAACATTTTTCACCCTGGCCAGGAGGTCTACATGACCGGCTGAGTATTGTTCGATCACATCCTTAACGTCGTAAGGCTTTAAGGCTTCCTTAAATTTGCGCCTCGCTACAAAATACTTCATCTGTCGGGAAACAGATAAAAATAAACAACAAAATAAATTCAAATGGGCTAACGACTAATATTTATTGTACCAAATTTTCAAACACATTGCGTAGTTTAAGTGAAATAAATTGTTTTAAATTTGTATATAATTAAACAATATACTACGAAAACCTATACCTATACTATGGAATAATGAAATTATAAATTCATACGACTTAAGTCAAGATTTCTCATTAAAAAATACATACATATGAGTTTTAATATTTTCTATTTTATTGTTTGTTCATAAATAAAAAAGTGAATATGCACATGAAATATTTAAAATTTATACGATCTTGTGGGATTAATTGTAATGATAAACGAGTGAAATGTTTTATTACTGATGCTATCAAAATATACCAAAGGACACGTATCGCACTATAACAATGTTGACCGTACGTGGATCAACAGAGAGCAATTGAATAATGCGAAAGCTCAATACGATAGCTTTCGTCGCCCAACTCTTTTACCTACCAAATACAATTCACCCGAACTCAACAATTGTTATTATTGAAAAATTACAACAACAAAATACTTGTCGTTTGAATTAACTGAATGTTTTATTACGTCATAATACGAAAAGTCGTAGATTAGTGGTTCAAAAAAAAATTTTACTAGCCAGTAAATTATAAGGAGTGACTTATTTAATCAAATAATACAATAATTATGAACGTTTTGACTATTTTATACTGGATATTTTTAGCAGAATAAGTTTTAATTTCGGTTTCAGAATGCAAATAAACGTATGCCACTTTTCCTGTTTTGAACTGCGATGCTATACAAACTATTATTATATTTTAAGCTATGACGATTCGACTCATCAATTAAATGAAATTTAGAATTTTATTGAAATAAGCGTCGATGTAAATTTTACTGTAATTTTAATAGAAAACGTTCAGTGCTCGTCGAAATAAATACATTTGTTTTAACGTGTTCAAAAATCGTTAAATTGGATGTCGTAGTATAATTTTGAATAATGAAATAAAGCAAATGTGACCCGTGTCATTAAGCTGTTGGTAGACTTGAACGTGCCGTTGTGTCTCTCACCTGAAAATATTCTGATCAAACATTAATTAAACGTGACATATTTGCGCGAATCGTTATTGATTCAAACTCGAAATAAATAACCTCGTAACTGGCAAATTTTCTCTAAATTGATTGCAATGATTATTTATTGAAGTAGGTTAAGCAATCATAAATACGTGATTTTCATTATTTATACTAAACCAATAAAACCATAAAAACGTGTCAATATTTCATTCTATTTTACTATTACAACATACTACTGAAAATAATTGTTGTCAAATATTCAACTGAACTTATGTAACAAATAATACGGCACGATTACAGTTTGTTATCATTAAAAGTTTAATACGAAATAGAATGACGATCTATTTAAAAAGACCATTGCACGGCGATAATTTGTGTATCTATACAATTAGTTGTTCTACTTAAATTTTAAATCGTATATTATTCTATTTTCCACATTTTTTTTTTAATATAAATATTTTGAAATTCAATATTTAAATTAAATACACACTTAAAGCTTTCTCAAACGCACGCAATTTAAAAAATAAGCAGAGCCTTTAAAACAATAATTATTATTTTTTACATATTTTACCCCTATACACTGGAATAAGAAAACTGAAAGTAACAGAATACGCGTACGTTATAATTTAAGTTACTTTTGAAAAATATTATTAACAATCTTATTGACTATCTTCTTCTATTATATGATAAGGGTTTCCTTAATTTCAAAAATGCTTATACTTATATACAATTATGTAAAATTCTCCCGAAATGTATAGAATGATTTTTTTGTATTATATCAGTTGTGAAGTTAATTATGGTTACTTGAATTCTTTCACATCTGAAACTCAAATTGAAATATTGAAATAATCAAATATTAAATTGCTGTCTTCTTTCGGGAATCTTTCAATAGTTAAATGGATACTAATGGTTTGGCATCATTATTATAAATAGCGTATACAATTATCATTAAACTTCTAGTTTTCAATAAAAATTTATAGAGGTCATTAAAAATAAATAGTGTGAATAGAAAATTTTGACAAATACATTGAAAAATACGATTTTTTTGGATTTATAGATATCCGACTCCATGCTTTTTGCTTTAATCAAGTAAATGTTAGAAACATAGATAAATACATTTCAATTAGGTGTGACAATTAATTTTAATTAATGAAGTTACGAAGTATGTTTTTGGGATGTGAGATGTTCGTTGTCATGCCGGAAGAAGACTCACCTTTCTGATGAATCGGATTGCTCCTTTATGCTGGTTTGTAAGAGTCACGCATCGTGGCTCGTCCTCTTCATCTGAATCAGTGTAAAAATTAAAAATACGAATTAGTATTTCAAAACACAAAAGCATTTAATTTTTAAAAATTAAACGTTATAAAAACTTAACTCGTCCAATTACAAAATATTTAAAAAAAAAAATGACTTCGTATGCCGTAATAATATTCTGTTTTCTAAATATAGATAAATAAACTGTACAGTAAGATGTTTTTAATTTTTATATTAGGAAAATGTTATATATAAGCTGTAAGGATGTTGGATTTTAACATACCATTGTACTTAGGGATTGCAATACCAGTATTACTGAAACCGAGATCCCGGTATTCAAGATTTTTTTCAATACCAAAATACCTGTTTTGAAAATGTAAATATACCAGCGTTTAAAACTTATACAAATCGAATATTAAATGTACATAGATAATGACAAATTTTAGTAAAATTGTTCGCTTGCTCTCAAAAATTGATGAATTGAAATATTGTAAATAGAGAAATCTTAATAAAAAATAGTTTTGTCAATATTGACAGGTTTCGGAATTGATAACCTTTTCAATGACCGTACAATATTAATTGTTGAAATCACCCGTTTATGATTTATTTTAAAATGACGGTATTTTATATGAAATATCGAAAAATACCTAATTATACATAGCTCGTCTCACATGCATGTGAAATAAGTATTTTTTAAACAAAATTCAAAAATTGCTTTCATAAATTTTATTAATGAAAATTCAATTCTTCACGTCATCGGATAAAAATTCGCTTTTAATTCATTTGGGATTTGTTTCATTTGTTAATAAATATAATGGTTAAGTCACAAAGAGAATAAATTTACAAACCAAAAATGTTGTAACACGGAATCAATTGCTCTTTTTGAACATTTTCCCTGACGGATGTGTGTATAAATTTAATTCACAATCCCACTAGGGAATTAAAGAAGCTCCCGTTCACAAAAACGAAAACATTTATGGTATTGATTTTACACTCGTAACATTCATATGCTCAAAATCGTGTTGAGTCATACGCATTTAAATATATTTTTAAAATTGCAGAACATTATTTTACAACGGCATATCGAGATATATTCTTTAAAAGAGCTGTAATTTAAATGCTGCAAAACTATTTTCGACGGCTCAAAATATAATAAAAAATTCTCTAGAAAATACAATTTAAAGAAAAAAATAAAAATAATCATCATGATTAAAATTTAATTAAATTAATTTAAATATAATATGAATGTTTTTTGATAAGATGTATTATGTTGAATGTATTATATATAATATCAAAACTGGCTTGGAAGCATTCTATTTTTACGGAAAAAGTTATTTTAAAAAAGTTTACCACATTCTTCAGAAATCTACATTTAATTCACAAACAACATTGACAGTCAAAGACAAACAAAATTATAACAGTCTATCAATACACTAGTAATGATTGTGAAGTATTGTATGATCAATATTTATATATATCTTATTCATTTAAATCATAACCTGGCATGAATTCAATGATAAAAGTTTCTTACGGCGATTTAATCTTTTTATTTAACTTCTTACTTGAAATTTATTTTTTTAAAATGTAAAAGTAACGATTAAAAAAAATTAACGAAAAGTGCATTCAATTTTAATTAAAAATAATACACTTGTTGAAGAGAATTTTAATTTTTGCTCTTCTTTACATTAGTGTCAATTGTAAGAAAATGCGAATAAATTTGAATATTATCTCATAAAAATTTCACAATGATTTCAAAAGCTTTGGACATCCTTTACACAACATTCATGCATTTTTAAGGAAATATACAAAACAAGCGTAGTTTGTTTGTTAGTGCATGTATTGATTGATGGTATGAAATTTTATCTACACGATTTTTAATGTGAATTGTATGACAAATTGTGAAACAAATATTTCTATGAAATCTGGGTGAAATCATGTGTAATATTAAAGATAAGCTTTTACCAAGTGCAATACATTTTAATTTATTGGTATTTATTTTGTTTAATTTTTTTTAGATATTTAATTACAATAAACAATTAATATAACTCCCTAATGAAAATGAAATGTAGAACCAATGAACAAAACCATTTTATCACTGCACATACTTATCTCAAATATATTTCCTGTAAAAAAGCTTTTTTATTATGTAAAAACCGCGGGGAAAATATACATTGGTTTAAAATGGGGAGTATTACCAAAATAAATATAATGCTTGCTTTGTTTACCAATCTTTGTATTAAAAATATTACTATTAAATTTATTACAGTTTCGAAAAGTTTTGACATTGAAATTAGATCAATATACACTTTCTACGACTGTTTCAACCGGTGAACATAAAATATTTTCCATTTTTATGTCAAGTAAACTTACGATGCGTCATTTTATTTGTCTGTCAGTGTAGTTTTTTGTGTTGTTTATAAGTTTCGAAGTTACACAAGATAGCTTAAAGTGGAGAGTGGAAAGAATTATTCTCGAGAAAATGTTTCTGTTGTCTGTGTAATGGAGGATTGAGACTTCAACTCTAGGGATATAATGGATGCGACGTATTTTCACAGTCTGTTGTTTATCTCACTTAAAGAGTAAAGGTCTTTTCGCAATATACATTTACCCTAAAATTAAATAATGAATATATCACGTACAATGATGAATACGATGATGTTTGACTTCAGATCATGTGCATCCACACCAACATGTATATATGTAATGTCGATTGATATTATATACGTTTGTGTAAAATCAAAAATTCTAACAAGCTTAATATAATATTATTGTAATTATTATTCTCAATTTGATTTTTTTCTGGTTTTTTCAATCTTTATAACATTCCAATTATGTAACCTCAATAGTATGCTGTTTAAATAAAAAAATGTATTGTTTGTTTAATCATTATATAAGGTCATATTATAATCTGATTATTCGTTTTGACGCAATTTACTATTTTTTTTTCATATTATCAAAGGCATTCAGAATAATTTTCATTTACTCTTTTCAAATTTATTATGCTTGTTAGAGCGCATAAAGAGGAAACTCATGACGATTGGGCATTCATACACCTCTCACTCTCCCTCGGTTGACCACACATCTACTGAATTGAACCACTCTAAGTGCATCAATCACTAATTAAATGTTGAAATCGTTGATTTAAATAACGCTAAATACATACCTACCAGTGCATCAATATTATACCCTAAACGTTATTTCCATTTTTCTTCATTCGACAGTTTTTTATATCATATTTTAGTTTATTTTGATGCTCAAAAAACAAAAGCACAAAAGTAGTTTTTTTTATTTTGAAGTAATACGTAGTCGCATACATCATATTGTCAATCAAGCTGGCAATAATTCTAAAGACAATTATAAAAAATACGATGTTTAAATTACAACTTTTTTTATATTTATCGTGTATACACATTACTACTTAACTTGTCTCAGCTATGATTTTTCTCAGTCTTACTTAACAATGCCTAATCCTTCAAAGCCAGACAATATTGCAAGAAAATATTGAATTTATAGGTGTGGGGTTGAAGATGCCTTCTATTTCTTAGAAAGCTTCAATACATCAAGAAGCGATTCTTATCTATTAACAACAGAAATGTTCTTTAATTCTTCGGCTTTTATGTAGGAAAATTTACAAGCGATCTACGGAACGACATCACCAAGAAAACTTTACTTTCAGTGATAGAAACAGCCGGAACAACGTAGGATTATTTCAGCTGAAGAAAATTATTCATCTGATAGTAATTAATATTATAATACTTCTTTTTTATCTTTTCATGACGTAATGAAGTATATGGTGAAAGGAATGACATTAAAACATATATGAAGAGAAAGCTCTTATTAAAAACAATGGAGCCCTAACAGTGTCAAATTGACGAGTTACTGAAGCCTACCAATACGTTTTAAATCTACGAATAACCGTAAATATGACATTTAAGAAAAGATGACACAGAATTAATCCATGACTAACTGGGTTATTAATAATGAACATTATATATAAACAATTAATGTCTGTCACGTAAACAATAGTTATTCATCCACCTTTTGGTAATTATCTGAGATTTTAAATGGTATTAACTGAAATGCTTATACACAGGAACAGAAACGAAATGATACAATTCTTGTAGGGACGCTTAAAAATACACAAATGAAAGAAATGCCAGTGTCAGTTGTTCTACCGCTATTAAAAAAATGTGAAGCGTATAATTTATATAATGTGATTTACCAAAAAAAGATTTTATCAAAAATAATTGATAAAATGGTTTAATGGCAAAGGTTTTTTGTCATACGTAAGCTTTAAAACGTGTTAATATGAGCATGAAGGTCGGGACGAAGTAATTTATCATTCAAATATTTTGACAATAAACTGTATAATACTGAAACAAATTCGATATTTCCATTTGAAATGTGTTTTCCCAACATATCCCTACAGTAGCTGTGAGTATACACGTTTAAAACTATCTTAAAACGAAAGCTTTCTGGTTAATAACTGTCCGATATGTTACCTTGTTTTAAGTTCGTAAAAATCATATTAAAATCTTTTCATTAAATACAAACAATTAAAAAATAGCTTTATTTTAAATAGTAAACAATTTCGATGAGATTTAACAAAATTTATATTCGCATGCACACAATTTAAAATAAAAAAAATGATTTGTTAATAAAATATGAAGAAATTAATATAATAACTTAATATCAAATTAAAATGTATTATAACCAAGCATGGAGCATGCTTCCATATATGGTTCGTTAAGATTAATGCGACGATCAGCTAGAAATAAATTATATTTACTGAAATGTCTTTCAGCTTCCATACTTTTAATTGGACACCAAATTGATCTTGGAGCAGCACAACTAAACTCTTTTTATTTCAAACATTGAGCGTTATAAAACAGTAAATTTTTAAAAAGCAAAACCGACAAAAGCTGTCGTTTCATATTTATATCATGGTAACTTTTTTCTTTAAAAAAAACTAATTTTAGATTTACTTGTGGTTTTAGCATCTATTCGCATATTTTAAAAATTCGCATTTATTGACATCTATTCAGAATTTTGGCATCTATAACAAAATTTTAAAAATACCTGTCTCAACCAATTGTTAACTTTCTCATTGCTATATAAGTTAAAGCTATTATTATCATAAGTTATGGCTTCTCTATCGCTATCAATACAAATCGGATCGCTTTTAGTATAAAATACTATGACGTTGATATTCATCCAGAAAAATCTCCATTTTTTTTGTAATAAACGTGTATAGTTACTGTCGTTTAATGATATATGATAGTTAAGCAGACAAAACAAATTTCTAATGACTGATCGCGAATAATTATTTATGATACGTATATCGATATTATTTGCAAGTGTGAGCGATTCAATCTCATTTTAATTGATAGCTCTACGCTTACCCAGTCCCGACACTTGAATATTTATGAGAGTTGTTCCGTGCAATAAAATCATTTGATATTGTGAAAATAAATGGCAACACTACCAGCACTGCTGCGTCTGTGACAAGTGCTTCGTTAACTGTGTATAATAATTATTAATAAACCAGACAAATAAACATTTACACTTTTTGCCTAAAGGATGTAGTATCTTATCTTGCGGTAAAAGGAATTAAGCTAGAGTATAAAAGAGTTAGAAATAATTACATAAAAAAATACTGTACTAAGGGCCAAGACAAAAAACGTCGAACTGATACAACAGAATGTGTCATTACGGTGAGTACACTGCTTTTAAATGAAAACGAACAATGCGCGCAATCATGACTCACATTCTATCGTGATTTTTAGCGTTATAGGTCTTGGTTCTTACATAATTGCTTGCTGGATACAAGAAGTATAAACATATTTTTATGTGAAAGAAATAAAAAAAAATACTCCAATAAACCTTATCTAATTTTCAATTATAAATAGTTACATATACTTTCTAATACAATTTTTAGTTGAAGGATTCAATACACAAATTCTTTAAAGGATAATCTGCTTAGAAGCGTACCGACTTATTTTTTTCCATTTCATCGAACTGTTGAATACAGGATTCGATGAATTTGTCAAACTGGTCGGCGGGGACAGCCACAAAGATTCTTTATCTACTTTTTGATTGATGTACCAGCCAAGATAAGTTTCGAATGATCGGAGTGAAGTATTTTTACTCGGACTGAGAATTCAGATTTGTCAAAGTACGTTTGATAATGTGATTCTTCTTCACGTCAGTAATGATTGATTTGCAAACAGTTCACTGGTGATATTTTATAATATTATTTGCGTTTGGGTTTGGTTTATTTCATTTTAAATTATAAAAGTTCAAATATTTGTGAAATACCGTCTAAATACATTTTGATAAAGATGTTGTTTTTGCAGTACACAGAGATGACCTGATTTATTCACCAGTTTCAAATAATTGTTTTGTAGTATATTTGTTAATAAATCTCTTGTGACAGGGTCTCTCAAATATACAAGATACTTTCAGTTCGAGGTAATACTTCAACCCTATAGGAAACAGACATTTTCACAATCGGGACGGCTATTCAGGCTCCGTGCTATCTCATCCTACTTCGGTTTCCGATTAAATGCCACGATCGTTTCATTCAAATCACAAGCATCATTTTACTGACCACGCTAAATGCGTACATTCGAGACCGAGAGTCCTGATGTTGCCGAGTAATTGCTCTATTAAAATATTCTTTGCATGCTTATATTTACATAGTAGAAAATATTATGTGTAGAAATACCTGTCCAACTAAATTACATCGGAAATGTTTTGGATTTATTTGTAACTAAAACTTTAAATAACATCGTGGCTAAATCGGAAACGGAAGAGATCCTAAGTGATTTTTTTGAAGCCTGAGTGGGGAGGTGATAAAGGACCCGATCGTGGAGGCGTTTCTACCCGCTGCTGCGGTGTGGCCGGCAACGTGCGTGAAGGGCTCACTTGGCGTAGCATTGCGGCGTACTTTCTGGGAAGAAGAACACCGATCCGTGAGGGTCTGGCTGCAGCAAGCCGACGAGCGCCAGAGGTACGGCAGTCGCACCGCCCAGCTTCCTCGCAGTGCCAGCGCCGACGCCGTGCCCAGAACTGCACCACATGCCGTGAGCGCCAGCCAACTCCGAAGCGCTCCCCATTTGAAGTCCAGCTGTAGGCCAGAGCCATCACTATTGCACCCTCACTACTACCAAGGCTGCCTAGATTGTCATCTAGGCGACTTTGGAATTTTAAATAAATCCTTCATCAACACCACCCGAGAATTATAATATCTACGATGTCAAATTGCTCGCAAAGTTTTCCGATTGTGTTGTGCAGCTTGAATCAAAACGCTTTATTCCTACAAATAAATTACACAGGTCGTTTGATGAAACGGCAATTTATTTCCCTCATAAATTGATACAGATATTGTAGCGGAAAGTCTGAGAGTAATATGTCCTCTCGGAGCTCTATGTATGATGCATGATGTAAAGTGCCTGATTACTGAATGAGGTGATTTATCATACTGAATACAAAGTGACGTTTCCTATTTCTAACCGATGAGTTATCAATAAATCGCTTTGGAATACATCTCAATTTCCCTCCGAGAATTGTACAGGCGAAGTTCTAGTTATTTAACAGGGAAGACCATATTTATATTATTCTTCATTTAAGCAACATATTTAAATCGTAGATTATTTTATTATAGATTGTTTTTTTATCTCATTCCAAATAACAACATCAAACCTTCAAATAATTATTTGCATTGTAAAGATGTCTATATATATTAAAACTAAACGTTTCTTTTACAATTATGTCTGATGAGGTGGATCTAGATCAATTTAAAATGTGAACTAGCTTATCGAAACCAGATCTTTGCCTAATAAAGATTTTTAAATATTTAAACACTAATTATATTTATTACATTTACGATAAAATAAAAAGAAAATGTATTTTATTTTTTTATCTATCATTGATCAACCGTTAAATATTAAATATCATAAGATACATTTAAAAAAGTGTTTTAATTGCTTGAAATTACATTATGATTTCATCATATTTTTGTCAAACCCAATTTAAAATTCCCTTCTAAGTATTTTGTTTTGTTGGTTTCTCGAAAGCGTAATTTCAAAGTTGAACCTTATGAAGAAAATGAACCAAAAGTTATCTTTAATATAAAATTTCATTTAGATAGCAAACACTATCTGTGTCCACTGCTCTCTCGAATTGTTTTAATTTATTAGAACAATTGCTCTGAATTTGTAAGTACTTTTTTTAGCTTTTTTTTCGCTCAACCTTTTGTGTAAAATTGCATTTAGCCAACTACCTACTCGTGAATACTTTGGAATATGACGCTCAATGCTTTGTCCGAGAAGGTTGGTACATGAAATAACCAATATATTGTGTTTCGAAACTGTACATGAAATAAATACGAACATTAATAAAAGTATGCAAATATTTAAGCAAAAACCTAAAATATTGCAAACAGCTATTTTTCTACGTTATGTTATATAAAATCACTATTTTTATGATGATTGATTGATCTGTTAACTATTTCCTGCCCAAATATGTACTATATAAAAAACCTTAATACTTTGGTTAATTAATACCAGAGTCGTAAAAAATAATCTAATTGATTGTTATATTGATTGTGCCATTAATGGAATTCATACATAACATTCTTCAGCCGGTAAACTAGTTTACTAAAAAATTATCAGGACCTTCATCCATATTTGGATACATTTGGAAGTGCTTCGTGGACTGTAAACCAGTAGAAAAAATACCAGCAAACATATAAAACTACATACTTCGGCCTCATTTTCTGCAATAAAAAATATTTCAACAGATATGACAGCAAAGACGTAGATGTGAGGCTATTGTCTTGGCTACGAAACCAACGTTAACGGCTATATATCCAGAGCATATGTGTTCTAATACGATTGGTTCAAGACTGTGAGACTACTGCAGCATCACAAGAAGACATCGCCAAAAGAAGAAGGATCAGCAACTAATACTTAACTCTCAGTTAACTAAGCAATATATTTTAATTTTAGGGACTATAGCAAATTATTTAGTTCCAGAAAAATAACTAGTATTTAATTATTTTGACACCACTTTATTCAACTAAGTTAAATTAAAGGTGTGGACATTATATTTATATCATCTTGGTAAATCTACTATCATTAGTTGTATATAAAATATAAATTATTATAAACAAAATATAAACTGATTCCTATAGTTATTATGAAACTAAATAAGTTCGTTAAACATACTTTAATTAGTTAATGGCTAATTCAGTCGGTATTTTTTTATATTTTGTGAACGGTAACTAAAATAGAAGCAGTGAATTGAATGAATGTCTTGAATGCGCAAGCTTTATTACGTAATCAATTATTTAATTGATATTGATGTGTAATGTATTAACCATCACCTTAATTATTTATTTTAGAGAGCATAAATTGCTTCATTTAATGTCATTTAAATCAGTCGGAAAATTGAAAAGAGAATTCATGTATTTTTAAGTCCCTGCGTTACGTTACGTGCTTAATTGATTTGAAAATTCGAAATAAATTTTGTCGTTTTGAATGTACAAATTTTCCCTTTGACATTAAAACGTTTATAATTGAAAATCTATATTCTATGGTGAATATTCATTATCGTTGCTTTAAATTATCAGATTGGAGTGTAAATAATAACTAACCACAAATCATTACTAATACAAACATTTTCATGTAATAAATCAATATTCAAATACGGTATCTGAACACTTCTATAAAAAAATACTTTTTTGACTGTGATATATTGTATAGGAAATTATATTCCAGATAGTGGCAAGTGATAAAAAAGAAAATGTGTATACCAAATTATAAGGTATACCTGAAAGAAATCAATTATTGACGACGACTTACCGAAATTCCTGGTTAAATAAAAAACGACGTTTTTCCTATAATAATTACACATTAACCTATTGAAATATATTTTTGACCGATTTAAAAATTGTATTAAGTAAAAAAAATGATAGAATTTATTTATTGATGTGTCTGATGATTTTAACTATTTTATTGTACATTTTTTGATTTCAATATATAAAAAAGATTGTATTGCATAATATAATCCAATTTAAAATGTTATTTTTTATAAGTTTTGTTTAATTTTTCAGTAGATTTTTTATTTGTTACATATTTAAAAGAAAATGTGTGATATCTATATAAACACAATAATATTATGTGAACAATCATATTTCTAATTAACATCGAATTGACACCATATCAAGCGACAAGATGAAAATCTAAGTAACATAGATTAGGAGGTATTATACATTCATAAGATACAAAAAAGCGTTGCCAAGAATAACTACCACATGATGCATCTACAGAACTAACAAACATCCAATGTTTTTAGAATCAAACACATTACAATGCAGTTCTATAAAGTGTTGCTTTTATTCTAATCTGCCCATTTGCAACACGTTTGTAAGAATAATATATACATTCAGAACTTTTGTAAAACTTTACCGTGCGTTTCAACCGTAAAATTTTGAAATTACGTTTTGGAAAAATGAAAGAATTGATACAAATTAAAAGTTATTTGGCGAAAGAAAAGAAGATAAAGTCGGCTTAATTCTAACATCACGTAAGTTATTTTTTATAGTATCATGTTTTGATGATTTTGGATAAAAAGCATATCATAGCAACGCATCTATTTCATTCGTTTAATATCCAAACTTGCAAGTGGAAGGGGTCAAAAAGCAAACATTACAATATAACGTATCTCTTCTTATATCATGTAAGTATTTCTCTACATTAATAATATATAAAAGTATAAGTATTTGTTTCTGTAAGTTGATTGTAGAATTAAGCCAAAGATTAGTTCAGCAGAGTTATATTACATAAGACGAAATAAAATTGCCCTCTTTTTTTGAGTTTAATAAACAAAATTGATAAGCGCATGATAGCGATGTATAACATTTTAGTTTCAGCTAAATATTATTCCGATGTGTAATTTTTCAGACTTACTTTGTTATGTACACATAAGATTATTATTTTGGGATGACACTGCGTTTTAATTAATAGTACTCACCCAGCGCTTCAAAACTGTTTTTTACTTCATTTAATGTACAATGAAATCGTTTAAAATAACCCTTTCAATGGTTTCGGAACGCTGTTCTATTATCATCAATGTAAACACGGATTTATTCAATAAAATATTTGCATAATGAAATACAGTTTTAACTATTAGTGTATTTGTAAAAGTAGGCTTAATTTAGTTATAAAAAGAAGTTATAAAAAAAAAACACTTTCCATGCCTGTCTTAGGAAATTGTAATTCTTTCAAAAATACCCAACAACTTGAATCAATTTTAGGCTAACGAATAAAATTTGGTGTACAAGTATAATATTATATTTATTTACTTAACCAATTCGAGATCATTCGTTGCTAACTACATATTTTTTTATGTATAATTTATATTATATACCCTACTAATACCCCTAAAATTATTTTTTTAGTTAAAAAAAATGATAAATAATTATAATTAATTATCTTTATTTCAATTTTATATTTCCCGCCGATGTGAATATTCTGGTATGTGAATATGATAGTAATTGAAACGTCTTTCTTTGTTCAAGTGTAAACATGACAGCTATAAATCTAAAAAAAAACCTTTCCACCTGAATAATAATATATTCCGTGGATCATTCTAAGTTCTGTGGGTTTCTTACAAATACAAAGTGTTTTTAGAAAGGTTAACTTCGGTAAGTAGGAGAAGAGGTAAGAGTTACACTGCCTAGCATTCGACGTTTGACCTTTATAGATTCGGGTGTGTGTGTAGCACATTCACCAGATTGTGAAGATCGGCAAAATTGAACGAGGGACTCTCCTGACTATAAATCTTCGATTCAGAGGACTCGGATAGATTTGTCAGAGAAAACTACCAAAGACGGATCGGTGTCGCCGTATTTATGGCCACCTTACAGGTTTCCAACACTTTGGTAAGCAGCTAGTATATTATTCTATTCGACGTTTTAAAAACTTAACTAACAGACCAAATATATCGCTAATATATAGACGTCACATTCTTCTATGTATAACAGAAGAAAATATATAACCAGATCATTTTTTAAGAACCTACCTAAAATTAAAATATTTTTATTTTTTAATCTTATAACAAAAATACTTTTCTATCGATATCTGCACACATTAAATACAATAGTTTAAAGATGAGGTAATACTAAATTATTATATACAAAGATAATAAAAATTTAGCACTCTCATATGTAGTGTATATATCGATCGTCTATTTCATTAGTCAGACAACTCCGAATAATCAAAATAAGAATTGAATATGTAGTTATGTGTACAATTTTACGCTCCATCGGGCTCAGTTATCAGATAATTAAAAAATGACTTTTTAAGAATCAAACAAAATGTTAGTATTTTATTATTTCGGTTATTACACGAATATTTCCTACTATTAAATTTAACCAAAGTATCTAATTTGTTAATAGCTGCTTATAAATCTCAGTCACATATTATGAATAATATTTAATTCATAGTAAATATTTAAATATTGCTTTTCTTATTATCTCAAAATAGGCAATATGGAACTGTCTGAATAATAAAATAGACGATAGATATTAAATGTAACACTTAGTTATGAGCTGGGATAGACTCAGGTAAAGGTTTACAGTTTTATCACAAAAAAGTCTCTTTTCTTCGAGAATGAAAAAAAATGGAATTCGAAAGAATATTATCAGTCGATAATTTATCAAATATCTTGCAACATTCAATCATTAGAAGTAATTTCTCGTCCTTATCTATCGAACCACGTTCCCCAGTGAAAAGGAATACTATAAAACATTGATTACAACTAAAGGGTTGAAGTGTTTATTTGGTCTTTTCTATTCTATCTTTTTGTCGATTTTTTATTTATTTATTTATAGCACATACAACATACATGCGACGTTTACTGCCATGAAATTAATTATGTATAACGTGTGCATCCGGTTAAGGTTTAGGCATCTATAATATTTTCACAACACTTAATAACGCCGACTGACTACACGCATTCTTACGATTAGCTCTACTGAAAAGCATTGACAGTTAAATAAAAAATAACAAAAGAATAAAAATTGCATTAAAGAAATTAAAATTGATAGTAACTAAAAAGATTACAATAGATGCGTGCTGTAAGGTAAAGTAACATCGAGCCAAGTAGAAGTGTCGGCAGGTCCTTACCGTCTGAGTTTTTCTTACAGAGGGCGGTCTCCGCCACCGAGTCCTCGCTGTGGCTGGCGTTGAGCTGGACGCGGCCACCCGACCCTCCGGACCCACCGCCTCCCGAAGTCACTGCGCGTGCAACGCGTGTTTAGCGTCATCGGCGGGCACCGCGCACAAATCGCACGCGAGCCAAACAAGCCGACAAGCCAACGCCCAAGATTCGATCGAAAAAACAAAATTCTAGTAATAATGAAATGATAAGAGGCATGGGTATGCCTCTACGACCACCTCTTTCCCTAGACGCTATTCAGATGATAAATTTAAAAGAGTATTTTTAAGTCGATCGACCCCATTTTTAACGTTGAGTTTCTCGATTAGGCGTGTAAAAGCGTACAAAACAAAATAATCATTTATCACACAAGGCACCTAAAAGTTCGCAAATTAGTTCTTTTAAACGATAAATGACTCATTACTAGAAAAAAGTATGATTCCAAATGTTTTAAATATCATTTATATTACTTTTTTTTTGGCTCAAATTTACCTATTGACTTCAATAAATATTTTATAATGATGATTTAAATATTCACTGACATATTTCAAACTGTATTATAAATATGATGTTAAGTTATTTTAATTATCAAAAATTAAGTTTAAATTTTAAATCTAACCTGTGAACATTAATGGCAGAAATTGTGCGATAAACGTTTTTGATTTTTTTTGAATTCATATAAAAACTTGGCTGATTTTTAGATAATTTTAAATATTGTGTCTTCAAAAGCAAATGTCAATCAAGTGCATCAATAATAAATCTAACTACATTACCGATATTTTTATATTATAATCAAGGATCAGTAATATTCCTTTGGTGTTCATAAAATATTATTTAAGAAAGCTTGTGATAGACAAATTTCTACTAAAACTGAAGCCAAATTTGAATGTATCACACACCGTGAAGAGGCACTGTAACAGGTTATGTACACATATTTTACCCTCGGCATTTTGTTGTTTTTTTTTCATTGTTTTTCAACATTATTGTGAATCAACACGTGACACATAACTAAAAAAATATTCGATAGAGTTTAATAACAGAAATTTTATTACGATAGTACTTACTTTGAATCAGAGACCAACAAGTATACATTGTATTTTACACTTAAAAGTGAATATTTATAATAAATAAATATTTTAATTATATCATATTTAAAAATTGATATGCTTTCTAGTAATTTCGAAAATAATAACTTAAAAAGACCTTAAAATATTTGTTTCTGAAAAAAATAGATGGATTACCTACGGGTACAAAAAATATACAAAATTTGGAAAATTCACTACGGAAACATTCTTGTTTACTTAAGTAGTTGTAATTATTTATGAAAGGCATACCATTTTATGAAAAAAATACTTAAAGTATAACTCAGTCTTTGAACAGAACAGGTAGAAAAGCTTAGATAGTAGATATTGTTGATATTTCATTCTTCATTCAAGAGGCTGCAATTCTAATAAAGCATAGCTATAATAGCAAAAAATATACGGTAACTATCCGTAAACAGTGTCAAAATGATGTGGAATTAAATGAAAAGTTATACCTACTCTGTAAAGACATCGTTGAGTCGTGTAAAAGGATATTTACAGTTGTTAAATTTGTCAAATTTGATGTTGGAGGGGATGAAAATTATTTGACAAGCCGCAGCTCTTGACGAATGTAATACAATCCTTAATGAGAGGAAGTAACAGGCCTCGAGGCAATAAATAATTCTATGCTTTTCGTCGCTAACTAAACGCGTTTCGCTTCACTCAAATGCCAAGCGACAAAGACTTTCTTTCCTAAATTTATTATCCTACATAATATACAATTACAACATGGTTATGAGTTTTCCAAGTGTATCAAAAATAAGAAAAACAATATGTAATATACGGGCGACCTAACTCTCGCATTGTTTTCCAAACACACTTTCATCGGTAGGGGTTTCCTTCTTTGCGGGCGTTCTACATATCGTGAATTGTGAAAATGCACATACAGTGCGAGTCTTCAGTATTCGAATTTATATTTCTGCGTAAACACATTTTTTTTTAAATTGAGCATATAAAAACCAACACGTAAGAATAAAAAAAACATACAAGCTTTATAATGTAAAAATAATATTGAATTCTAGCGTAGTTATATTGAAAAACTAAAACTTTGAGATACTTGACTAATATTGTATTTTTTTAAGATACCACTTCGAATTATTTTTGGTTACTAAATTTAAACAATTTAAATATATATTTAATAGTCAAGATGTTGTAAGGCATCAAGTAAATAGAAAAAAAAGGTGATTACGAAATTGACTAATATTTCAACATAAATTGTTGTTTATTACCTTTATAATTAGTTAATGAATACACCCTAAGAAAAAATTAATAAAATCGTAACTATACTTCTTATACAATTGGGCTTTTTCTAATTTATAAAATACTGTATTTAATTTGAGTATAAAAATATGTATTTATCTCTTATAAAATGTAATAGTAAAGGTCATAGTATATTTTGGTACATTGTCAGCAGAGACATTGTATTTCATAGCTAACCTCTATTCTCAGCAATGTCAACAAATAAAAGTTCCGCACACCACTCATTTTACACACAAACTCATATTAACGACAATGATCACTCCAAACCAAATAAAAATAGTAGCGAATGATAAGACATGATTGTATTGAGTTAACGTATGTGATGTAACGATTGGTTAAGTATTATCATCGAAGGGGCAAACAGTTCGGTCATAATTTGATTGTATGGTATGCGACGTGACAGAATGTCAGTACCCACCTAGGTTCTCCGCACTAGCGTTCATATCATGGAACGGCCTGGGCCCTCGGAGGGGTGGCGCGGCGCCCTTGCCGCCCGCGTGCAGCGCCGGCGAGTGCAGCGAGGTGCTCTTATGCCGCCGGATGGTGGGCAGCCTCGACACGAAGGACGCGTTGTGCTTGAAACTGGAAGACAGCGGCGCTCGGCTGATCACGTGGCAATGACACAATTGATATAATATTTGCTTAAAAAATCTACACTTTATGTAAAGTACAATAAATATATATGTATTTATTATAAATATGTTACGCATTTCAATTAGTTACACAATTGTTATACTGCTCTATTTTCATATTACGATAAACAAATTTAAAGAATTGACATGCTTATAAAAATCAATCATTCATGATATTTTTTTCAAATAAATAATCAATCATCCGTATTAAAGAAAGTTCAAAATGAAATTAGCTGATTTTCATCAGTCAAATCAAAAGCATGGAAGGATTAACTCGGGAACCCATTATCTTGTGAACAAAGTTTCTTTTCTTTATATACCAAAGAATTACAACAGCATAAAATAAAACCGAATACTAAACTGCATTTTTATTTTTGAATTTCATGAATCTTGGATAAATTCGTGTACGTCGTTCATGAAGTTTGAAATACTATCTTAAGTTTCATGAAAGTTTCCAGTTCTAAATGCATTTTTTAAAAGACAAAAGTTATATTTACTATGAAAATAAAAATTCAATGAAAGAATAGATTCGGAGAGAAATAGATATTTCAGACGAAGATAAAACACACATAACTTTCTTGCAATAATAACCGGCGCCACGATTTCAAGAAAACAACTTAAATTGTAAGAAGTTAAGTAAAAACAAGAAAAAATCTCGATTTTCAATAGTAAAATTACTTCTCTGTACATTGTTGTACAGTTATTACTGCTGAGTTTGACAATTTACGTTTGCGCCACAGCACTGTAAAGAATGAAAAATAAGTTTAGCGGTCTGCTTATCACCCCGAAAAAAAATGTGTATCATTCTCTTTTACCACAATACTTCGATTGATTTGCATCCAAATGGAAACAGTATTAAATGGACCAATTTGAAATGATTTTATTTAAAAAAATCAATACGTATCATTATATCAAACAATGTGTGACAAAAAAAATACGTTTAATAAAATACGGAGATGCTTCAGAATATACACTACAGTTTGATTATATTGGCTCAGTTCCACGTTTGAAATAGTAATTAGCTGGTCAAGTAAACAAATTAGACCTTCCATGAAACTCATCGGCATATCAAATATGTGAATCGATTGATGGTATATGCATAATCGTTTTGACCTTAACATTATCCAAAAATTTCCATATATCTCAGAACGCATTTGAGCATTTGTTTTTAATTTTTTATACAACACAAACATTATATAGTTTACTTACTGCACAATTTTGTTGTGTACAGAACATCTATTTTATTATCCTATTTATTTAATTAATTATAATTTGACAATAACGATTTTTGGATATATTCAGCTTCATAATGAAAAAAACACACGATCTACCAAAACCAAATTTAATCATTTGTTTTCCAAACTGAAGCAATACGATTAATTGTTACTTTATAAATGCAATATTTATATTTTTACATATAACAGAGCATATTTGATAATTTAATTAAAACTCCGTTTGGTTAATGACACGAAATTACAAAAAATATAAAATTTACACAATAATATTGATAATAGATTTTTTCATCTCCTGTAAAATTAGTTTCGTGTACAATGTATTGTTTTGTGGTAAGCGATATCAAATTATGATTTATATGAGTGAATTAAAAAAAAATAACTTAAGTATTTTGAGATTTAAAAAGAATCAGACGAAAAAATAATGAATTATGAAAACCACACAGCATCCTTTGAGTACAGTAAATATGTCAGTATTATGTATAAGTTTTTGTTTTCTTCTCGAGTAGAGGTTAAGCTTGTGATTTTTAATGATATAAAATTTCTCACGAAGATGGCGGACTACGAAGAGGAACCTCGTGCATCTTCCACGTAGCAACGCTCATGGAGTGTTCGTCAGCCGCGTAGCACCGCCACAGCGACTGGATGAGGGTCGCTGCAGGCTGACGTCGCCTGATCATATGTTTCTGGCGCTGCTGCTGCTGGACTTTTAACGCGAATCCGGAGCCGAGGATACCCTACTCATAAAATATCATCAGAATAATGTTACAAACTAACAGTTTGCTATGCATGCCAAAATAATATTTAATGTATTGTTTTATAGTGGAATTTTCGACTATTTTCCCTAATTCATATCGACTGTGGAAAGGAAAAAGGACGTAACCCACACATAGAAAATTCTACAGGAGGACCAAAAAACGTGTTTTGATGATTTTGGGCCATAAACCTTGAAGTGCACGGAGACTTCTTAGTTGTTGTTTAATTGAGATAATCTAATATTAATTAAAGAGATTGTCTAGAAATAACCTTTTTTTCAGACTTTTTTCTTGGTTTTAATTTTCAAAAGCTAATATTTTTCTAACTTAAAAACTAAATTTAGATACTAATTTAGAATTTGTAGCTTACGTCCTTTTGATAGAATGTGTATCAAGTTGTATAAATTATTTTATGATTATCGAAAAAAACTGTGGGTTACGTCCTTTTTCCTTTCCACAGTCGATATATATTATACTAATTATACTTCCAATTATCAGTGCATGAATTCAATAAATATATAACCAAATTTATTTAAGATTAACTAATTTATACATCAATAGATGTCGGTATAAATATTTTATTATTTTAAGAGTACGATATTATAGGCAATTATATTTAAAGTACCTGATATTTGCAAGAAAGATATTGTCATACATGAAGTACTATAAAATAAAATCTAACGTTAGTTGAAAGATTTGCAAAAGGTAATTTTCCCAAGCAATTTAGAGTTTAAGATATAAGAATAGAGAATTAGGAGTTTTTCGGCCAATGGCCAAAGAAACCAAACAATAATTATTAAGCATGGTTAAATTTGAACCCTGCTGTAGAAATGTATAATACAATGTAACAACGAAGCAAACATAAATAATTCGAGTAATTTGAGCGACCCCTCCATACCAATAGCCCTGAGAATCGAGTGTTAACTGTATTTTAAAATATCAGAAACAATATTTTCGATTTTTTCAGTTGGAATATTTCCAAGAAAATCCCAAATTTAATAAAAACTCGGGATATCTACTATCACATTTTACTTCGATCGTTTTAGAACTGAGGCTAATTTAAAACATCAAACAATATATTTTTTATTTTAATAATCGACAAAACCCGTAATAAAAGTTTACAAAAAAAAGATATTTTATTATTATGTAACTGCTATTACAAAAATATTTCGTAAACATTTTATTTGTCATTTTAATTTGATGTGGGCACATTTTTACACACGACTCATTATTCGAGTTTTGAGCGGATAATACCTTTAAAACGTTTTTTTCTGAGAGATTTAATAACTGTCTGAAACAAAATATAATAGTAAACTACACCATTTCATTAAAATTTTGCTGTAAATTATTGTCATTCACCGAGGACTATGACCGGCTTCATTATATTTTATTCACAGATTTTGTGATTTTTATAATGATGCAAATAATAATCATTATTTATATCTTTAAGCAACATTTTTAAATTTTATGTCTGCGTTTTCATGCACCATGAAAGTGATGTTTTCATGAGTTTAGATTTAAACTTAAAACAGCCCGTAGATTAGTGATACACAAACCGCGGCCCTTTTTCTTTCAACTTTGTAGCGGCCCTTAAATCTTTTTCTCAAACATATTTTTTTTTACATAA